>BSBK01007929.1:0-65459 GCA_027943335.1 Chamaecyparis obtusa
CAAGACTTATTGAGGTGATCTGAAGTGATCATTGCTCCTTGAAGTGATTAATGTTTCTGACAGATAGTCATCGCTTTTAGTTTTTTTCATCGATTATTCTTTGGTTTTCATCATAATTGCGACGACTCACACTATTTTTTAAAAAGTAATATATATTTGTTGTACATTGATTGAGATCTTAAATTATTGAGCTTCTCTTTGTTTTGATAATAGTTTAACATTCTCTACTTAACAAGGCCAACCACGTGAAGGTGGAAGCTCATCTGGCCCCTCATAGGATCCTCTTACGACCTTTTACGACACTTTAAGACCTCTAAGATGTATTTTTAGGGATCGTAAGGGTCATAAAGGGTCATAAGGGGTCCTGGGACACAATAGCTGAGAAACATAAATGTACGCATCATGGTCACACTTGTTTGGAGAGACAACATAATTGAATGCTATACCTAGACAATGCAACGCAACCACTAGTCCTGTAGTTCCAAGTTGACACTGCGGGATCCAAAACTAAAGATAAGGAATCTATATATAGTTTTTGGATCCCACAATGTCAACTTAGAACTACAGGAGTAGTGGTGTGTTGCATTTTCTGGGTATAGCATTCAATTATGTTGTGTCTCCAAACAATTGGGGACCATGATGCCTACATTTATGTTTCTTAGCTATTGTGATACCTACATTTATGTTTTGTAGCTATCATGTTTATTTGCATGTTCTTTGTGTTTGGCTTCTCTCCCTCACATCAAAAATAAGATTTTCCCACTCTGAATCGAGAATGTGTGTGCAATACAAGTAGAATATGCATGGATAGCAGGTGGAGCTAAGAAGACCCAGCACGTTTACATTTTTTTCTCCTTTGTTTCTTGTACACCATCTCTATCAGAAATTTTCTTCATGGATGGCCTCCACTATCTTCCCCACTACAACTATAACCACTATTCATTCTCCTGTGGTCATTACTATCTTCTCTATTGATTAGACCTCCACTACAATTTCTCTGATGAAAAATTCCAAATTCAATGTTTGGTATTCCTTCATCTCCCCTCAACTCCATCACTTATGTGTATGGCTTCTCTCCCTCGCATCGAAAATAAGATTTTTCCCACTCTGAATCAAGAATGCGCGTGCAACACAAGTAGAATATGCACGGATAGTAGGTGGAGTTGAGAAAACACAACACGTTTACATTTTTTTAATAGGTCAAAATTACAATGTTCACGATGGTCTATAAATTAAAAATACACAATTAAAGACCTCTATAAAAAATGCAACCCTGTTGTATTTTTCAGCTCCACCTGATATCCTATGTATATGAATTGAGATTGCATATTGAACTAGGCATCTCCTTCTGCATTTCCTGAAACCAAGAGACTATCACAATTAATATCTAAATGGTGTGTCTCATCATCACAACTAATCCACCTTAAACAACTGTTGACCATTCTAGACAAGATGATGATTTAAGTATTGTGTTTTAGAAAAGAACCCATTAAACATTCTAATACTAATTTCTCCCAAAATATGAAATCCACTAAAATTTAGCAAAAACCGCTCCAACATTACAATAGTGTATAAAAGGAAACTCAGTGTCTAAAAATGGAACTAAGCTCAAACCTGTCTAAATAAACATCATTCATTATCAAATAAACATCAGTCATTATCAAATAAGTTGCATAAATGAGAATCATTTTTTTTTGGCTTTCTCTTTTTTTCTGCTTCCTTATATTGTTGTAGAGGCGTATCCATGTCCAGAGCATCATTTCTTCTCAGTCGTGCATGTGATCTCATTGTCCTTTGCAAAGGAGGGTCCTCTGCAATAAAAAATAAAATGCTTCAATTAAAAACATATTATCATAATTGGGGTTAATTTAAAATATATTCATTATTGTTACAAGCATTTCAATACATTAAAAAACATAAACGTGATGCTCTTTACCTTTTCCAACAACATCATCTTGCTCGGCGGCTTGAACCTCAACATGCTCATCGGGAACAATGTCCTCTACATCCCCTGCAACTGCAATACAAAATGTTTTATTAATCCCAACACATTATAATTAAATTTTTATTACTACGCCAAATTAAATTTAACATGTTTTCTTGTATTAAATATTCATTAATCAAAATTTGAATAGAAAATGTACACCTTGAGTACTACAATTCACATTAGAATCGATGCCTCCATCATGCTCGACCGGTGCAGTATCAATATCGGAAGGTTGCATTCCAATGTAAATAATTAGTGTATTTATCGATAATATATACATATAAATACAAGACAAATACTAAGAAATGTTAATCATTCAGTTTACTACATATAAATATATTCACTTTAAAGTTTTAAAACATATATATAATTAGTGTTTCCTTACTTAAAACAAATATATTCACTTTATGTTGGAACTTAACATCAAATACGGTAATTGGTAAACTTTTCATCTTGAAATTAAAATCAATTGGCTTATTTACCTGATCAACAGATCCAGCAGAAGAACCTTGTGCACTCATTGCTCGGTATCATTCAGCCACGACTTTATAGCCTTATTTGAAGCCTATTTTTTTGTCCTCTTCTGTAATCGGGTTTTTGAACTCCAATGCCTGCAATTTTTATTGTATTGAATTTCATCAAAACTAAATTGATTGCAATTTAATTATAAATATTTGCATACGATTTTTCATTTACTAATACTTACAACTCGTGCAGCAAGTTTTGAATATCCACCCGATCCAAGCCTGTGTTTCCCGTGCTTTTATTTTCTTGTTGTTGTTGCCTTTGTTGTTTTAGGAAACCTATGTGATGTTTGAAGTATGTTAGATCACATAAGTACAAAGAGTAAATAGTATATAATTTTATTATTAACATTATCACGTACCTTCTTTCCTCGGGTGATAATACTCGTCCACTATGTCTTGCACTTCTCTCAAGTGCATCCTTTTTAAGATCCTCCCACTCATTAATAGGAATATAGGGAGGCCACTCGTAATAAGGGTTGTGTTCTATTTGGCTCTTGTATTTGTCCTTAATATACTTCAAAAACAATGCCTTCTTTTTCAAGGAGTCTAAGTCTATTGAAGACTTCAGGTCCAAAAAGTGTTGTCATAGAGTCAATGAGCTTATTCTTTAACCCTTTATCTTGTACCGACCACCTTTTAAGAAAAAAAACTATTAGATTCATAAATGAAGTGAAGCTACCTTTTAATATACTTTAAGAAAGGGATGAAATGAAATATAATCTTGCAATGAAATCAAAATATGATACCATGTGCTTATGGTCAGCCCAAAAATGCGCAAAGATTCATCATTAAGTTTTTCATAAAATAGATTATTCGCTGCAAGATAATCACGAGATTATTATAATTAGTTATTGCAAGGGACCACACAGGGGGTTAGTGCATTACATTATGAGTATTATATTGTATAGTAAAAGAAATTATCACTCTTTAAAGTACCTGGAAGCTAGGCTACTCTCAAGGGAAGTCCATCTTCATTGCTCACAAGCAATTGATCACACTGTATTGTTCCCATACATTTAACACAAGTACATCCAGGAATTGTGTCATCACCTCCTACATAAAATGAATCCAATATTACAAAATACTGTTGGAAACAATTGTCTGAAGGAAATTGCTACTCAATTATGTATTGTCTTTGATGTCACACAATGTCATCGTCCGCAGCAATCAGTTCATACCGAGCTCAGTCGGTCTGCCAGACAGGAATATTAGTGCTTACCGAGTCCACTCAGTTATCAAAGAAAATCAGTGTCTACCGAGTTCACTCGGTTACCAAAGGAAAGTTAGTATTTACCGAGTTCAGTCGGTTGTCAAAGAAAAGTTAGTATTTACCGAGTTCAGTCAGTTATCGAAGAAAAGTTAGTGTTTACCGAGTTCAGTCGGTTGTCGAAGAAAATTTAGTGTTTACCGAGTTCAGTCGGTTATCGAAGGTAAAGGATTGTCGGTGTTTACCGAGTTCCCTCGGTCTCTGAAAGATTATAGAAAGTTATGGTCACCGAGCACTGTCGGCCCTTGAAGGATTTTTGCAAATAGAGTTTTCTTAATTCAGCCGACTGTTATACTAAATAATGTCGATTTGACAAATCTAAAATCATATAAATAAAAGGTCAAATGTGAAAAATAAAAAAAAGAAATATAGCAGAAGATTTACAGAAGAAAAGCAGGAAAGGTGTGTGCGAATTTGTGAAGGATGTTCAGATATCCTTGAGGTGCAGCACAGATTTATTCGATCAGAAAGGATCAGACTTATGCAGAATAGAGATCTGTAATCAGCAAGACAGTTGCATTATTATACAAGTCATTTTTCATTGTTACCTTCTTATCATTGTAACAGTGAATTCTAAATCTCTTAACCGAGTTGGTTTAACAACCATATTGTAAATCCTCTAACAAGGTGACAATTCCATTGAATTGTTTTTAAGACCTCTTACCAGGCCACTCCTAGCAGGGTGTTTTTAAATCCTCTAACAAGGTCACACCTAACAGTGTGTTTTGTAACCTTTTACTGGGTTGGCTTCTAACCGGGCATCACTTTAGAAAAGTGAAAATCAGTATCTAGATACATTGGTGGTTTTTCCCATATTGGGTTTCCACGTTAAATCTTGTGTCTCTTGTGTTCTTAATTGCTATCTTAATCATACACCAGTGCTGATGAATATCTAAAAGATAATTTTGCTAATACTTTCTGCATCTTCAAAATTACTGCAATCTATTTACCGAGTGCTAATATAGATAACATTGTTAAGATATCCTAAGGGATCTAGAAAGAATTAATTATGAAGTGATTTATGGTTGACTGATTCACCCCCCCTCTCAGTCACTTCATCCATATTCCATCAATTGGTATCAGAGCTTTTGGTGCTTGCAGGAAGGGTTTCAAGGACCTAAGCTAAAGATCAGGATGTCTTACAAGAGGGAAATTCCAAAGCTCAACAGAGATAACTTTTCAGCATGGCAAGGTCTCATGCGATTTCATCTGGCTTCCATTGGTGATTCAGGATGCAAATACATTGATGAAGAATACACAATTCCTAATGGCGCATTAACTGTTGAAGACATTACAGATAAAAAGACTCACAACACCATGATGATAGACATTGCATCTGCTCTCAGCTATGAAGAGTTTGATGATATTAAAGACTGCACTACTGCATATGAAATGTGGATGGCACTGAAGAAAATATATGGTGGTGATGCAAATGTGAAAAGAGCCAAAGCAGAAAGCCTAAGAGGACAGTTTGACAAGATGAATATGAAGGAAGATGAAAACATTGCAAAATATGTTGAAAGAATCAAAGCAAGTGTAAGTGCAATTAGAGCTTCTGGAGGAACAATCTCAGATGAAACTGTTATAAGTAAGGTACTCAGAACATTACTCCCTATCTATGCAATAAGAGTATCATCTATTCAAGAAAGAAGATGTGAAACAAACCACAATATAACTTTGGATGCTTTAGTTGGAAGATTGACAACTTTTGAATTAGACAACTATGACAACTATGTTCCTAGTTCCAAAAATATTGAATCAGCATTTGAGGCCAAGGTTTCACTAAAGAAGAACAAGAAAATTAAAGAAGTTCAGTCAGAAAGTGAAGAAGTATCAGAAGAAAGTTCTGATAGTGATCTTGAAATTGTAGAAGCATTACTTGCAAAGAAGTACTCTAGAGGGAAAGGTAAATATAAAGGTAAAACTCCTTTAATCTATTTTTCATGTGAAGAAATTGGACATATTGCAGCCAGGTGCCCAAACAAGCAAGTCAAGGAAGAGAAGAGAAGTCACAAGTACTATGGCAAAAAGAATTTCAAATCATACAAGGATAAAGGTAAGAAATCATGTTTTATGGCTAAAGATTCTGATGATAGTGAAGAAGAAATTGTCTTTATTGCTATAAAGGATGAATCTGATGATGATGAAGATAAGATGACACTTATTTCTCATATAAGCAAAGATGATATATGGATAATAGACAGTGGATGTTCACACCACATGACTGGTGACAAGACAAAATTTGAATATCTAGAAGACTGTGATAGTGGTAATGTAAGATTTGGAAACAATGAACCTTGTTGTATAAAAGGAAAAGGAAGAATCTCATTAACCAAAGAACTCATATGTGATAATGCTTATTGGGTTGAAGGACTAAAACATAATCTTCTAAGTGTAGCACAGCTAATCAACACTGGTTTCAAGGTTGAATTCATGAATGGTCAAGCAAGACTGCTGGATGGAAAAGGAAAACTCATTGGATCAGGCAAACAAACAAAAGGTAACTTATTTTATCTTGATCTCAGTGAATATTCATGCTTTATTGCTCAAATAGAAGAAAGTTGGCTATGGCACAAAAGGTTATGTCATGTGAATTTTGATAACATGATAAAAATAAGCAAATTCAAGAAGGTTAGAGGCATTCCTACTTTGAAGAAACCTGATACTGGTCTATGTAAGAATTGTCAGATTGGCAAAATGAGTAAAACTAGTTTCAAGAGCAAGAACTATCAGTCTAAAGAAATTTTGGAAATTGTGCACACTGATTTATGTGGACCTATTGGAATACAAAGCTATACTGGAGATAAATTCTTTATTCTTTTCGTTGATGATTATTCTAGAATGATGACTGTTATGTATTTAAGAGAAAAATCAGAAGCATTTGAAAAGTTCAAATGGTACTTAGCAAGAGTGGAAAAGGAAACAGGGAAAAGATTGAAATGCTTAAGATCAGACAGAGGTGGTGAATTCATCTCCCATGATTTTAACAACTTTTGCATTGAAAGAGGAATCAAAAGACAGGTATCAGCTCCTAGAACTCCTGAGCAGAATGGAATAGCAGAAAGAAGAAACAGATCTATTATGGATTGTGCAAGGACTCTAATGATAGAAAAGAACATCGCTATAAAGTACTGGAAGGAAGCTATCAGCACTGCAGTTCATACCTTGAACTGAGTACAATTGAAGAAAGACACATTCAAAACTCCTTATGAATTATGGTATGGCTACAAACCCAATGTAAGTTACATGAAAATATTTGGTAGCAAGTGTTATATCTTAAAAGAATCCAGAAGAAATAAATTTGATGTGAAAAGTGATGAAGGAATATTCCTAGGATATTCTAGCAAAAGCAAGGCATACAAATGTCTGAACTTATCTACTCACAAAGTCATAGAAAGTATACATGTAAAATTTGATGAGTTTGCAGAAAAGACTGAGGAAGAAAGCAAAAGGGAACCTGAGAACTACAGAAGATTCGTTTACATTGAACCTGAAACATTGGCAGGCACAACTATCAATAAGGAAACTATATCTACCGAGCCGAGCATAGTTACCGAGTCACAAACTGAGTCACAGGAAGAAGTTCAAACCGAGTCACAGGAAGAAATTTAGACCGAGTCTCAGCCTAAAGTTACCGAGCAAATATCTACCGAGCCCGAGCAACCTGAAGAAGAGATCCTAGAAGACAACAGCAGGAATCATTCAAAAAGCAAGGAACCTATACTAGCCAAATATGTCAGAAGACATCATACACTGGATCAAATCATTGGAAACAAATCAGATGGTACTATGACAAGAAGCAAGCTTTAAGGTACATGTCTGCTTACTGATTTTGAACCTAGAAATATCAAAGATGCATTGGAAAATGAAAGTTGGATTGAAGCAATGAATGAAGAATTAGAACAAATACAAAAGAACAAAACTTGGACTCTTGTACCTAGACCTAAAGATAAGAATGTAATTGGAACAAAATGGGTATTCAGGAATAAGCTGACTGAAGATGGTCAAGTATCTAGAAACAAAGCTAGACTGGTATGTAAAGGTTATTCTCAAGAAGAAGGTATAGATTATGGAGAAACTTTTGCTCCTGTTGCAAGATTAGAAGGTGTAAGAACTCTACTTGCTTATGCAGCACACAAAGGATTTAAGGTATATCAGATGGATATAAAATCTGCATTTCTCAATGGAATTCTTGATGAAGAAGTCTACATTGAACAACCTGAAGGTTTTGTTGATCCAGATAAAAAGGACATGGTCTGCAGGTTACACAAAGCATTGTATGGTTTGAAACAAGCTCCTAGAGCATAGTATGAAAGACTCCATAACTATTTGATTCAGATTAATTTCAAAAGAGCCAATGATAACAGCAATCTGTATATTAAAGAAGGACCAGATGACAAAATTGTATTGGCAGAAATATTTGTGGATGATACTATATTTACAGGGAATGAGGATCAGTGCAAAGAATTTTCAGAGCAAATGAACAAAGAATTTGAAATGTCTATGTTTGGTTTAATAAAATTCTTTGTTGGTCTTCAAATTCAGCAAAGCAAGAATGGTATATACATTACTCAATCTAAATACATTAAGGAAATACTTAAGAAGTTTGGTATGGAAGATTCAAAACCAGTTGGTACACCCATGTGTACTGGACTGAAACTTACCAAAAATGATGATTCAAAAGAAGTTGATCAGACCCTATACCGATCTATGATTGGAAAATTGTAGTATGTAGTACATACAAGACCTGATATTGCCTTAGCAGTCGGTATAGTAGCTAGATTCTCAGCAAAACCTAAGGAAAATCACATGATGGCAATCAAAAGAATCTTAAGATACTTAAGAGGAACTGAAGAATATGGTTTGTGGTATAAATTTGGAGGCAATCTAGACTTGAAAGTGTTTACTGATGCTGATTGGGCAGGAAACATTGATGACAGAAAAAGCACAAGTGGTGGAGCATTTTTTCTTGGAAAAAGACTGGTATCCTGAACTAGTAAAAAGCAGAATTGCACATCTCAATCCACAGCTGAAGCAGAATATGTTGCTGCTGCAGTAAATTGTTCAAATATTGTTTGGTTTAAATAGTTATTAGAAGGTATGAAGGTTGAAATCAAAGAACCAGTTGTTATATTTTGTGACAATACCAGTGCAATAAATATTTCGAAGAATCCAGTGATGCATTCCAAAACCAAGCACATTGCTATTAAATATCACTTTGTCAGAGAATTGGTGCAGGACAAGGAAATCAGATTAGAATATATTCATACAAAAGAACAGATTGTAGACATTTTTACCAAACCATTACCTAAGGATGCATTTGTGTATCTAAGAGGTAAGTTAGGGGTCATTCCCCTATCCGAGGCTCACTAAATACAGTTTTAGTGATGCATCAACCAGAACATGATTGAAAATCAACCTGTTGATGCAGCATATTCAAGAAATCATTGCATATGAATCAGTACTTGAGGTACATTAATTTTCACCGATATTATGTGAATTGTCTTTGGCATGTGTTGTCAAAGAGGGAGTGTTTGCTATGTCTTTGCTATTACTTGCTATTACTTCAAGAAATTTTCAATAGTCAGAAGGAAGAATTTTCAGGATACCGGAAGTTTGCTGACAGAGGGAGATTTGAATCTGAACCGAGCTAACTCTTTCAAATTTTTTATGCTATGACATATTGTGTTGCCATCAATGCCAAAGAGGGAGATTGTTGGAAACAATTGTCTGAAGGAAATTGCTACTCAATTATGTATTGTCTTTGATGTCACACAATGTCATAGTCCGCAGCAATTAGTTCCTACCGATCTCAGTCGGTCTGCCAGATAGGAATATTAGTGCTTACCGAGTCCACTCAGTTATCAAAGAAAATCAGTGTCTACCGAGTTCACTCGGTTACCAAAGGAAAGTTAGTATTTACCGAGTTCAGTCGGTTGTCGAAGAAAAGTTAGTATTTACTGAGTTCAGTCGGTTATCGAAGAAAAGTTAGTGTTTACCTAGTTCAGTCGGTTGTCGAAGAAAAGTTAGTGTTTACCAAGTTCAGTCGGTTATCGAAGGTAAAGGATTGTCGGTGTTTACCGAGTTCCCTCGGTCTCTGAAAGATTATAGAAAGTTATGGTCACCGAGCACTGTCGGCCCTTGAAGGATTTTTGCAAATAGAGTTTTCTTAATTCAGCCGACTGTTGTACTAAATAATGTCGATTTGACAAATCTAAAATCATATAAATAAAAGGTCAAATGTGAAAAATAAAAAAAAGAAATATAGCAGAAGATTTACAGAAGAAAAGCAGGAAAGGTGTGTGTGAATTTGTGAAGGACGTTCAGATATCCTTGAGGTGCACCATAGATTTATTCGATCAGAAAGGATCAGACTTATGCAGAACAGAGATCTGTAATCAGCAAGACAGTTGCATTATTATACAGGTCATTTTTCATTGTTACCTTCTTATCATTGTAACAGTGAATTCTAAATCTCTTAACCGAGTTGGTTTAACAACCATATTGTAAATCCTCTAACAAGGTGACAATTCCATTGAATTGTTTTTAAGACCTCTTACCAGGCCACTCCTAGCAGGTTGTTTTTAAATCCTCTAACAAGGTCACACCTAACAGTGTGTTTTGTAACCTTTTACCGAGTTGGCTTCTAACCAGGCATCACTTCAGAAAAGTGAAAATCAGTATCTAGATACATTGGTGGTTTTTCCCATATTGGGTTTCCACGTTAAATCTTGTGTCTCTTGTGTTCTTAATTGCTATCTTAATCATACACCAGTGCTGATGAATATCTAAAAGATAATTTTGCTAATACTTTCTGCATCTTCAAAATTACTGCAATCTATTTACCGAGTGCTAATACAGATAACATTGTTAAGATATCCTAAGGGATCTAGAAAGAATTAATTATGAAGTGATTTATGGTTGACTGATTCACCCCCCCTCTCAGTCACTTCATCCATATTCCATCAAATACCCCCTAAGAAAGAATATATAGTTCAAGTGAAATAAACACATGATAAATAAGAGAGAAAAAGAGGAGTCTACTTACCAATAGTAGGTGTACTTGTCGACATTTCAGGTGGAACTACCTCTGTGGATCTGATCCTCATACCAGGTGACGTACTCAACATAGGTTCAATAGTAGGTGCTAAACAAAAATATTGTTAGAGTATAAAAAAATATGGATAACCATGGACAAGATGGAGGATAAAACATGTGATGTACCATCCAAAGTATTTGCATCTAAGGTAATGCCCTTTAATCTATTTAGCATCCCCTATAAAGAGAACACATATATATTTTAGTTAATGACATAAATAAAATAGTATACTATAAAAATCATTATTGAACCTTTTTTATAATAAAAAACTACATTAATACTTGCTCTATAGTTCTGAACACAACCAATCAACATATCCATTGTCCTCTGTATTTCAGCAGTGTGAGGTTGAATATTTTCCATTCGAGCTAACTCTTTTGATATTGCACGAAGGATCCTTTCTAGTGCAACCAGAGGATCAACCTCTGATAGAAAATCAACATCAAATGGATCATGCTCATTCTGCGGCTCCTCATGGACTACTTGTTCCTTTCCCTTTCTCTAATCAGCACTCGTTTGTGAGAATAATATTATTAGTCCTTTATTTAAAAGCAATCCAAAATAGTAGAACAACAAAATATATGCATTAACATAACAAAAATATGCATTAACATTTTTCTTGTATGTGCATTTGTACAACAACAATGAGTTTTACCTATCGGGAAGAAGAAGTCCCATGAGAACTATCACTGTCGTGCATATCCTGTGGCTGTTGATCCATACTATAGCTCTGTATTTCAAAAAAAATCATTCAGACATGTTAAAACATGTGTTCTTATTCTAAGTTACGTTGAATAATAGACAACTATCAAAATGTGTACCACCTTGTTCATGATAGTGATGGGGTTTTTTGTATCTATGCGATTCAAATTGTAATTGATAAGCAACTCCTCGCCTCCACGTATTGATTTGATCGCACATACAAATATGTGATTTCCCTTGTGCGCCTCAAATATGCAATTGGGTTGCTTCTTAGTTGACAGAGGTCATGTACTATTTATAAAACCTGCAATATTCCTTGATGCTTTTGGTCTTCCGTCAATGTATATAGCTGCTTTTTTACTTTGTTCACTGACTTTTTGTTATATATAATTTTCTACGAGTGCATACCTACACATACTTTTTTATATTTAACAATCTGCATCCAACTACTGTAATCATAACAAGGTCTGACATACTCCATCAATTCGACAATTTTGTTGTAAGAAACCTTTATGCCATTCATAAAAAATAGACCCAAACCATGTAATGAAGATGGTGCTATGCAATATATCCTCTCTTTAACACAAAAATCAATGTTTATTGGAGGAAGTTCATCGGGGACCCATTGTTTCTGTAGATGTTTGTACCTAAACGGAAGCTTAGAGTCTCCTTTTCTCTCATCATCATAAGAACACGACCCCTGTTGAGCAAGGAAAAATTTTATGCATTTATTGAATTTTTTTTCTGATCTTTTGACCTCGAGTCGATCTCATTGAAGTACATGTACTAGGGTATGTGCAAGATCATGAGGGGCCAAAAAGTGACAATGTCAGTTCAAAACTTTGACAATGTAGCTAACGACTTTTTTTTCACCCGAATTTGATAAAATGAAAAGGGTATCTTAAGGAGATTATCAATTTTCTATCGATATAATTGCTGTCAAATTTTGAATTTGGTAAGTAATTATTAGTTATTTTCTAATTGAGCTACCTCTAAAGTGTTGATTTATATACTGATTGAAAAATTACTATAACTTTCAAATGGTATACCATTTTTTAAATCTGAAAAATGCATCACATTCTATGCTTTGCCTACTGTAAGGAAAAAAAAACTAAAAATTGAATTTTGTAAAGTTTTGAATGAGTTAAGGTGGTCAGACACGGGAGTTTTTTTATTCTGAAAATGTTGTAGCAAAAAATTCATAATTAATTATTTTTTAAGAATAAAATTATAAAAAAATATGTGTCACATCCGCACATGAGTCTACTACTTATATATAAAATCTTATAATAAAATATTATCATTTGATTATGATTAAGGTGGTCAGACATACACCTACTTTTTTTTTTCCTAAAATTTTTGTACTACTGCATTGAAATCTATACTTTTCACCAATCATACTAACTTTTTCTCAAAAAAGGTCTAGTAGTTTAGAAACTACATTAAATTTTCTATAGATTCTCTTCTTACAACTTTTTGATATTAGGTTCATAGCTAGTTGAAATTTTCACGCCAAGTTGACTAACCCTGATTTGCTGATTTTTCATTGCCACTTAAGGGCATAGTTTGGCCCCTCATGATCTTGCACATACCCACTAAATGTCTCACTTTCTTCTTCTATTCCTAGATTCTCCTCACTCGAGGAAGACAATTCTGACAAATACCTCTTCGCTAGTACCTGCACCTCATGGAATGAGAAAGATAGGTGGTAATGAGAGAGATATTTTACATATGGTAAAAGACATTAATCTCTATGAGGTGTAATTACTTGTACCTGACAATCCATGAGACTATGTGGGATATCTGACATAAGATAATAGTTATATAATCAGACAAACATAGTTCACTCCATAGTTTTCATTATATCTTGCGAAGGACATTATTCATTGTTAAAATTATCTATTTATCCAACAATATTTTGAATATCTCAGCATTGCATGGGACACCACTATTGTGGCATTTTGTCAAACAGTTCTCGTGCCTTGCCACTAGTGTTTTTATTACATCTTGTGAAGGACTTTATACAATGTTAAAATTATCTATTTATACTTTCAGAATTAGCTCACTCCATTGCAGGGAACAAAGAAAATCCCCTGTGATTTAACATCATTGAGATGCCTCCTTTCATTAGCTTCATGTCACCTTCTCATAGCTTCCTATGTGTTTCATCCTTGATTTATACACTTACTTTCTAAGGGGTATTCTTGAGTTCAAACACATTGAGCTACTACAACTGAATTATAAATCATGAATTCACTATAAATCAAGGGGCATTATAAATCATGAATTCACTATAAAATTAATGTATTGCTCTAGATTTCATATGGACATTTTGTCAAATGGTTGGCATTTATGTTTATTCAAATGGATTTATATCATTTGGAATGGATATATGATCGGTTGATATCAAATTATATGTCAAGATTTACAACATTAAATTGATCATAGTTAGAAGACTCAGACACAAGAAGAATATGAGTATAGCCAATTTTCAAAAGAATATGAATGAATGCAAACATACATAAGTGGATGAACATAAATAATGAAGGTACCTGATATTGCCTGAATTAATGAAGTGTTGACCCTAGGTTCAATCCAGTATGCTCATGTACAATCCAGAAACTACAAGGAAAAAAAGGATGGGGTTAGATCCAAAGGATCTAAGAAATGCCTGACACCCTATTATTAATCCTCATCTACAATTATGCATGTGCATAGTTAAGCCATACACTTCTAAAAGGAACTATGCTATAGAACATGTGCACTCAGGAACATGTGTAGTGTATAGGCACTGGAATCCAAATGAAGCCCTACATTTATGTCTCTATGAACACCTGGTGAATCACTATTGTGATTGCATCATCCAAATAGTGCAACAACAACACCAAATATTGTTTTTCTACCTAGTGTTGCTATGGCATCATTTCCAAATGATGCATCCACAATAGTAACCCACCATGCCCATCAAAACAAGGCAAAGATGATTAAGAATAAGCAATGGAGGGGACATTATCAAGGTCAAATCAGAGGTCAAATTTCATTCCTTGAAATTTTATATTTGTACAGTTAAAAAATTGCATGCCTTGAAATTTTATAAATTAGTTCCTTAGCATTTGATCTTCATATTGCAGCCATGACTTGAGGTAGGCATTCAAGCTTTGTCTTCTCATTAACTCAATTTCATTTTTATGGCATTTTTTGATTTAATTGCGACACCAGCTTGGTTATAAACAAAAAAAAAAGATAAAAAAAGTGTCATTAGTAATTTTTGTGAATTCGAAGAGCTGCCACGAAGACGACACTACACTTTTCTATGGTGCAAAGAGGGCATTCGAGTTTGGCTCACAGGCTACAAGCTAGGGCATCATGCATTGTTTATGAGCTCACTGTTTGAGCACCTCATATCCCTATTTGATTGGTCGGTGCGCTATTATTTATATTGATTTTACATCATATATTGTTAGGAATGGGAACACTGAGAGGGGGGGTGAATCAGTGTTCACTAAATTTTAACTTTTCACTTTAATCTTTATATTGAACTTAAATGCTTAAGTACTGAAATAAACATTCACATAATCATGAAACATGAAATCAACGCATGACAGCAATATGGTTACGGGGAAACCCAAATAGGTAAAAACCCCTGGTGGGAATTGACACCCACTAATATTTTGCACAAGTGTTTTGTGATCCTTGTTAGAAGATCCTTAACCCTATTAGGAGTTGCTTTACAATGCATTAAGTACAATAGACCTTGTTAAGAGTCCGACCCTGTTAGGAGTCTTTTACAATCATCCCTTTTAGGGGAGAGGAAACACTGTCCAAGAGCTCACTACTCAAGTGGTGAAGGCTACAACCTTATGATCTCAAATACACACTATATCTACAGGATGAACTATCATTGTGACATTGCTTGTCAGATCAATTCTTTTGATGCGTTGATGATTTCACCTCTAGCAAAGCTCTAATACATCTGCTAGTGTCTTTGCACACTTTTTCTCTGCTTCTTATAACTCTCTATCACCTTCCATACCGAATAAAATGGGCGCACCTTATATTTATACGCTCATACAAAATAAACAACTAGGTCAGCCCTTAGACCTATTACATACAATATTTATAAATGAATTGGCTTAAGCATGCTTACAATTAAATATATAAACATGTCAAAAATTTAAATACAATGGGCGCATACCCTTTAAAACATTATATTATAATTGCAAACCAAAATACTAACTGTCGGCTTCATGCTCTATTCTTCTCTGGCATACACTGGTTGTGCAACTTCAACTGACTGTAACTTTCTCATACTTGCACATCTGATCATGCGCTCATAGACTAAGCAAGAATA
Source organism: Chamaecyparis obtusa (assembly GCA_027943335.1). Lineage (NCBI taxonomy): Eukaryota > Viridiplantae > Streptophyta > Pinopsida > Cupressales > Cupressaceae > Chamaecyparis > Chamaecyparis obtusa. Next base: position 15,934 of record BSBK01007929.1, read on the forward strand.
TAGTCTAACCAACTTAACTTCTAGGGTGCATACCATAATTCATCCGTATGCACGTGCATTGATGCTCTGAGCTAGAGGCACTATGTACACTGTCTAGTCTTCAACACTTAACTGATTTCTGATCTTCTCTTCAAGTGTGCTAACTCCAAACTACTATATGACTTTGTTTCCATAAGGACAACACTATATTAAGTCATATACATCATTATAGAAAACTTTCCAACAATTTAGTCTTAATAAATTTCTTATAAAACAACATAAAATAACCCAAAATACTTTGTCTTAATAAAATCGTAATAAAACAATATATTGTCTTAATAAAATCTTATAAAACAACATATATTGTGTCAAGTGTTTGATATCTCTTTATTTTTTTTTCTATTGATATTCACTATGTGGTACTCCTTACTTATGATTATTTCATGAGGAAATATCTTGATGGCTTGCGGGCTGCAAGCTAGGGCATCATACATTGTTCATGAGCTCATTGTTTAATACTGACATTGTTTACATCTTTTCATTTGGAATGCTTGATGACCCGTGAGCTTTGAGAGTTAGGGCATCATTTCTATTACCTTCAAGGCATTGTGTGAAGTGTTTGATCTTTCTTTATTTGTTTTGATGCTGATATTCACTATGTGGTACTCCTCGTTTATGATCATTTCATGAGGAAATGTCTTGATGGTTCACGAGCTACAAGCTAGGGCATCATGCATTGTTTATGAGCTCACTATTTGAGCATCGACCAATCAAATAAGGACATGAGGTGCTCAAATAGTGAGTTCATAATGACATAAAAAATGCATGATGCCCTAGCAAAACAATAAAACAAATAAGGAGAGATCAAACACTTCACACAATATATGTTGTTCTATAAGATTTTATTAAGACTAAATATATTGTTTTATTAAGACTTTATTAAGACAAAGTATTTTGGGTTAGTTTTATGTTGTTTATTAAGATTTTATTAAGACTAAATATATGATCATACATTAATACACTTACTATTTTGAATTTGAGCTCGGACATCATGCAATGTTATTGCTGTCATTGCATGCTTGTTGTTGTTGTGCACCATATATTGTTTTATATACTGTTTATTTCATTGAGACCGTGAGATTGGCATTTGTAATGTATTTTCTGTTATTGGATCAATGCTACCATGTTGATGAGGCTGTAGATGCATTGAATCACCACTGGCATTCTATTTTGATAGTAGCAATATAACAAATAGAGCACCGACCAATCAAATAGGGACATCAGTAAGACATTTAATGCATTATTACTTCATCATGATGATAAAAATTTCATTGGATCAACGCACATAGTTTGTGGGTAGATGCATTGAATCACCACTTCCATTCTATTTTGATGAAGAGGAACTATGCTATAAAATTTCAAGGGGTATGTGCAAGATCATGAGGGGCCAAAAAGTGGCGATGTCAGTTCAAAACTTTGACAATGTAGCTGACGACTTTTTTTCACCTAAATTTGACAAAATGAAAAGGTTATCTTAAGGAGATTATCAACTTTCTATCGATATAATTACTATCAAATTTTGAATTCGGTAAGTAATTATTAGTTATTTTCTAATTGAGCTACCTCTAAAGTGCTGATTTATATACTGAATGAAAAATGACTATAACTTTCAAACAAATAACATTTTTTAAATCCAAAAAATGCGTCACATTCTATGCTTTTCCTACTATAAGGAATTTTTTTTTTTTTGAATTTTGTAAAGTTTTGAATGAGTTAAGGTGGTCAGACACGGGAGTTTTTTTATTCTGAAAATGTTGTAGCAAAAAAATCATAATTACTTATTTTTTTGGAATAAAATTACAAAGAAATATGTGTCACATCTAGACATGAGTCTACTACTTATATATAAAATCTTATAATAAAATATTATCATTTGATTATGATTGTGGTGGTCAGACATAGACCTACTTATTTTTTTCCTGAAATTTTTGTATTGCTGCATTGAAATCTATAATTTTCACCAATCATACTAACTTTTTCTCAAAAAAGGCCTAGTAGTTTAGAAACTAAATTCAATTTTCTATAGATTCTATTCTTACAACTTTTTGATATTAGGTTCATAGCTAGTTGAAATTTTCACATCAAGTTGACTAACCCTGATTTGTTGATTTTTTATTGCCACTTAAGGCCATAGTTTGGCCCCTCATGATCTTGCACATACCCCAAGGCATGAAATTTTATAACCGTACATATATTTTATGAGTATAACTGTACAATAGAAAAGCACCCACATGCCTTGGTTGTTATTGGTCTATGAAAGGTTTTGGTTTTCCTTTCCCAATTGAGATGTCATCCTAAGATTCAAAAGGACTATAGTACTGGTGAGGACACCTAGGTAGGGCTGTTTGGTACCTAGTGCTCCTAAATTTTGGCTTGTAGTGGCCTTAGCCAAGCCACTAGGTTAGGGAGAAGCCTATTTGGTCTCTCTAGGTGTGCTAGCTAGTGTTTGTTCTTCTTTGTTCTTTTGAGTTCTTGGTGTGTCTTTTGGAGCCTAGTTGCAATAGTCTTAGCCAACTTTGCTAGGTTGCCTGTCATAGGACAGTGTTCTAAAGTTGAACAAATGGCCTCTTTAATGTTTTAGAGGTTTGAAAATGGCCTTTATAACCCTTAATCAAGGATTGAGTGCTTTTGAGGTGTGTGTAGGTGGTTTGTCTATCCACCAAAATTTGCTTGACAACTTTGATAGTTGTCATGACAGTTTTTCTTGCAAAAGCATGTAACCAGCTCAAGAGATAGCTAGCCTAATCCATGGGCCCTAAAACCAAGGAGGGAGCTATTTAAGCTTTAAAGACCATAATTTGAGGCATAGGGAAGAGTGCAGTACTGAGAGAACACTTTTGGTTGTAGTTAGACTGTGTAACTAGTATTCCTTTGATAGAGATATACATTTTTGTGTTGACAGAGATAAGAAATGGATTGAATATTTGACTGTAATGTTTGTATGTGATGATTTTTAATGTTTTTGAATTCCTAGGATAGTTATTTAGAATTTCATTTTAGTTTTGAGTTAGTCTTCATAGTTTTCTTTATTTTGGCCTTTCTCGGGTTACTACTGATAGAGCTTTGAATAATGGAGTGCTAGAGCACTCTCGCACTATACAATCTATACGGGTCTATGGGATTTGTGTCTAGACTCCCTATAATATATGTTGTGCAAAGGAGGGGCCCTAGAAAGTTTAGGATGTATCTATAAACTGATGCCCTATGCAAGCTATTAGTGTTTGGTTAGGGGTCAGTGTGCTGTTGCAGAGCAGATGGAGTGATTGAGGGCACTCAAAGCCTAGTTCAAATGATGTGGAGGGGAGGTCAGATGCATGATCAAGCATCTCCAATCCAAAGAGAGCTCGGGGTATTATGGATACAAGGGAAAATACTAAACCCTCACTGTTACAGATAGTGAGTTAAAAAACCCTCATTTATAGCCCCATTTTCAGTGGGCCCTGTAGGGATAGTATGGGAAAAGGAGACCAAGAAAATCTTAAAGCCTTCCCAAAAGGGTATTTGAATCCATAATTATTTGGATGCTTTGCTCAGAGAAGTTTGGAGTTATTTGTAGAAAAAGGTCAATTAGGCCTACTAAACCTAGTAGCCTTTTTAGGCCAGTTAGTAGACAAAACTTTTTAGAAGGGACATAGAGGTTCCTAGAATAGTGAACTTTATCATATTCTTGGTGTCATATACTGAATGGAGAAAGGAGGAGTTTGAAACTTCTTAGAAGGGGACTAGGATAGCACCCTTAAGGCTAGGAGATTAGCCTCTTTGATTCTAGGAGGGCCTAGGACAAAGTTATAGCAAGGTCTATGTAACATCAAGTGCCCTAGTTTGCATTATTAGATGATCTTGTTTAATTTGTGTTCATTTCATACAAAGATACATGTAAAGGAAAAGAAAAAAAATTGTATCTAAAGATTACATGTATATATATGAAAAATAACTTGTATATACTATACAAGGAAAATAGGTTTTAGAAGAAAATGCAAGAGTACAGGCATACATAAGAGGATGAGCATAAATAATAAGAGTGCAAGACATTGCTTGAAGTGATGAATTTTTGACATGGGTATGAATCTAGTGTGCCCCTGTGTGATCTAGAACCTGCAAAAAAAAGAGAGATGGGGGTTAGATAAAAAATATCTAAGCAATGGATGGCATCCTATTACTGATCCTCATCTACAATTATGCATGTGCATAGTCAAGCATACACTTTTGAAAGAAAAACCATCCTACAGGACATGTGCACTCAGAAGAATGTTGCAGAGAGTAAATTGCTACATTTATGTCTGCATGAACACCTGTTGAGTCACTATTGTGATTTCAAGTAAAGATCATAACATCACAACATGGTTGGCAGCCCCAAGGAGGCCCCATTGCATGCAGTGAGTAAGCTACATCAAAACAAAGAGGTACACATATATGCATCATCTATAATGATGTCCCTATTTGATTGGACAGTGCTCTATTTGTTATATTGCTGCTCTCAAAATAAAATGGTAGTGGTTATTCAATGCATCTACAGCCTCAACAACATGGCGACATCAATCCAATAACAAAAAATACATTACAAATGCCAAGCTCATAGTCTCAATGAAATAAAAAGTGTATAAAACAATATATGGTGCACAACAGCAGCAAGCATGCAATGACAACAATAACATTGCATGATGCCCAAGCTCAAATTCAAAACAGTAAGTGTATTAATGTATGATCTAATAGCAGCAACCTCATTGATCATTACCTTTCACTCCTCCATCATTATAGAAGAGATAACTACCTACAACCATATTTCATAATTCCTCCTTTGAAGTATATATATATATATATCAAGTATAATTATGAGTTTACATCATATATTTAGTCTTAATAAAATTATAAAACAACATAAAACTAACCCAAAATATGTTGTCTTAATAAAATCTTAATAGAACAATATATTTAGTCTTAATAAAATCTTATAGAACAACATATATTGTGTGAAGTGTTTGATCTCTCTTTATTTATTTTGCTAGGGCATCATGCATTGTTTATGTCATTATGAGCTCATTGTTTGAGCACCTCATGTCCCTATTTGATTGGTCGATGCTCAAATAGTGAGCTTATAAACAATGCATGATGCCCTAGCTTGCAGCCCGTGAACCATCAAGACATTTCCTCATCAAATGATCATAAACAGGGAGTACCACATAGTGAATATCAATAGAAAAACAAATAAAGAGAGATCAAACACTTCACACAATGCCTTAAAGGTAATAGAAATGATGCCCTAGCTCTCAAAGCTTGCAGGTCATCAAGCATTCCAAATGAAAAGATGTAAACAATGCCAGTATTAAACAGTGAGCTCATGAACAATGTATGATGCCCTAGCTTGCAGCCTATGAGCCATCAAGACATTCCCTCATGAAATGATCATAAATGGGGAGTACCACATAGCTAGTGAATATCAACAGCAAAACAAATAAAAAGAGATCAAACACTTCACACAATATATGTTGTTTTATAAGATTTTATTGAGACTAAATATATTATTTTATTAAGATTTTATTAATACAAAGTATTTTGGGTTAGTTTTATGTTGTTTTATAAGATATTTATTAAGACTAAATATATGATGTAAACTCAATATAACAAATAGAGCACCGGCCAATCAAATAGGGACATGAGTTGCTGAAACAATGAGCTCATAAACAATGCATGATGTCCTAGCTTGCAGCCCACGAGCCATCAAGATATTTTTTCATGAAATGATCATAAACAGGGAGTACCACATAGTGAATGTCAACAACAAAACAAATAAAGAGTGATCAAACACTTCACATAAACACTTCACACTTCACATCAGCCATACACTTCTAAAACAAACTATGCTTCAGAACATGGGTGTGTGTTAATGTGATTCAAAAGCTATTATGGAAGATTATTTTATTATTGAGATAAGGATATCTTAATTCTACAAGAATAAATGTTTTGAGAAATATTTGAATTTAATTTTGACAATAACATGAGGAGTGGATATATTTCAAGCTTCAGCGAGACTTCATACCACGCACTATTTGTAGGTTACGTTCAATGCATTATTTATGCTTGTATTGGTGGGAAAACTCTTGAAAACACGCAAAAGAAATTGCATTCAACCATGTTGTTTACATGACACATGTAATTTACCTCTAGCCTAAATCAGCGTTGCGTACAAATCTACGAACGGTGCGTGGTACGAAGCTTTGCTCAAGCTTGAAAATGATAAGAATTATGATGTTGAGGTATGTGTGGTAAGCACAAGTATAGTTTCTCGTAAGCTGCTATTGGTATAGTTTTTTGTTTTTTTTCAATAGTTCTAGAATCCAGCTTCTCCTATACTTACACGTATGTATACATTTTGAACTTGGTTTCAATGTCATGTAAATTTGATTGAAATGGTAATACTATTTAAGAGCAACAAGTATGGAACTTTAAACAAGTATGCATATACATTATATAACAAGAGTGATATATTTTAATGGAAACACTTAATGAGAATGATGCCTATATAATAGGAGTGATATATTTTAATGGCAGTGGACATAGAAATTGCAGTGAAACTTTGTAATTTATTATTGTAAGTGGACATAGAAATTGTAGTGTAAGTAGTAGGATGATTATAAGTGGACATAGAAATTGCAGTGAAACTCTGTAATTTATTGTGGCTCAGTGTTGTATATCCATAGTCAATGTCTATTTAAACTTTAGGATGATACTTATATGATGGCTTAAGTAAATTTTTCTTACCTTGAGACTAGTACACCATGGGATTAGAGGATGGTTGTTATTAAAGAAGATGTGTGTCTATGGGATACTTTTATATTTTGCATTAAATGATGATAGATACATATGGGTTTCTTCCTTTTTCAACAGTTTATATTTTGATGCTTATATCTTGAATTGTCAAATGACCAATGAGTGATAATTTCAAAAGTGTATCATAATTAAAAGCATGTGAATTCATATTGTACTTAATCTGAATTCCACTGTGTAATGTTTTTACTTACGATATTAATCTTAATATATCCCTATGAAGATATCCCTATTTTATTATGGATGTCCTTATTTACATCTTTTCATCAAATGACCCAAAAACATCAAGAATGGTCCTATATGGTCACTAATGGCCAACTTTCAGAAGAATATAAATGAATGCAAACATACATAAGTGGATGAACATAAATAATGAAGGTACTAGACATTGCCTAAAGTAATGAAGTGTTGACCCGAGATTCAATCCAATATTCTCTTGTATGATCCAAAACCTGCAAGGAAGGAATAGATAGGGTTAGATCCAAAGGATCTAAGCAATGCCTGGCACCATATTACTAATCCTCATCTACAATTATGCATGTGCATAGTCAAGCCATACACAGACTCAACAACATGGTAGCATTGATCGAATAATAGAAAATACATTACAAATGCCAAGGTCACGGTCTCAATGAAATAAACAGTGTAAAAAACAATATATAGTGCACAATGTGTGCTATAAAAGTGTCACAGTTCTGTGAATCATTACATTCAAGATCACTAAAGAATGAGGTCTCAAATAGCAATTCACAGCTCTTTATTCCTGGAGTGCAAGGGTTTGTATTAGAGGCCCTCAGATTGACCTAGTTATGCCCATGCAAGTACACCAAGAAATGAGAGATTCAAAGATGAATAGCAAGCATGTTATTCTCCATGATCATCAAGTTATTTCATGCAAATGAAAACTAGTCTAGATGATAACAATGCAAACTAAACTATTCTATTGAAATGAAAATATTGCAAGTTCTTGCTAGTTATGCTATGTGGATTAAGCTAAAACAATGAAAGGAAACATGAATTTAAACTATTATGTAAATGCATTACTAATCTAAACTATGGATTGCCATGAGGCATGAGAGAAGAAGACAAGAAGAAAGAAGTCTCAAATATCCAAGCTCCAAATGTGCTCAAAAGCTTCTTCCAAGATTGCTCTCTCCAGCGTAACAATAGCATGAAAATTCTAGGATCCGAAATAAGGAGAGGGCTCCTTATATAAGAAAATGTGGAGGAGAATGCATCCTCAAGAGCAATGTGGGATAAATCCAAAAAGAGCAAATAAAACTCATTTTTTAGAAAGTGTGGAGAGAAAAGGGATTTTCTTTATTTTTAATTATTTGTTTCCTTTTTTTCATCACAAAGAGCTTTAAGTAGATTTTTTTATTTATTTAAAAGAAGGATTCTCTTTTAATTAAACAAGATGACATTATTTAATTAAAAGAGAGATACAATTCTAAATAAGATAAAATTATTTAACTAAAAGGGATTTTAATTAAATAAAATTATTTTATTTAAGAGATATTTCTTTTTCAATTAAATAAGGTTATTTTATTTATTTAAGAGAAAATATTTCTTTTAATTAAATAAAATTTATTGATGAAATTATTGAAAGAATCAGGAAAAGGATTTTTGTTTTTGTTTTATTTGATTTATTTCCTTTTCCATCACAGATTTTGCTTTAAGTGGGGATTTTATTTATTTAAAAGAGGAATTATCTTTTAAATAAATAAGATAAGTTTATTTAATAAAAAGAGGAATATTTAATTAAATAAGATAAAATCATTCAATTAAAAGAGATTTTAATTAAATAAGATTATTTCATTTAAGATATTTATTTTAATTAAATAAGCCTATTTTATTTATTTAAAAGGAAATATTTCTTTTAATTAAACAAAATTATTGATGAAATGATCAAACCTTAGAAATATTTGAATTATTGATTTAATTGCGATTTGATCAAGGAATTGATTTGAAAATTGCAAAGCATTGATTCAAGAAATTGATAAATAAATAAATGGGGCCCAAAGTCTATGTGACCATTTTAGGGTGCATACACACAACAGTAGCAAGCATGCAATGACAACAATAACATTGCATGATGCCTGAGCTCAAATTCAAATTAGTAAGTGTATTAATGTATATTTGCATGATGCCAGATATTAAACATTGAGCTCAAGAACAATGCCAGTATTAAATAGTGAGCTCGTGAACAATGTATGATGCCCTAGCTTGCACCCCGCAAGCCATCAAGACATTTCCTCATGAAATGATCATAAACGGGGACTACCACATAGTGAATATCAACAAAAAAACAAATAAAGAGAGATCAAACACTTCACACAATGCCTTGAAGGTAATAGAAATGATGCCCTAGCTCTCAAAGCTCGTAGGTCATCAAGCATTCCAAATGAAAAGATGTAAACAATGCCAGTATTAAACAGTGAGCTCATGAACAATGTATGATGTCCTAACTTGCAGCCCATGAGCCATCAAGACATTTCCTCATGAAATGATCATAAGTGGGGAGTACCACATAGTGAATATTAACAACAAAACAAATAAAGAGAGATCAAACACTTCACACAATGCCTTGAAGGTAATAGAAGTGATGCCCTAGCTCTCAAAGCTCGCGGGTCATCAAGCATTCCAAATGATAAGATGTAAACAATGCAAGTATTAAACAGTGAGCTCATAAACAATGTATGATGCCCTAGCTTGCAGCCCACCATCCATCAAGACATTTCCTTGTGAAATGATCACAAACAGGGAGTACCACATAGTGAATATCAACAACAAAACAAATAAAGAGAGATCAAACACTTCACACAATGCCTTGCAGGTAATAGCAACGATGCCCTAGCTCTCAAAGCTTGTGGGTCATCGAGCATTCCAAATGCTAATTAAGATGTAAACAATGCCACTGAAATTGAGTTAATGAGAAGACAAAGCTCGAATACCTACCTCAAGTGCCAGTGCCCTCTTCCCAAACGGTGTTGGCCTCTTCGTGCATGCCAAACTTGGATTCCCTTTTCGCGCCACATAGAAATACAGTGTCGTCTTTGCGGTAGCTCTTCGAATCCACAAATTACAAATGACACTTCTTTTTTTTTTTGTTTATAACCAAATGAGTGTCGCAATTACGACAATATCATCGCTATTACAACACCATCGGGGGCACTTGCAAAAAAACCACAAAAAACATACACAAATTGTAGTGGCGTCACAAATTGGCATCAAAATTTGACCCCAAATGTTGTAATGGCCAATCCACAATTTCCTCTCTAGCACCATAGATCTCTAATGCATGTTCAATGATGTTCAGTTCATGATGTCTACTTGGTAGCTTGGGCACCAGTGAAGCAGTTTTTACTGAAATTATGTCATCATTGTCCTTGTTTGCATCAATTTGATAATTTGGCTCAGGCATATCTTTTCTGATGTTCACTATGTGTAAAACTTCAGAAATGTTTATTCATGTTTTAGGAAGTCAGACCAAGTTTTCCATACTCAAAACTGCATCATGGTAGTGTGGATCATATTTAATTGTATATTTCAATACATCTCTAACATGACTCCTTTTAACGTAATAGTCATAAGAGATTTCTCCTATGTGCATTCTTTGTACTATTAATATGTCTAGATCTTCAATTTGTTACGATAACACATTTACAATCACCCATATATCATGTGGAAAGCTTATTGTATGTCCCTTATATTTGTATTATCCTCCAAAAGTATCCCCTATATTTGTATTATCCTCCAAATCTATGGGTTACATGTAATATTGGGTCCACCCTAGTGATACACATTTCTTCCACCTAAGATAGTCTTTTTAGTATGACCAACTATTCATTGGGGTCCATATTGTTGAATGTTGAAAACCTAGGTATACCCTTTTCATTAAAACATATTTTACATATCACAATATTTTTTATTGTTGGAGGTACATGTTTGAGTAACGTTCCTTACATATGGTACATGTTTGTTGATGAGGAAGTGCATCTAGCCACTGTTAGAAATTCTTCATTTCCATCATGAATCTAGCATCATTTCGTAAAGGTTTTTTTTCATTCTAAACAATTCTAGGTTTGTTGATGTTCATGTTGGTTTATTTGGGACTCTTGATACCTTGTATGTCTTCTTGATTTTACTCCTTCTCTGTGATGCACATAGTAGTCATGGTTTCTCTCACAATGTCATAATTGTTGGGCCTCATGTTGTTCTAGAACTATATCATGTTCATGCTTGATATTAATCTCTCTTTGTTGTTGTTTTTTTCCTTTATGCGGGCAACTATCTCTTCTTTATGTAGAGCATAATAATTTTAGTGCCTTTCGTAGGCTTTTTGTGTAGTGATCCCTTGTGGATTTGATTCTTTTTTCCCTCTGCTAACATCGCAGTCTTCCATCTATAAATGCATTTGATAGTCATTATTATTAAATAGTGACAATCATACTGTGATATTTTGTGCAATTATAGAAATTCATTCAAATCATCCTATAGTTCAAATATATATACCAACAACTAAGAGTAGTAGGTATTTAAGATAATGATCTAAATAATGTTTCTTGTAGTTACATCTTATAGTTTCTACTTTACAATTTGATTTTGTAAGATGTTTTCATATGTTATTATTGGAAGTTAAACAAGTAACTCATCATTTGATTGTCATAAATCTTGTATAAGAGATATAGTAAATTTAAAGGTTGATGTGAATTTTTCCTTTTATGCTTGTACATAATTTTTTGATGTCATCAAAGTACTCTATATATGTATATCAGTACTATCACTTATTTATTACATAATAGGTGCATAGAAGGCTATCATAATTCCACATGTCTAATGATATTTTATTAACATTGGATATTACAAGATATGTATATTCAAAAAACACAAATTTGTACATTATTTGACACATTCCAAAAAACATACGATCTAGTTCTAGGTATTTGGATCAATGTACACTAATGAATTTCATTGTTTTTGTATATTGTAATATTGTCTACATGATATATGTACTTAACAAAACACAAATTTGTACATTTCTCCATACATTTTGGGCAGCATATGATTTACTGATGGATATATGCATCAATGTATGCTGATGCATTTCCTTTCCTTTGTATTTTGTGTTATTTTCTATTGATTATCACACTGCAGGAGTTCAACATTACACATCCCCTTAATTTTTTTAGGTAATACATTGCTCTATGCACTGAAATCTATTTGTGAAAATTTTGTAATTGTTTCCTTCACATGCTCTTCACTATTACACATCTTCATGTTGCATGTTAATGTGAAAAGGTATTGTTCGGGTTGTGCATCTCTAACTACTTGTTCATTCGACCTCTCAGCATCTTCATCGAATTGTAAGTTGTATAATACTTCAACAGGCATTCAAATCAACTCTATTGCAGCCTCTTCAAATGCAATAGCCGAGATTGTCTCTGTGTGGTCCTAAAATTTTAATTGACCTATATGACGATAAGTGTATTTAGTAACTACTAAGTAAATCCTGCACCTTGGGTCCTTTGTACCTTATTTTCTTTTTATTGTAGAAGTTTCTTGCACATAAACAATAACTTCAATAATATCAATACCTGAATTATTTTTCTTACTTTTAATTTCATCAATTGGGGTGAAAGTAAATCGATGTTTAGGAATAGAGGAGTCATCCTCACTATTGAGCTTGTTATCAAATTTATTCACATTTTTCACCATTTCATGAGCTATAGTATAAATAGCCCCAACCTGTATATTATTATAATGAATATCGACTATTTCATTAAAGAAATTGACACACGTCTTTGTCCCTTCATTATCTATAACATCAAAACTAAACACCTGGCTAGACTCATTGTATTTTTGAAAGTGGTGCATATCTTTTTCCCATAGTTACATAAACTTTTATATGCCATCTTAGCTGGTACAGGTTCAAGCTTTCAACAGACATCAAAATGGTGGGCATCATTTTAGCTGGTTCTGCTATTTCTACACCAAATAGAAGCTTTTTCCAAGGCTTAGTGCTAATTGTGCTGGTGATTCCTATTTCTATTTGTGAAGATTGTGACTTTGTTATATCTATTGCTTTTCCATCTACACATCCTACATATATAGATTTTGGATTTTTGAGTATCGCATATTTTGTATGAAGAATCTCTAGTCGCATAATTATAATCCACTTACATATTTATAGTGTGAGTACTTGTGAGTAATAGACTTCCACACATAAGAAGACAATAGAAAACGCTGTAAAAATATGTTAGAGTGCATCACTCATTGTACTTTACTTGTTTTGGAGAAGTTGTATTGTGTTAAGCATATAATCGTCCTTACCTTGATACCTTGGGTTATTATATAGTGATTATACTTCGTCGATAATGTTGATATATATTTATTATTACCATCAGATATCTCTAGTTATATCATCAGATTGTTTAGTCCCACCTCCAAAGTTTCCTATGGAGAGTACTTGTACATGGGGACCTAGGCCCGCATTACCATCCTACAAGATTTTAACCGCACTTACAGCCAATGCTTGCATAGTTAGAAGTTCCTAAATATTTTTGCAAAATGTATACAAACCCACTTTAATTACTATATAAGGAATCCAATATATGTATAATTAAATAATTCATAATAGATATTATTTTGTACTAAAATTTCAATTTATAAGAAAATATGTTTATACATAATATCCATATAGGAATCATCCATGTACATATTACAAAAAACATGGATGAAAAAACTCAAAGTTCAAAAGTTAAAGTTGGGTAAATTCTAGAGTGGAACATAAAAGCATAATTACAAATTATCACTACGTAGAAAGAAAAATATCAATAAGAAGAAGTGTTTCATCATGTTCATTTGATTTGATCCATACATTAGTGGTATTAAAAGTGTCCATCATTTTCATTATTATTATTATCATCTTCATTATTTTTAGTAAAACCATAGATATAAGAAATAACAAGCCCTATTGAGGAAAGTTGCTATAACTTTTTTATGCAGCAAATCACGTCACCAGTAGATAATAATGAAGCTAAGTTTTTTTTTCTAGAAGATCATGACCATTCTTGTTGAGCATGATCTCCTCACTAGAAGTGAAGAGACCTAAGACTGAGCCTGTGATTACCATGAGCTGTCTATCTATTTTGTTGATGATGTTCAAAAGAAGGACAATAGCCTATACTAGTCATGAGAGTTAAAGAGACCGTGACAATAAACATTATGCATTACTCAATAATCTAACATCATCCAGAAGTAGAAATTTATATTCGATAGAACATACAAAAATAAATACATCTTTTAAAATCCTAAAGATTTGTATAAACTATTGATCATTGTTTATACATTCACTTTTGTCTTTTCTAATTATTCTCTCCATACTTTTGATCAATGTTTCCTTTGGTATCGTACTAACAGCTCCATTGTTTCCAGGTGGAGTGATGCGGATTTGAACTGGAATGTATAAACTTTATTTCTAGTTTTATACCATTCAATAGCTTTATAGTATCAGGCGATCCATATAAATAACAAGAATCATAGCTTTATAAAAACGTGAAGATATCAAAAAGCAAAGAATAGACCTAACATCCAATTAGAATAAGAGCAAATGACGAGTATATCATTGAAGATGTTGGTCGATTTTTCTAATTTATTTTCTGATACATTGCACTGCTCTACATACTAAACTCTTGGAGGCATATGGATGCTAGCTTATTTCACCAAATTTCACTATTATATCTCATACCACTAAGTATGATTTTTATATGACTAAAGGTGGAGTTGGTTGCATGAATGCATCTAATTCATCTAATGGAGATTCATCATTGAAGATGCTGGTCGATTTTTCTAATTTATTTTCTGATACATTGCACTGCTCTACATACTAAACTCTTGGAGGCATATGGATGCTAGCTTATTTCACCAAATTTCACTATTATATCTCATACCACTAAGTATGATTTTTATATGACTAAAGGTGGAGTTGGTTGCATGAATGCATCTAATTCATCTAATGGAGATTCATTCCTAAATATAATTAATTCAGATTCACGAGTTGGATTGACAGTGACATTGAATTATATGTATGGGGTCTAAGTTAAACAATATGATTAGGTAGAAAGTTCATGGAGATCTTTTGTGATCGCTCGTAGGAATAAATTCATTAATTTATTAGAGTACCTTTTGATATCAAACAAACATTCTTATATATAAAAGCTTTTGAACGATTTCGGTCACGTTTGTGATTATGATTTTTATCACTACAAGCTCAATAAAAATCTGCCTATCTAAATCTGTGCATATGGATTTGAATTCTGTAAAATACAATTTTTTAACTCGTTTGTGTTTAGCATTTTCAATTTTATTTACAAAAAGATGATGTACGTATATATTATTTAAGATCCTGTTAGGCAAGATTTCGTCCCTAGTGAAATCATTGATATGAACTGAAAAATACAGAACAAAAGATCAGATATAATGGACAAATATGCAGTGCTCTATACATACTTCATTAGCGACTACTTACCAAGTGAACATGGGAACTTTTGATTTTTTATGGGCGATGTAAAACTAAAGTAAGGTTTTTTCTTAAATGCAATTTCCTCTCATATAAATTAATAAATATTTAGTTCAAGTTGATTTCAACAAAGATCTATTTTGATTTAAATTTTAAATTTTATTAACTTACATATTTTTAATTCTATGTTTTAAAGTTAACTCAAGTAAAGGAATGGGCGTAGTGAATGTGGGAACTAATTCTTAGGGTTGTTTATAGATGCATTTATCTTGACTTTGTCGATGTGTTGGGTTTCTTATACACTCATTTTCATTTCCTTTCATTGTATCAGGTCAAGGTTTTTACCAATACCTAATGATCATCATGTATCAAAAACTAAGATCTAAAGCTAGTTTCTCTGACCTATATAGGATTGAGGTATCTTAAGATACCAAGCTCTTTCCTTTAAGGAATATATGGCATGCATGGAACTGAAAGCTCAACATCTTTCTATGCTTCCATTAAGGTGTTGCGGGTATGAGTTGAGCCAAAATATTGCTCCTATGTTTTTCAAAGGTTAACTAAATACTTTTCTTAGATACATTCCTAAAATGTCTTACATTATTCCAAAAGATGATTAGGCTCCCTAATAACATGAAATCCTTACTTGGCCAAACTTGACAAAATTTCTCACATAAAATTCCTCCTAGAGAAATAAGCCAAACATAATTTAATGTACACACCAAAATTACATTGTAACTGAAAGCGAATGTGGAAATGTTTTACATTGATGTTCATTTCTCATGTACCTAGATTCTCTTTGATTAGACATGTTAGGTAAGGATTATGTGAGATTGAGTTTACAAAATGAGATAAAGTAGTAGAACTACACTTTTAGGTTGTAAATGATCTACAACAAACTGTAACACTAGATACAAATTCATAAAAATATTTCTTCCTTCACCTCTTCTAACATCTAGCTAGGACATAAGCATCCTCCTTTACCAAGTGTATTTTGTATCCCTCTTCCCTCTCATGGACCCATTTCCATCATTGGTTGACCTCCTCCTCCAAACACTTCTCTTGGCTCTCATCTTCTCATTTTCCTCACTTCCTCTCCTTCTTGTTGAGTTTCAACCCTCCATTGTCTAGCCTCCTCAAATAAACATACTTTACTCTCCTCTTCCCTCTAGTAGGATTATGACAATAAAAGGATGTCCTCATTTGCAAAATATTTCCTCAAACCTCCTCTACATTCATCTCATCTATAGCTACTTCATCAAATTATTCTATTCTATTTTTATGTAAAGCCACCCTTTATGTTCTCCACTTATCAACACTTAATATCACCCTTTTGTCCTCCAAACAAAAATTAACTACTTTTACAAAATTATCTTTCTCCTTTTCAACTACTAGTAAAACATTCTCTCTAATCTTCTTTGTAACACCTCCTCATCTCTCTTTCTTTGTATTTGATTCAAAACTACCCTATACAACAACCTATTTTCTCAATCCTTTCATGCATTCCCATAAACATTTCCCTATTGTTGCAATCTCTTCTTTTTTTATCTTCCTCTTTGTAACATTCAATTTTCTTTGCACAAAGACCCATATTCTCCTTTACTTTCTTTTTCTCCACTATTTATTTGGCCTTTCTCAATCCTTTCAATACTCTTTATCTTTTTGAAATTATATGTTTGTAAATCATCTCTCTCCCTACAAGAATTGAAATCTGTAAAGTCTTTCCCACTTGACAAAGGTCTCAGTATATTCCTCTTTGTCATCTTTCACCGCAACCAACCTCTTGCAATCTGTAATTCATATATTTTGTAATAATATTCTCTTTATACAAATTTGAGGTATTCAATAAGTCACAATTATTCTTTACAAAATATAGTTCCTCTTCTATACCTGTATACAAATAAAAATCACTTTCTCACCTATCCTTGTCCCAAAAAAGGTTATTATAATATATACAGCTTTCACTTCCTCTACACACTTTCTCTCTATGGAGGGATTGTTTGTGGATCTTCTACCTAACTAAACCTCTAGCCCACACTATCACTCTTATCTACAAAAGAATTATTCTCTCATACATGTATCATCTACCTAATAAAAACCTTAAAAGATGCACATCTATTCGTAATCTATCCACTTCCACTATTAAGGGTTGGCTTACACCTATACACTTTAGTTAAATTTGGAACATATCAAACACACTCTCATTCATGACAATCTCCCACCACACTCATACTTAATAAGTAAAACTACTCTATTACCATTTAATGTAGTTGGGGAAACGGGATAATATTACACTACTCAATCTTGAATCACGAACAACCCAAAATAAATAGTTACACAATACAAACCAAGAATATATATTTGAGTCTACTATAATTTCCTCTAGACATGTTACGTTTTGTATCCTTAAATTCCATATAGGCCTACCTACATGGAATTTTTCTCTTTATCACTAGGAAAATTCACCCTCACAGTCAGTTTCCCTTTATTTTTATTTCTTTCTAACATCCCTATCATTCCCTTTATCACTAAATTCCTTATCAATATTGATATATTTCTTTCTTCTCATTTTACTAGAGACCCATATACTATATGTAACACCCCTTTATCTTTATCATGTGAATGTTCAATTATTCCATGAGAAGTTCAACCATCACTCTTAGGGCCCGTTTGGTTGGGGAATATGAAAATGAAACAAATCATGGTTATCCATAGCCTGGTTATGCAAACCCTAGTTTTCATTTTTTGGGATTGTTTGGTTGCCCTGGAAGATGGATTTGTAAATCCACATTCTCTGTTTCGTTGTCAAACTGAAAATAAGAATTGGAATTTGTGAAATTCTCATTCTCTGTTTGGTTGGACATTTTTGAATTGGGATTGGAATGTAGGTCTCCATATTCTCTGTTTGGTTCTACACTTTGAATTGGAATTGGAGTTTGGGTGTCCATCTTCTTCATTTGGTTGTTCATTTCGAATTGGAGTTGGAATATGACACCAAATTTTTTTAAATATTTTTTTAAATTAATTTGTGATTAATCCATTTTGATTTATTTATTATATTTTATTGACCTATGTTAATTATATTATTATATTTATTTATATTTATTTATATTTATTATGTATTATTATATTTAATTATATTTATTATATTTTGTATACTTATTATATTTATTTTTATTTAATTATATTTAATTATTTATTATTAAATTTAATTATATTTATTTTATTTTGTAAATTTATTACATTTATTTCAATTTTACATGATAAGGTTAATTGAACTTGAATTTGGTTTTTTAATCCATCATAAGAAATGAATACACTGAAAATAAGAAGATTGCATTGCTCGATAATATAAAAATTGTATTGCTTCGTATAATCACATAAATATTACATCGCGATTTGGAAAAAAAGAAATGTTCGGCTATTGCCGCAGAATCAAAACAAAAAGTAGTGTGATGACAATGCAGAGCAGACAACGTATCCACATCGCATCCGCAACGACCCTCTGGGCAGCTTCCACTCTTGCAATAACACACCTCAGAGCCTTACAACAATTGCAATCATCATACGCTGCAGGTCTAGATGCATGCGTTGCCAAAGACGTAGACTGGGGTGTGTCACCATCAACCCACTAAAAGAAACCGCACCCACCACCGTCCTACAAATAAACCAACGTTAGTATTGTAAACTATCATTGTTGTCCAGTGTGCAGATAAATCTAACCAAATTTAATAACCTTTTGCTTGTTCACACATGTCCAAAATTGACAATCCGGGTTCCCTTGTGTTCGTGACCTTCTCATAATGGCACGCACTCCAATGCCATAGTCACAAAAAGGGTTACTTGCCATAGCCATTACCACTACAACCAAAAAAAGATTTACTGCTCACAACAATAATTATAACGAATTGGAAAATTAGAAGAAACAACTAATCAGATTATAGATTGGGAATAACAATATCCATAAATTGGTGGTGTGAAAACACACCATTGTGTCAAAAATCCATGTTTGATGCCCTCATGTCCTTGATCCGATGACCAACTGTCAATCCTACATATACATTTTATCATAGCACAAAGAACAATAAAAAAAATGCACCATGGAGTACCATCAGAATTCTGTACTTTGAAAAAGCAAACATTGGATAGCTCAGTTTTATCCATCATGTTTGTTGTCTTAGAACTGTCTATCTTTAGAAATGTGTAAAATTGGAATGAATTAAATCAAACGCTAAGTATAACAAACACGAAAAAAATGATAGGCATTAACGTAAATATTTGGGCTTATAAAAAAATCATAAGGACTATTGAAAGACAAAATCAAAAAATTGAAAGTTCTATTGAGACATCATTGCAACATTTGAGCATTCATCACTTGGCACTCCTTGGTTTTACAATCAATAAAAATAGCAATAAAAAGAAATAATGGGGATAATTTAAAAAACATACATACCATATCACCTTAAAATTAACTGTCAAAAAACAAATTGTGTATATTAGGACCAAAGCATCATAGCACAAATACAAGAAAAGGGCACACAATCAAAAGGTACAACAATTGGAAGGAAAATGCAAGAAACGAGAAAAATGACTAGAAAAAAAATGGCTCACAAGTGTGATTCTAAACATTGATGAAAATACTTGTAAAAGAAACCTTGATGTTTTAATCAATGTTGAAACATAAGTGAAATATATTTTTTATGCCTCAGCTCACATTTTTTGTGCATAGCTGGACTGGATTGGGCTGATGCGCAGGAGTTGTTCAGGAAAAGAAAACAAGCATAATGTAATCTAGTACATTGGTATTTGAGATGCCACTAACAGAATGAGATGGGTATCATTGGAGATTGATTGTAATAATTAGCACATAGGCAGGTCTAAATTCGTAAACTTCTATAAATCATAGAGATTCATTCGATCAACAACTACTTGTGCGTTAAAGTGAATGATAAGCTCATGAAAAGACAATCAGATCTTAGAGTAGGGCATAAGGCTAATAGAGGGCAGGAAATCTTAGCATTATGAATGAATATTCACAATGAAAATCAATATGATTAACAAAATTAACAAAATTTCAGGGGTCTCGACAAAGCAGAATCAAATCAATTGTGAGATTCAGAGATGCCCATATGCATCAATTCGTTGATGCCCATATGCCCATTCACAAAGAAAGACAACAAAATAAAAATGTTGATGCAATTATATCACGGAGAAAAAAAGCCCTAGATTCATAGTTTATTGTTTATCAAATATAATGCCCTATCAGAGCCTTAAATGACAAAAGAATGAGAACATACCTGTAAAGGCTGAAAGATTGAGCTTGAATGCCACAGACAGATTCAATTTTAAAGCCCTAACCTCAAGCTCGGTCGCCACAGAAGCTTCTAGAGAAGAAAGATACAAAATGTCAAATGCAATGAAATACGAGGGTTTCTTTTATCTTTTTTTCCAGAACCAGATTTACAACAGTCACAAGCTTTTAAGACCGCTTACCTTGTTTGAGCTACAAGAGGATGGCAAATACCCAGCTGAAAGAGGATGGCAAACCCTAGCATAAAACCTCGGAGCCTTGCAAAGAAAATGTTGTCAAAGATGAACACGCAGACGCTGTCAAAGACAAACACGCAGATGCTGTCAAAACCGTGGATACGAGTTCGCCAAAAACATGGATATCTGCAGACCCGACGAAGAATAAAATGGGGTTTAAAATGAAAAACTTGGACTTTCCCGGACCCGACGGGAAGATTAAATTTGGTTGATTATAACACATAACCATGGATTCGAAACTCATTCCACCTCCTGAGGTGGAATGAGGAAATCCACATTTTTGGGCAAAATGGGGGTTTCGAAATCTACATTCCCATTTTCAAAAAGGGCAACCAAATAGGGAATTGGACCCCATAACCGGGTTATGGGCAGCATAACTCGGTTATGGGGTGCAACCAAATGGGCCCTTAATGAAATCTAGTAGCTAAAAACAACATGTCTATATTTCCATGTCATTTTATCTTGATCTTCTCCAATCATCTTTACAAAAAAATTAATCATTGATATCTTTAATAATCTATGTGACAATACTCATTTGGCTCTTGAAGGTCACTCATCACCAAATCTTACATCTTTTGTACTTTATTGAGTCATTAAGTAAGGTTTTAGACAATGTTTAATGTCATCAGTTCCCATTAGATGTTGAGAATGAGTCAAGAATCCTATTTTATTTTCCTTCTTCATTAGTAGGTTGATATTACCCCAAAAAATTAATGTCAATATAGGCTTATCTTTTTGGTTTCAAGGTTTACAATGATTTCTTACCTATTTTCTATTCTTGAATATCAAGGTATTAGCTAGCCCAAAACCTCAAACTCCTAAAGTCTTTATTTGGACTCTATTAGGGTATAAAGGACCCCTATAGTTATATTTTCAATTCCTTTCATGGTATTTTTTGGTTTGCAGTGACTGTTCACACAAGTATTGTACACTCACCATTTATTGTAGTGTTAAGTTGTATTTGACTAATCAGGAAAGTATTGATCAGGCAAATTTTGGGGGGTTAACTCATCAAGCATTTCCCTAGGTTGACTCGTCAAGTATTTTTTAGGGTTAACTTGTTAACCTGTAGACTCCTAAATTTGATTGTACATAATTGAGTAATCTTATTTAGTTCTCACCTAGGATATTGATTAATTAAATATTTAATATTTATTTAATTTATGTCACCATCCTGGTTAATTAATTTAATTAATTAACTATAGTTCAATTAATTATCTAAATGACAAACCATAGTATGATAATTAATTAAATCCCCCTCCTCTATTAATTTAAATAAATACATTTATCTATTTAAATTAATTCATAAATCTCATTTCCTCCCAATTGGAATTAAATAATATATTTAATTCAATTTGAGCACATGGATCCTAACTTTAACCCTCATCTAACCAAACCTCCAACCACCTGGCCTTGAGTTCTAACTCATGAACCCAACCCATTCACACATACTAATCCTTCTTAATTAGCTAATGACCCATGATTGGCTTATCCAAACCTCCACCCATTCTATCTCCTCCCACCACATCCTCCTAATTCTCTCACTTTCCCTCTAATCCAATCCTAATCACCTACTAAACATTTACACAATCATAATCTATGGATTAAGAAATCCTAATCTAACCCAAGTCAATGCTCATGTCATGTCCTCACATCTCCCAACCTCTAAATCTCATGTCAACCTTAAATGCTCTTATATTCCTCCTACATACTTCAACCATTTCTTACACCTTTGTCCCCTCTCACATCTCCCAAAATGGTCACATTCCTCCAATCTTCCAAGTCTCTCTCCTTGTGACACTTTTCACAATGAGAGGCATTTGAGAAAGCACAATCCATGTTCTCTCTCTCAAATTTATCCCCACCCTTCCTCAAGTTTTCATCTTGATCATTCATTCCACCCTCCTCTTGCCTCTAAATTGAGCTCTCTTCTACTTCATTTTCATCAAGCATCCAAGTATTGTTATAATTCCATTCTAAAGAGAAAAAAACACTAATCCTAACCTTATAATTCCAAATTTCCCACTCACTCATTGAAGCTTGATCAAGGTTTTATGAGCACACATTCAATCTCTTGGACTATTTATCTACTTAACAAAGGGATCTTGTCTTGGGTTTATGAAAGGTTTGCAAACTTGTTCATTGTTCATTCTTTTCTTTATAGTCTTAGCATAAGTATGGTAGTATTTTTTAGTTTTTTTAATGCTCTAACTTGTTAGTGTATTCTTAGACTTACTATTTTTATTGCATACATTTTGGCACATGAAGACTTACCTCTTCCTCTTATCCATTATTATAGTTTAGAACAATCATCTATAGTCATTGAAGAAACCTTGAGACTATTACCTAGGAATTGAGGAATGTCCTACAATAAAATACATCGTAGCATCACTATACATGAGGCAATAGAAGCAGCCTTCACCATAGTTCTCTAGGAAGCTACAACAAACTTTGTATGGTCATATGCTCGTATACTTGGAACCAACACCCTATATCATCATGAGTAACATAATATCCTCTCTAGATGTTTAGACTTGAACAACATTTCCCAGGATTTACAGGAGGTCCACATTGGAATCTGTGGTGCCCACACAAGTGGTATGGTCTTAGCAAAGTAGTTTCTTAGGGAAGGGTACTATTGGACCAAAATGGAATATGATGCTTTTTAACTTGTGCAAAAATGCCTACCATGTCAGAAGCATGCCAATTTGATTCATGTCCTAGTGTAGGACTTGCATCCTATTTCACCACCATGGCCTTTCTCATGTTGGGGCTTTGACCTCGTTGGTAAGATAATTCCGCTTTCCTCTGATGGACATAAGTATATCATCATTGCTATTGATTAATTTATGAAACAGGGTGAAACAATTCTTCTCACCCTTACTACCAGTATCTAGATATCCAATTATGTCCTCTACCACATTATCTCTCACTTTGGCATCCCCTCCACCATCTTAATAGATCAAGGAATCAATTCATGAATGATCTATGTGACCAATTATGCACCCATCATTGCTTTTCCAACCCATATTTTCGCAAAGGGAATGACCAAGATGAGGCAACTAACAAAACTATCCTAAAGATCCTGAAAAGGTTATCAATGATTCTGGTCATGACTGGCACCTCCAAATTAATCCCATCCTCTGGGCATATCACAACTCCTTCCATAGTCCCATATGCACCACCCCATACTCTGTAGTATATGGTGTTGAAGTCATCTTAAAAATTGAGGTCGAGTTACCTTCACTGTGTGTGTCCCTAAAGAACTATATTATTGATGAAGATTACCATGTAGAACACCTCACACAACTAGACCTGTTAGATGAGAAGAGGCAACAAGCATATGCTCACCTAGTTGTGTACCAAAACTAGCTTAAGAGAAGCTACGACAAAAAGGTTCACCTGAGATAGTTCCATGTGGAGGACATGGTCCTTAAAAGAATTAAAAAGTACA
The DNA here is from genome assembly GCA_027943335.1 of Chamaecyparis obtusa. Classification (NCBI taxonomy): domain Eukaryota; kingdom Viridiplantae; phylum Streptophyta; class Pinopsida; order Cupressales; family Cupressaceae; genus Chamaecyparis; species Chamaecyparis obtusa. Next base: position 40,320 of record BSBK01007929.1, read on the forward strand.
AGTCGATTGACAAAACAAAGGAAAATTTGTGCCTACCTAGGTGGGTCCCTACATTTTCACAACCTATTGCAGCTCAGGAGCATACCGGTTATTAACACCTGAAGGGGAACTTCTGAAAGATTCCATCAACATCATTCACCTAAATAATTTTGATGCCTGAGCTATGATGTGTATCTAAAAACATTAATAAATAGTGAAAAATGTTCTAAAAAAATCATTGTCTTGGTGAAAACCTGGTAAATAGGCACCTTGATGATAACAAAACAAAATGCGGAAAAGTATTAAAAAAATAAAAAAAGATTACAAATAGAAAAAAGTAAAGAGAAATAATCATCCAATGGTGAGAACTTGGAAGTCAAGTTCCGTGGGAAAGTATTTTGGTGAAAACCTAGAAATAGTTGCCATACATAAGTGGACCGTACTATTATTTATCAAAATCTCAATCCATCACAATCATTCATCCACCCACTATCTCCCTACCAAAATCCTTCTCGCAAACACACATTCTTCGGGTGTTCCATCATCACACGCACACATTGAGATTTGAATTACTATCCAACATCCTAAACTTCCTATATATATTAGTTGTCAAGAATGTCCTATCCTTGAATCATGGGCCTTGTATATATTTTTCACTTGTTGACCTATCCTGATTCTTGAGCTTTTGTAAAAACCTGTTGTATATCAGTCACTCTAGTTTTACTATATCATCAGGTCCCATTGTACATGTCCTCGTCTATCTTGTAGAAACATGATTGATTATATTATCTCATCCAAGCCTCATACTTTAGTAAGTGACTTAGTATAAATTCTCAATTATGTGGTTTTTCCAGAGTCATCTTTTTCCATTAAGATACAAATTTGCAACCACTCCCACCAACAGGTCCTTGTAGGATGTATCCTTCCTCATGTCTGACCTAATCCCACCATCTTTCAATTAGTCAATCTCTTTTGGAAAAGGGCATCTTTTGGATTAATCACTTTGATTTTGAATTAATTATTTGTTTCTTGATACTCCCTTTAAATAGATTATCATTGTTCCTCACCTCAAAGTTTCCATAATCTCATTATATCATGGTGTGTTGCAAATGGGGGCCATATGAGGCAATGTTTTTTGATCTTTTTTACTTCATGTCTGTGGGTCAATCTGATGTGACCCTTGCATATCCAACATGCAATCCTTTTGGGTTACATGGTGCACTTGGTAAATGTCATGTGTCTATGATTTTTCTAGCATCATTTCTGTCGTGGCTCATCCTAGGTCCATGTGTGATGTTGGGGTAACCCTTGCATGTTTGAAGAGTTAGTTGTATGCAATAATGGTGACAAGGCCTTGAGTTCCTAGTAACCTTGGAAGCTCTCTAATATTTTTATATTAAACTAAGTTCTCAAAACTACATGGTGTTATTTGTTATATCAAGCTTCAAGAAAAATTCTCCCACCAATCACTAGCTAAAATCCCATCACGAATCCTTAGAGATCCTAACAATCCATAAAGAATTAAAATCCACAAAAAAAATCCTCATAACTCCAATCATCATCCACAAACCTATCTCCCTCAAATTCATCCCCTCTCCAAAAATAACCCCTCATCTTCATGCAAACCTGGAACACACTAATCCCATTTTGTTGCCTACAATTTCTAACCCATGCAGTTTGATTGTGCAAATGTTCCCCCCCCCATCCTTGTTAGCCTCTCACACTAAGGGTTTATTCAAACCATGATATGCTTCATATGTGCATCTCGCCTCTACACTTACATCCCCATCCCCATCTCATTCTCCTTCATTGTCATTTGCATTCACTTTTTCTTGCATTCATTCTAGTGTGCATTCATTTTAGGTTGCATTTATTGAATCCTTATAGTTATAATCTCATCATCATTTAGCTCATTATCATTGTCTCATTTTAGTTTTCTCATTTTAAATTGCATGCAGTATAGTTTGCATTCATTTCTTAGCTTTGTGCGTCCAATCCATTATTAGTGTTCATTTTAAGTGAGCATTCAATGCATTCATTTAGTCAATTTACACCATTAGCTTGCATTATTAAATCATTTTCACTAGCTTGCATTACTAAATCATTTCCATTAGCTTTCATTATTAAATCATTTGCATTCATTAAATAATTTAATCATCTTGCATTATTAGGTCATTTAAATAACATTTGCATTCATTTCAATTATCTTGCATTGTTAAGTCATTTGCATTTATTATATCATTTAATCATCTTGCATTCATTACATCATTTAAATAACATTTGCATTCATTAAATCATTTAATCCTCTTGACTATTAGGCCATTTAAATAACATTTGCATTCATTTCCATTATCTTGCATTGTTAAGTCATTTGCACTCATTAAATCATTAAATCATTTTGCATTCATTACATTATTTAAACAATATTTGCATTCATTAAATAATTTAATCATCTTACATTATTAGGTCATTTAAATAACATTTGCATTCATTCCATTATCTTGCATTGTTAAATCATTTGCATTCATTAATTCATTTAATCATCTTGCATTCATTACATCATTTAAATAACATTTTTCATTTATTTCCATTATTTTGTATTATTAATTCATAATCATTTAATCATCTTTCATTCATTACATCATTAAAAAAGATTTGGAATCATTTAGTTATCTTGCATTATTAATCATTTTTATCTTACATTGTTAGCACATGATATATTGGTATCATCCATACAAGAGAATCATAACTTATAAATAAATCATATCCATCAGTCACATGTATAAATAAAATCTCAAAACACATACATACATCGTATCCATCCTATATCCACAAAGTGACAATAGTGGTATCCAACATAAATCACACAATCCATCACATAGATATCCTAAGAATATATCACAATCCATAAACACATCACATCTTGCATCACAAATGTGTCAATCTCATATCATAATTATCTAAAAAAGCATCACACACATCAATACATCATACATCATGCATCCATGCATTTACATAAGAGAATGGGATCATAACACATAGAATCTCACCCAACCCAACATCATATGTATATATCTCACAAGAATCATAAAGAATGTCTCAAAAATGCCCACATAAATGAATAAATAAATGTCTGAATATTCCACAAATTGTCCACCAAAGAATAAAATATACATGCTAGGGACAATTCCCTCAAAAATAATATACTTGACATCATGCAAAAAATCATGTAACATATCACTCCCTATCTACCTCTCGTAGAGAAGGTTGCATCTAGACATCAGTGTCAAGACTGATAGTAGTGTCTTGTATGGGATCTACAATCAAAGCAACCTGTGGTGGATCTTATGGAGGTACAATTGTCACCTATATTCCCATCACCTTTGGATGAGGTCTCTCCACTAATTTTTTCACACCTATCACCTACACCTGTGTAGATGCATGTCAAGGTCCTGTCACATCCCCCTCAAGCCCTACGCCCAGTGCACCAATTCTTGATCCTTCCACCTCATCCATCTGTAGTGAACCCCTAGTCAACCACTACTAACTATGTACTTTTCCTAACTTGGAGATCTCCCATCATATCCTCTAAGAGGGACCAACCCCAAAACTACTAACACTAGTCCACTGGTTTCTCCCCTTCCTATCCATGTCCATGTACTTGTAGCTCAGGATCAGCTAGCCTTCCTTTAGTTCACTATCCTTTCCTATGGAAAAAAGGCATGATACATGGCTCTATACCACCCCACCTTCTCTTTGAGGTCTCCTACCTCCCTATGTAACCTCTGGACATCCAAGGCCTCACCTGTCGACCCCCTTGTCCCAGTAAGAGCTACAACTAACTACCGCATCAGTGAATCCCACTCTACCTGTAGCCTATCCTTCTTTTAATTTCTTGGAGTTTTTCCCAGCTCTCTCTCCTTAACTGATCTTTCTCTTCTATGGTCTCAAGCCCATCCTATAGTTCCTATGCCAAATCAGCAATAAGAGTGTATCTCTCCTTCTATGTATCATGGAACATCTGGCTAGCTACAATATGTGTGACCTAGAGTGATTCTAGCTGAGCCATGAGATCTTTCCCTCCCCCATATGATGATGATCTTTCCTCTATCACACTTATTGCTTATTGTCATAATGATGGGCCCTATGGAACCTATACTACATCCCTCCCCCATCTCCTCCATCTCCTCCCCGCTATCCTCCATCCCTTCTCCCATCTCTTCTAGCCCCTCCTCCATCTCCTCCCCCTATCCTTTATCTCCTCTTTCATCCACGTCCATCTGATCCCTCCATCTCCTCCCCCATCTCTCCTCCCTACCCTCTTTTGGGCTTGCCTCATTGGTACATCCACTATTCCTCTCCTAACCCAGGGTGGTATGATTACCCCACTCTCCCCACTCTACCCCCTACTCCTCCTCCCACTCTCCTCCTCACCACCTAGGTCATTGCTTCCCTAATCATCTAAAACCTCTAGCAATAACCCTATCCTCCCAATCACCCATAGCCTTCTAAGCCATGCCTTATACTCTTATGTGCCCCCAACATTGTCATCCTCTCCTACCCAATCCCAATAAACAACTTGAATGGGTCTCCACATTGCAATCAATCCCTACTGATCAAGAGGAGCCCTGAACTCTGATTGTCTATCCCATCATACAGTGCACTAGTATGACTAATCTGCATCTGACACTCCCTATGTGTATCCAAACTATCGAGCTACCCAATCTAGTCTATACCTCCCTATGATGTACTCCCATTTCCCAATTAGGTATATCAAATTCATGGTAAAGGGCATTTTAATTTGATTCGCTAGCCACGAACCCACCCTAATATACAACCTTCATGTGATAGCATCCCTAACCCCATCCAAAACCTCCCTCCAGTAATTTGTATCATCAACATTGTGGTAGGCCAATGAATCACCGCAAATATACACCATAGGTTTATCTTCCTATCCATCCTGCATTGCCACTAGCCTCAACATAGCTATGTGCTCCCATCCCCACACTTGTAATAGGGTCATAAACCCTATACTCTTTCCCCGTCCCTCCCCACCCTGATAAATAATCTAGTGGAGATCCCTATAGAGCTATGTGAGCATCAGGGTGCTCCATGTAACAAGAACCCCAACATCTTCTATCCTCAGGATCACTAGGATTAGCGCTAATATCACACTGGCCCCTCCTGTGTTAGGGGAAATGTACACCAAAATCAACCTGTGAACATAGAAATCCACCTAATGAGCCATCGACATCATGTCCAAGTGTCTATCTAAAGCTAACTTCTCATGTTGCAAGATAGGAACAACTCCTAGCCCCTCTAGTTTTTTCACCATCTATTGTTGGGTGGTATCTCCCACTATCACCTTGGTCCCTTGGATGAGAAACCAAAAAATATTGTATACATCCTCTAAAGTAATTATCATCTCGCATGTCAAAAGATGGAATGTAGTAGTATCTGAGCTCCACCACTCACATAGTAGTGTAACCATCACCATATAGACCTTCTTGTGGGGCATCCAAAACAAGTACCCCAATCTGATCATGTCCATCTACGCCTAATTAGCCAGGGTAAAATGATCTGCCACATGTAACAAAATGACATTCCTTTCCCATGATGTCAATCGATCCATGGACCACCATAACCAATCAAACCAATTTTTATCAACCTTCTTTCCTACAAACTCCTAGGCTACAAGACCTCAAGTTCATCCCCTAGCCATGTCCCCTTCTAATTCCTCTTTTCTAACCTAAAATCTATGTTTTAACAGACCTTTCCCTCTGTTTCCACAAAATAGTCAGTCATCACAATCTCGTAGGCATAGGATCCCTTAACCCAACCCTAACCCTCCATCTATGGGAATTCATTGCAACATCACAAAGCGTCTACCCTCATGATCCCTCGTAGGATCACATAATTTTCTAGCCCCCCAAACTTTTTGTTCTAAGAATGTGATCCCACCACAAATTCATTGCAAGATCACATTCCCACAACTAAACCCAAATCCCAATGCATTTCAGAGATCCTACCAAAAATCCCATTCCTTTCTACCCTGATCCCTGATCCCTTGCATTTTTTGCAAGATCGTGATCCTTCTAGACCCAAGGGTGATCCTGCCAATCCTAAGCCTGTGCAATCGCACATTTGCAAACTAAAAAATTCAAATAGAATATGGAAAAAAAACTTTGAAGTTAAGTCAAACACCCTACCTATATTTTTGGGGCTTGGTGCTACTGTATTCTCCTCACAGCCTCAGTCGTCCTCCTCTCGCCATCATAACGTGCTATATGAAAGCTCAAGAATGCACAAGATCTCTAAGCTCAAATAACCCCTTTCAGACCCTTCTAACTCTCATTAAGCCCACACCGTTGCTCTATTTCTCTTCCTAAACACCTCTAAATCCTCATTTTTCCCTCATTTCCCTCCCACATTCCAAATTCTTTCCCATGTCTTTTTTACATCCTATGTTGGTCCTCTTTTCCCTCCTCTCTCACTAGCTCCTTTTTTTCCCTTTCGAAACATCATCCGGGCCCATTTTTTTCTTATATGTCTCCCTCTTGATGGGGCATCACCCAATCTTTCTCTCTTCTCTGTATTTTGGGGAAAGTTTATTTCCTATTAATTCTTCACGTCGTCTACTATTTTAAAACATCTTTGAAATAGTGTTATTCTAGTACTATGTCGAAGAGGGGCAAAATATAGACACCTAAATTTAATTACATAATTGAGTAATCCTATCTATTTCTCTCCTAGAACATTGATCAATTAAATATTTAATATTTGTTTAATTTATGCCACCCCCATGGTTAATTACTTTAATTAATTAATTATAATCTACTTAATTATCTAGATGACAACCCATTTCTAATAATTAATTAAATCCCCTTCATCTATTAATTTAAAAAATATATATATCTGTTTAAATTAATTCATAAATCCCTTTTCCTCTCACTTGAAATTAAATAATACATTTAATTTAATCTGAGCACATGACTCCTAATATTAACACTCATCTAACCAAACCTCCAACCACCTGACCTTGAGTTTTAACTCAACCCAACTCATTCACACATACTAATCCTTCTTAATTAGCTAATGAACGATGATTATCTAATCCAACCCTCCACTCATTCTCTCTCCTCCCATCACACCCTCCTAATTCTCCCACTTTCCCTCTAATCCAAGCCTAATCACCCACTAAACACTTGTAAAATCATAATCCATAAATTAGGAAATCCTAACCCAACACAAGTCAAACCTCATGTCACATCCTCACATCGCCAACCTCCAAATCCCATATCAAACTTAAATGCACTTACATTCCTCTTACACACTTCCATCTCTTACACGTTTGTCCCCTCTCACATATCCCAAAATGGTCGCATTCCCCCATTATTCCAAGTCTCTCTCCTTGTAACACTTGTCACAATGAAAGGCATTTGAGAAATCACAATCCACGTGTTATCTCTCAGATGCATCTCCACCCTTCCTTAGGTTTGCATCTTGATTGTTCATTCCACCCTCTTATTGCCTATAAACTAAGCTCTCTTCTTCTTCATTTTCATGCACCATCCAAGTATTATTATAGTTCCATTTTGAAGAGTAAAAAATACTAATTCTAACCTTATAATATCAAATTTCCCACTCACCTATTGACGCTTGAGCAAGGTTTTATGATAACACATTTAATCTCTTGGACCAAATCTACTGAACAAAGGGAGCTTGTCTTGGGTTTGTGAAAGGTTTTCAAACTTGTTCATTATTCATTCTTTTTATGGTCTTAGAATAGGTGTGGTAGTAATTTTAGCTTTTTGAATTCTCTAACTTGTTAGTGTGTTCTTAGACTTACTATTTTTATTCTATACATAACCAACATTGTAAACTTCCCAAAGGGCCTATATATATGTGTATCATTAGAAAATGGAAGCACTTCCATTTAGGACTGGTTTATCTCTCTGAGTAAGTGGTTTGGGGTCATGTCAAATAACTTTAATACATCTTTGACTTGGATTTGGTTTTTCCCCTGTCTTGCCATGTTTTCCACTTCTTTCCTACCTATTTCTAGTATCTTGCTCTAATATTTTAAGGTTCTTGACCTTAGGGTCAAGGTCGACCCTCTAAATCAAGGTTGACCTCAACCTTGACCTAGGTCAAGGTCAACCTCAACCTTGACCTAGGTCAAGGTTGACCTTGACCCTGACCTAGGTTAGGGTCCACCTTGACCCTGATTGAGGGTCTATATTTCAAATTTTTAAGATTTCTGGATGTCAGGGTTTGGAAAGAATTCTTTCCCACTTCTTGGTCAACTGCTTTGGTTTTCAAAATGGTGATTCTTAAAATAAATTTAATATAGGTCCACTTCTAAGGTTATGATCCTAATGGGAATTTATTTTTCATATGTCAGCCTCTCTAGAAGTTAGTGTCATAGACTAGTATATAAGGAAGCCTTCTCCTCTCATTTTAGGGGGGAAAGAAAAAAAGAGAAAGGAGATAAAGAGAAGGAAATAAAAGGGAGGATCATCTATGCATAATCAAAGTGAGCATTCAAGCATTCAAGATTCAATTCATCAAGGAGATCCATTGGTAGCCATTGAAGGATTCAAGCTCTATGGAGCCCTCTTGTTGAAGATTTCTCCATCCATATCCATTCAAGCTTCTTCCTATTCTAAGATCCATTCAAGATTGGTGTTGAAGATATAAATGTAATTGATTTGAGGCATCCTACATCCTACATCCTACAATTCTACATCCATTTGGAGCATCCATACTTGTGGATTCAAGGGTTCGAATCCTCCACAAGGGTTTCAACATAAGCAAGGTGAATTGTTCTATTTAGTTTGTTTATTACTGCAATTTAAATTCTATTTCAAGGTTAATTCCAAAACTAGGGTTTAACCAAGGCAAAACCCTCCCCCAACAAATAAAACCATTTTTATTGGAGGAATGGGTACGAAATAGTGAATTACAGAGCAAATTCTGATACCCTTTTCAGCAAACTTTTCAGATCTGTGAACAAATTTTTTGTCGAAATAGTGCAGGTCAAGGTCGACATAAAGGGGCACAACTGTGCCCCTATATTTGGGTCAAGGTTGACCTGGCTCAAAAAAGAAAAATATTTCTAGGTTTTCTCCATCGTGTTGCCAAGCCAGGGTAGGTTGTAGAATTTCCAGAAACTTGGTACAGACACCAAAAAATAGCAATTTCCAGATTTGCTACATTTCAAGATAAGTGTTTCATTTTATCTCAATCTTTCTGATTTATTGTTTTACTTTATAATTAAGAAATAAGACCCCCTTTCCCTCTTTATCCATAACCAGTTGATTTGGTTTTGCATTGATTATCTCCTTTCAGTTAATCAATTGGGATGTCCTTGTCTTGGATTAGGAGGTAATATATATCTACAACATTTTCAACACACCCCACCTACAAACACATTTTCAAAACACACACACACACACACACACACACACATATATATATATATTACATTTTGGTGAACCCATGATAGACAACTCTTTATTTTTGGTGTTGGATACTTTGCCTCTTTTCCTTAAGACCATCTTAGATTAATTTTCTTTTATGCTCTTACATTTTAAAATACCAAAAACAAAAATCTACATACTCATCAAAATACAAAAACATTTCTTGCATTTCATTCAGTACGAAGATCCTTAAGATGCTTTGGTGTGTGGTTATTTTCCTCATTATTCTCCTCTTAGAATCTCTTTATAATACTTATGATGTTTATGAGAGTATCATCCATTTCATTATATTTTTCACTCTTCATGTTTCACTTGCTTATGTTGTTATGAGATTGACTAATACTATCCTTCCTACTTTCAAAACTTTTATTCAAAATTTGTGTGGCGGACTTATTACTCTTTTGGATTATGTGAAGAATTTGGTAGATGATACACCATTTCCTAATCTTCCTAATCCTAATCATATCCTTCCTAATCTAATTCCTAATATTCCCATTCCCATTTCTCCATCTACTATTCCTAGTTCTTCCCACACTTATGATGGGGCTCAAACTATGGTTCATGATGTAGATGTGCAAGAATTATTTGATTTACCTTCCCCTTCTTATCTGATCCATGATGATATTAAAGGGGAGATAAAATAAACTTCTTCTAAACCTATCATTCCACCTTACACAACATTTTCTCATGATCACCATAAACAATCACCTCCTACAGAAGCTTTACAAGATATGTACACTACATGATACAATATGATGGATAAACAATGTTATAAGGATTTAGGGCTTGGTGTTAATGAACAAGGTATTAAATATTCGTTTCATCTATCCCATAAACAAGATATGTGTGGTATTAGCTTTCTGCTATCTCAATGTAGGGTGGTTGATTCTGATTGTCGCCCTCCTCTTCATGTTGTTCTTCCAACACCTTCCTTAGATTACCTTGATACCCCTCAAGATGTGGCTAAGAAGGTGTATGTTTAGTTAATGAATTTTAAGAAATAAATCTTTAAACCTATGCTGAAAGATGCTCTCTCCAAGTACAAATGTCCTTTGCACTATAGTAATACACATTTACTTGTTGATTATGTGCATTTCAATATGTATGTTAGAGAAAGAGCTACTTTAGGAATTATATCTCACTCTCGTGTGGTTTAACAATTTCTTCATAATTTCCATATGCGGAATACCCCTCATTCTTCTATAATATAGATATTTTCTCCTCTTGTCTCTTGACTGGGGGGCAAGAGGTTTTTATTCAATTTTTCTAGGATCCATTATGCTCTTAGCATGTATTTTGTTTTGAGCTTAATTGGTTATTCTTTCTATATTTTATCCCTATGGTTTTTTATTATGATATCTTTCCTTTTCTCATAATCATCCATAGCTCTCTTCTAGTATTCATGATATCTTTTCTAGATACATTTATTTTGCAAAGGTATCCCTTGCTTTCATCCTTGGGGGGAAAGGTTTTCCTTCTTTCTCTCTGTCTAGGGATCTATTTTCCTTAGCTTAGTGGCATTTGTTTATTCTGCAACATTATTTCCTTATATTGACTGATGATTTGGCTATGGATATCCTTTTATGTGAGAGGTTTTTTTCCTATGTCATCACCTCTTCTTTATTTTGAAAATTATGTTCTTTATAAACTCTTTCCCTTGCTTTGGGGTTAGAGTTGGATTCCTTCATTCCAAGATTCCTCTTCCTCTTGATCACAAGGGGCTTGATAATTGAATCTTTGATCCCTCTTTTCTTTTCTTTGAAAGATGATATTTTATCCAAGCACTCATCTATGGTGGGGGTCTTGTTGATAAGATCTCTTTCTCTTTGAGGATCCTTTTTCCATAAGTGACATATCCTTTTTTATGATTATATATGCTCTTCGATGTAAGGGTCAATACTCTTTGCTAAGAATATAGTGTACATTGTTGTTAATAGGATATCTCCTTACTTTGTGAAGTAGGTATCCTTCTTCTCTTCCTTATCATGTCTATTAATTATCCATGATAAGGAGGGGGGCATATATAGGGTCTTCCTTATACTATAGTTTACATTTTACAACATGCTAAATCCTCACAAGGTAATGTACATAAGTTGCTAAACCCTGAAGAGACACATTTTATATTACATAGTGATACAATAATGTGGATCTATGGTTATTCCAAAAGCCATCATAAGACACATTACAACTACAAAGCACAGTTTATGGGTGAAATATCAAGTTTCACTGCCTGTTGGGCTCTCCCACCTTGGTGATTCACGGTAAGGTGAGCATCTTATTGGGCGAGGTAATCACACCCTCTTCTCTCTTTATATCTAGTGATATATCTCTTATTGTAATCTTGGGGTTGACAAAGACTTGAGTCCCTAGGGGCTTGAGGATTTCTTTGTCCCTTTGATTTCAATAAGATTTTCTTTTTCTTTGTGATCTCCTTTACCAGGAGTTTAGATCGATTCCATACTCTTGCTAAAGTGGGGGCTAAATGTATCATTAGAAAATGCAAGAAATTCCATTCAAGATTGGTTTATCCCTCCAAGTAAGTTGTTTGGAGTCATGTCAAATACCTTGAATAGGTTTTTGACTTGGATCTAGTTTTTCCCATGTCCTACCCTATTTTCCACTTCTTTCCTACCTATTTCTAGTATCTTTCTCTGAGATTTTGAGGTTCTTGACCTCAGGGTCAAAGTCGACCTTCTGGGTCAAGGTCGACCTCGACCCTAACCCAGGATCTAAATTTCAAATTTCTAAGATTTTTGGATGTCAGGGTTTGGAAAGAATTCTTTCCTATTTTTGGGTCAACTGTTTCGGGCTTCGAAATGGTGACTCTTAAAATACATTTAATATAGGTCCACTTCTAAGGGTATGAGCCTAATGGAAATTTATTTCTCATATATCAACCTCATTTTAGGGGAGAAAGAAAAAAAGAGAAAGGAGAAAAAGAGAAGGAAATAAAAGGGAGGATCATCTATGCATAATCAAAGTGAGCATTCAAGCATTCAAGATTCAATTCATCAAGGAGATCCATTGGTAGCCATTGAAGGATTCAAGCTCTATGGAGCCCTGTTGTTGAGGATTTCTCCATCCATATCCATTCAAGCTTCTTCTTGTTCCAAGATCCATTCAAGATTGGTGTTGAAGATCTAAAAAAAATTGATTTGAGGCATCCTACATCCTACATCCTATAATTGTACATCCATTTGGAGAATCCATACTTGTGGATTCAAGGATTCGAACCCTCCACAAGGGTTTCAACATAAGCAAGGTGAATTGTTCTATTTACTTTGTTTATTACTGTAATTTTAATTCTATTTCAAGGTTAATTCCAAAACTAGGGTTAGACCAAGGCAAACCCGTCCCCCAACAAAGAAAACCATTTTTTTGCAGGAACATGTACGAAACAATGAATTATAGAGCTAATTCAGATACCCTTTTTGGCAAACTTTCAGGATCTGGAAATAGATTTTCTATCAGAATAGTGCAGGTCAAGGTCAACATAAAGGGGCACAATTTCACCGCTGTATTCAGGTCAAGGTCGACCTGGCTCAAAAAAGAAAAAGATTTTTGGGTTTTCTTCGTCTCTGTGTTTCTAGGCCAAGTCAGATTGTAGAATTTCTAGAAACTCAGTACAAACACCAGAAAATAATAATTTACAAATCTGCTACATTTCAAGATAAGTGTTTTATTTTATCCTAATCTTTCTAATTTATTATTTTACTTGATAATTAGGAAATTAGACCCCCTTTCCCTCTTTATCCATAACCAGTTGATTCCTTTTTGCATTGATCATCTCCTTTTGATTAATCAATTGGGATCTCCTTGTCTTGTATTAGGTGGTAATATATATCTACAACATTTTCAACACACCCCACCCACAAACACATTATATATATATATATATATATATATATATATATATATATATATATATATATATATATATATATATATATATATATATATATATATATATATATATATATATATATATATATATATATATATATATATATATATATATATATATATATATATATATATATATATATATATATATATATATATATATATATATATATATCTTACAATGCATTAGTACGATCTGAAATAGGGTTAGACTATGATTTTCTTTTTGTTCTAGATAATAAAATAAGTGGACTCTCTTTTTGGTGGATTTAGCCCAAGATTGGATGAACCGCATTAAATCTTTATGTCATCTTTTTCTATTTCTGTGTGTTTTATTGCTTTTCATTATCAATTATTTTTTGCATGTAACTGTTAGATTTTATTCTTCTAATCGTAGCAGTATTGGGTTGACATCTTTTCCAATACCTAATGACCAAAACTTATCAAGAATTGATATTGTTTGAGGTCCTAAGTTATTTATCCTCATTTATCAAGGACTAGGGTTCTCTAAGATCATGTTTCATTTCCTTTAAGGTGTCTAGGCTATATGTGCAACCAAAAATCTAATATCTTTCAATGTTTCCTCAAATGTGTCAAGGGTATGTGTAAGGCCTAAATCTTGAGAAAGGTCTGATTAAATGATCCTTATCCTAGAGAAATTCCTAAAATTACTTAGCCTTTTCGAAAAGACTATTAGGATAATCAATAACATGAACTCCTTAGATAAAGCTAGCAAAATTCTCATCTAAAATTTATCCTAGAGAAAATAACCTAAAAATAAGTTAAAACACATAGAAAAACTAAATTGAAACAAAAGATAATATAGAAATGTTTCCAGTTGATGTTGATCACTAGTGTGCCTAGGTGTTCTAAATCACTTGTAAAATAGTTACTTTTTTATTTTTGGGAATATTTCTTAGTGTAGTATGACCATATTTGGTTGGTAGTGTGTTTTCATGGTTTAGCTTTTAGGATCCACAATTATAAATATATGGAGGTATGGCTATTTTGTACTTAATCTCAATGTACTAAAATTCTATTAGACAAAAAATATTTTATATTTATATTCATGTTCTTGTTTCTACTTTATTAATAAAAGATTAAGATCTTTTTGGTGGTGGGGCTTTTCAAGACCACAAAAAGAGAGATATTTATCCATATTCTATTTTTTAATTGGGAAAATTTTATTTTCTCAATTTTGCCTATATAATTTCATTATTACTATTTACCAATTTTCAACACTCATCTTCCCTATTCATCTTATTGTGCTTCTATTTTCCTTCTATCCTCCATTTCAAGAATGAAATCTAACCTTTGACACCATCTAGCATAATCATGGAAAGGGGGACCAGTAGAAGACGAAACAATAATTAAAATAATAAACATCTTAATAAACATCTAAATATAAAAATAAGAATATGAAACTTTGTATTACTTGTCAAAATATCTACCTCTAGGGATTATAGTAGATCTAGATTATTTTTCTTAGACTTTAGTACAAAATATGCACAAAATAAGAGTGTGTATAATTATCAAACTTTTGGAGTTAATCTACCTTTAATAGCTCATCTCTTAACAATCGAGCCTTCAAATATAGTTTTTTTTTTACCCAACATTTCTCCTCTTTCTCTATAATGAATTTCTCACTTTTTATAATAAAGATTGATGTACTAGACTAAAACCAAGTAAATATCATGTAGTCATCCATTAAATTAGAATAAACTTCATGGGAAAATATTAATTGTTTTCTCTATGGATTTGACCTTAAAATTGGATACAAATCTTGGAAACATATATGTGCTATCAATTTATTATGTATAAAGCTATATTATTCAAATCTTAATGTAATATCAGCATTCAAACATGCTTGTAACCAATCGTGTAACTAATGACATTATATATCTGTACAAATCCAAAAATAAAATCTACACGTAATAAATAGTTCTATTACTATTTTATTTTAGAATGTATCTCATATTAATAAAACTAAATACACATATGACATAGACATTCTCTACGTACATTTTCAGATTCTATAGACAAAAGCTCAAGAAAAAGCAATACATTTACATTACCATGTAAAATATTCTACCTTCAAGTTTAAATACTCAAAATATTAAGTGTCTCTATATTTTGAAAGAAAGGAAAATGGTTGCTACTAAACTAAAAACTCTTTAAAAGTTAAATTAGTGTGAAGGAAATATTTTTGGTTGATGCAAGATTTCTTTTGATCTTAGATACTCATGCATCACTCCATACTCTTGTAGACACAAGAAAGGTTACGTGTTGTTGAGCTTCAAATGTGGTATGTACATTAGTCCAAAATTTAAAACTTCTTAACTATAAAACACAAGATTTAGAAAGCATCGATATGTCCGCTGATCATTTAATCGAACATTTAATTACATCCTTGATAATGATTTAAGATCTAATAGGAATGAGATATAAAATTAAT
Organism: Chamaecyparis obtusa; assembly: GCA_027943335.1. Lineage (NCBI taxonomy): Eukaryota > Viridiplantae > Streptophyta > Pinopsida > Cupressales > Cupressaceae > Chamaecyparis > Chamaecyparis obtusa. Next base: position 56,139 of record BSBK01007929.1, read on the forward strand.
CCCATTTTTATCTCAAGGATTCTTACATTCCTCACATTTATTAGAAAGTAGTGGCTAGAAAAGAGGTTCTTGAAAACAATCTGAAAAATGGATTCCTATCACATGTAGGTCACATTTGTGTAATTATTGAGGAGTGTAAGTACAATATGTACAAATCTCACTATAGTCTTATATAAGTTCACTTCCATTTACAGGAGATGGTGAAAATTTTAGAGGATGTATTTTACTAGCCAAAACAACATGAGTGTAAAGATTGGATCTTTCTTAATCTATGTCATTAAACAATTATCTAGTAAAACATAAAGAATTTATTTAACCCTACAAGTTCCTAACAACCTTGTAATCTATATTCATGGATTTCTTTTCAGATCTCCATAAGAGTAGGAAGAATCATGACTATTGTAATACCCCAAAATTGGCACCTTATAATTTCAATCAATTTTGGTGCATTTTCTTCAATTTTACATCATTAAAGTCCTATTTTACTAGGCAATTTTCTCTCTCTTATTGACATTATTTGACTTGGTGTCAATTGCAAAAACCCTAAATTGCATTAATCTTACACTATAATTAATTCTTAAGTATTTGACTTTATTAGCTAAATAATCCCTATGATAAATTGATTTAATTCTAAAGTCCTAAATGCTTTAAATTAAATTAAACCCACCCCTTTAGCTAATACATATAAAAAAGAATTAATATTATTTAGTTATTTGAATGGATTATCTTATTGGGATTTAATAATTCAAATTATTCGAAGGGTCACCCATATGTGGCAATAATTTTTTCTTTTAGTTAAGTAATTCCTCAATATTTTTCTCAATTGGGAATGAAGAGTCAGTCGTTTCATTTCAAGAAACTCTTCATCCTCTCTCCCAAATTTTCTATATTATGAACCTTCTTCCTCATTTGAAAAGGAGGCAATTGTGAGAGCATCTAAACTATAGCAAAATTTAGTCTCAATTATTTTCATATTTTCAAGCTTTCATTGCACTTTAGTTTAATTCTCATTTAGTGTAATTGCATTCTCATACTAGTGTAATTTTCTTATTTGCTATTAGCTTAATTTTCATATCTCTTTCATGTTCTTAGATTAAAATCTGCACTTCATTCTTAGATTAATTGCACATTCATCTTAGATTAATGGCATATTCATCTTAGAGTAATTGCAATTTGTTCTTCTTTCAAGCTTCCAAAATACTTCATATTAGTTTGGTCTTTTGGTTGTTGGCTCTTGTTCTGAGAGTAATTGAAACAGCCCAAATAATTAGAAGGCAACATGTTGAATCGATAGATATTCCAAATTGAGTAATATATACTCACTTTCATGATTTCGATGATCGAGCAATGACTATGTTGTGTATATGGCTGGATTAGAGGTCCATGTTTAGCTATAAACATTTTGGTGCCCACCGTGGGGCAGAAAATTCATTTATGACCTCACTCTTGAAATTTTTCTAACAAAAAATCTGAACTTTGCCATGCATCCATACTTCACTATCTACGAAAGTTCGCGTGAGATTCCAGAGCATTTCGTGCAAAGATTTTTTCCCAATAGCATTTTGTCGCATGAAGAAACACTTTCTCATGTAGGTCCCTGCACTTTCTCGCACGCAGCACTATACTTCCTCATGTGAAGTTTTTCTGTCAGTCATTAAATTTTATAGATTCTACAATTTACTATTACTTTTCCTGACATTTACTTTCTCCTCTTACTTTCATATTTCTGATTTCTGCTACAACATAATAGTGTTCTATAGGTCGCTCGTCGAAGACATATAAAACTTGCTAACAGTTTACTTGCAAGATGGTTGTCGAAGATCATTTAAAAATGTTGTTCTTTTTTTTATTGCTTTGATTCACATAGTATAACTAGGGCTTTGTTAAAATTTCTTAAGGGTCCTGATAGCGAAGTAGGTGAATAGGCTCTTCATTACATGGAAGTGATGCCCATGAATGAAACCAAGACCTAGATTTTGCTAGAATGATGGATACCTAGGGAAGCAAAGCAAGGTAGTGAATCTTTAGCACATCTACCTTCCAGGGGATTATTATCCTCTCTCTTTGAGAGAGCCAGAAATCCAAAAGCTTGTGGATTTGGTGGAGTGAAGCTAGTTTGGTGATGAATATGCTTGATGTGTTTGGGTAAGGTGAAGAGGTAGAGAAGTATGCTCTTCTCTCTTTGAGAGAATCAAAAAATTTGACCATCGAATCCAAGCCAAGTTGTGTCACCTTTAGAGGGCCTACCAGAAGTTGAACCTCCAGGAACGACCCAAGTGAGTATGCACCTATCACTTGTGATTCTACCTCACTATAATAAAGAATGTTTTGTTGAGTCTAAAGACTCCAAAACCATGTTAACTTCCTTCTCTTAATTTTGACTATCATCTTGAGAAGGCTCTGTCTATTGTACTGAGCAGCGTCGCTCCTAGCCCTGCTTGTGGGGGTGTATGACTTTCGAGTGTTGGTGTGGCTACAAGGCCCTAGCCCTGTATTGGGGGCACCAAAGGTTAGTTTGAATGAAAGCCCACTAAAAACTTTCCTTAGTTTCCTACCCAGATCACCTCCAAAAGGAGACATAATCTTTGCACAGGGAGGGGGAAGAATCTCTCCCGTAGATTCTCACCATAAGCATGCACCTGGACATTTGAAGGTGGTATATGACACTGGCCTCTTCTTCAAGAGTAACCTTTGAACATATACTATTGATTCCTTGGAAACACCAAAAACACGAGCGCCCTCTAGGGGATGACACAGCTGTGTGAGGTGAATGCATGGGCATAAGCAATGAGGCACGCATTTTGTCTTCTCACCATTTTTTTGTAGGGATAATGATGTGTTTGTTATCAATTCTTAAACTTGTCCATCATGATTAAACAAAGACTCCCATGATACTTCCAAGTTTATTTTTCCTTGGTAGGTCTGTTTGCGACTACTTCTTGTGTCACCATTGCTTGTTCTAAACCGTCATGCTTGTAAACGAATGCTCGAAACCTTCAAATTGAGATTATTGATTAAACTGTCCTTTAAACTATCTAGAAATTGGATTTTCTATCATAGAATAGTTTAGGCTGTGTCTCAGAACTTGACTTTTTACCTCAAAAATTGTGTCAAACTATTGAACTTTGGTTCTTTCCCATGCAAAATTTCACCTTTTAGAGCACTTCCTCGTGCAAGATTTCATTCTCTCATGAAAATTTTGCATTATCTTGTGCGGCCTAGTACTTTCTTGCACAAACTTGTACCCAGATTTCAAAAATAGTGAGCCTATTCCCGTTGACTAGTCAACTTTTTACCTGATCTGATTTTTGTCTGAGGTTTGTTTGCCTTTTTTCTTGTCGTTCACTATCAGAACTAAGTGTCTCAAGTTGATAACTGATCAATTATTTCTTTGGCTCATTTTTTCTCTCCTTTGTTTATCTTATCTCTTTGTGGTTTTTTACCTCACATCATGATAGTCTTATCTCAACTGTTCTAGCCATACTCTTGATGATTTGTGTCGGGTGCATGTCACATCTTGGTTGTTCTAGCCTTTATCTCCTTTTTGTTATTCTTAGAGATAGAGTGTTAGCATTATACCAAGTCTTCTCTTATCACATCTTCATCTATGAATGTCATCACTAGAAGTGGCAACACTTATCCCATTTGTAATACTGGTCAAGGTAGAGGTAAACCTCGTAATTAGGAAACAAGTTGTCCCGAATCTATTGTGCAATCTGAACATTATGAGGGATCCTCAAGTTCTTCATTGAGTACTATGAAAGATAGCCCATCTTAATCATCACCTCCAATGTTCCATGAGCTTTTTAACCCATTCTTTCAAGCACAACCTAGTTTCTCATTTCAAGAACAGGACAACTTATTCTTCCAAAACAACTCATTGTTTCATAACTTTGGAAGACCACTTCCTCGGACTAGTCCTATCATTAAACCTATCGATCTTGTTGACGATATCGACTCATTTAAACCTATTGATCCTCTTGATCCTATTCATGCACCAAAAGTTACCTTAGCTACACCCTTTCGGCATCGTTCATATCATTTTACTGAGTCTTCATTTTCTGCATAGTCCTACAACAAGATGGGAGATCCAATCGACTTCCAATCAGGAAAATATAGCCAAACTTATGATCAATCTCAAAAAAACCAACATCATGGTCAATCTTCCAATGACCAACATCATGCTCAACCTCAAAATGAGCAATGTTATGATCAATCCCAAAATGATCAAAATCAGCACCAAGCTCGAAACAAAGCACAAGGTGGACAACCAGCATATCATTATCGTCATCCTCCTTATGAACAGAGTCAAGATCAAGTCCCAAGCATTTATGAGATTCTTGGAAATGATGGTGGTGACACAATAACTCAAAATGATATAGATGCTCTGAAAGAAAACAAGGGTCTTATTAAGATGATGGAGATCCTCCTTCTAGAGGAGAAGGAAAAATACTTTCTTGAGCTGGCCAAACAAGGGGCCAAGTTACCCTCAGACTATCAAGTTGAAACATTTGTGGCTAAAGAAGAAGAAAATGAGATCGCTAAGTTTCAAAAGATGGTTCGAGACATGCAACATCAGATTAGCCAACTTGCGAAGAATAAGGAAAAACCAACACAACAATTCACAATGGAAAGCATTTGTCCTTTCCCATTTGATAGGAGTCTTCACATGCCACCTCTTCCCATAGGTGTAGAGCTCCCTAAATATGACAAATACTTGGGTACTACTGATCCCCAAGATCACTTAAGAGAGTTTGGTGCTTTATCCATGGAATTCATGCATGATTAGACATACCTTATGCACCTATTTCCTCGTAGCTTGGGTGGACCAGCTATGGAGTGGTTTTCTCAATTTCCCACTGGCATTAAGAATTTTGATGAAATGGATAATCTATTTCTCCAACATTACTCACATAATATTCAGCATCCAGTCAACATCTGGGATCTCTTCAATTTGAAGTAGCGACAAGGGGAATCTTTTCTAGAGTTTCTCCAAAAGTGGAGACAATTATGTACAAGGTGTCCTCACAAGCTACCAGAGTCCAAGAGACTCGACATTTTTTTGGACAATCTTGTCCCAAAATTTGGATACCAAGTGCAATTACAAGGTCCCCTTATAGCATGATTAAACAAGCAGTGTGAGTAGAGGCCTTTATGATCAACAAAAGGAAATTGACTTTGAACAAAGAAAACAAACAAGGATCTTCAACCTCGAACAAAGATAAAGGGAAGTTTCTCAACAAGAATAGAGACATTGTGAATGATGGAGTGGTTGACAATGTGACCCCAAAGCTTGATAAGTCTATTTTCAATTCTCTTATAGCATACATGCGATCAAAGCCACTAAAAAGCCTATGACAGAAAACTAGCAACTTTCAAGGTTTTCTAGGAACAAACCTTGGGCATCTTGATCCAAGCGTGAATTCACTTCCTTGGGAGAACCACTTGATGTGATCTATAAAAATCTTGTACAAAATTAGATACTTACTCCTTTGGAAAAGTGTCTCTATGACCCACAACCATGACCTCATTGGTGGAATGGCAATGCATACTATGACTACCACCAAAATAGGGGTCACAAGACTTCTACTTGTCTTCAACTGAAACATAAGGTCCAAGATTTGATTGATAGTGGTGACATTGTTGTGGATGGCCATAAAAAGAATTTAGACCATCAGGCATTTAAGGATCCCTTCCCTTCTCATGAGAAGGGTGAATCTTCAAAGACTAAGAATACCAATGCTAAAGTCAATTACACATACACTAATGATGACAATGTCATTGGTATGATCAAACCAGTTGAGGTTGAGTATTGTGATGTGATTACCATTAAGGGGAGTGGCAATGCTCCCAAACCTAAGACTCCTTTCATCTTGCATAGTTCCATGTCTCATTCGTTTGAATCTGAACAACCTCAGGATTGTGCCAATGTTGTTACTCAATCATGTGGAAGGATTTTTTTGAAAGGTCTCGATCCTCCTGTGTTTGCTCCAAAACAAACTGTGGATAAGACTATTGTTGGCCCTACCAAAAAGAAAATGAAATCAGTCCCTACATCTAGCATGGCTAGTTATAGCATCTTAGATCAACTCCAATGGACCAACACTTAGATCACCATTTTTGAGCTGTTGAAGATCTCGTCTACTCATAGGAAAATTTTGGATAAAGCCCTCAATGAGGAAAACATCCCCAAGGATCTTGATATCGACCAGTTCCAATGTATAGTGGGTCATTTGACCTCACCTCATTATTTTTCCTTCTCTGAAGAAGATAATCACTCTCTGAGCCATCTACATAATGCTCCCTTTCATATAGAAGTCATGATAGGCCCTAAGCATGTCTGTTGAGTGCTCATAGACAATGGTGGTGGTCTCAATATCTATTCTACTAAGTTACTTACCCAACTAGGTTATGATGAGGATTGTATAGATTCCCACAAGAAGATTACTATCAAATCTTATGATGAAGAGGAATGCAAATCCCAAGGTTTAGTTGTGCTACCTATCCATGTAGGACCTATTGAGAGAGATGTTACCTTTCAAGTTCTTGACATTCCTCTTGCCTACAATATCTTGTTTGGTAGACCATGGATTCATGAGATGCGGGCTGTTCTATCTACATACCATCAATGCATCAAGTTTCCATTTCATGGAGTGGAAGTCACTATGCCTATTAATACCAACTATTCTTGCAATACCCTTGTGCAATCTGAAGATAGCTTTGTTCCAGCTAATAGAGAGTCCACTGAGTTCTATGATGCTAAGCTCAAAGAAATGGAACAGTCTCTAAAACTTAAGGATGCAGTCATGGGAGGATATCAAATTGAACCTGTGCTATCATTGGTTCCTCTCCCTTCATCTCCACATTCTTATGGGAGACCTTCTGAGAGTAACAAACCTTCTGATGACTCTCCTCAAATAGTCTATGCTGGCACCTTTGTACTAGCCTCTACACCTTTAGAAGATGAAGATGAAGAAAGAGCTATCACAGCTTGGATGTATAAAGGGAAAGAAACATCTGAAATGACTACACCTCTAGACTTAGAACAAGAGCCATATAGTGAAGCCTTCAAAATCATGAAGCGCTTTGGCTATAAAGGGAGTGGTCCTATAGGAATGAATAAAAATGGTTTACTGAAACCTATTGAAGCTACAAGTCACCGCACAAAAGATACTACTGGATTAGGCTTCAAAAAGATCCCCTTTCATTTAGGGATAAACAAATTTGTGCCAGAACCTGAACCTAAGCCAGAATTTGAAGATACTACTCCTAAGGTAGATCCAGAGGCTAGCTCTGATGAAGACACCTTGCCATATCCTATTCCTCTAGAATTTTTTGCACTCTTTGCAGAACCGGATGAACCTATTATACCTGTCCACCTGGTAGGTACTGATAGTGATTCTGATGAGACTGCTTCGGTGCATCAACTCATGTATGACCAATGGAGAGAAATACAAATGGTTTATTCTAATTCTTAGGGTGAACGTTACATACCACCGTATTTCCAAGAGTAGTTTGAACAAGACCAACTTCAGCAAGCCATTAATACTACAAGAAATGAAGATGGATTAGATGATACAACCAATGGTAATGGAATTCCCACATCAAGTACTAACTCACATGAGTATGAGTTTGACTCTTTGTCTGATGCTACTTATGATAAAGATATAGACATGGTGCATACCTATGAAAGACTTCTTGAAGTAGGTGAAGGGTCTAGTGTTAGGACGCATGAATTAGATGCCACCGGTGTTAACTTGTCCTCTACTTTCGACATGGGGTCTCATAGGGATTCGAATGCTCCTTTTGATGAGATTGCTCTAGGTCTTGACTTGCTCATTCACACTTTTGATGATTATACTGTGAATGCAATTGAACTAGCCACTACTTCTCTCTCACTAAAAAATCTTGAGCTGATAAACTGAAACTCCCCCTCCTCATCCAATGAAGTCCTAGCATTTTGGAATGATTACGCTCTAGCCTATTACCTCCATGCTATTGAACCTATAATATTCTCCACCAGCGAAGGTAGTGTGAGCATGACAGAGGCAAATATCAAGTATCTTAGTCAAAAAATTAAAAGAAGAAAAAATAGATGCTCTGATGGTGAAAACCACATTGTGGCAGTATTAGAGAAAACAATAGTAAAAATAAAAGATGTATCTAAGGGTGAAAACCTCTCTGAGATGCCCAAGGATGAGATACTTGATACACTCCTGAGCCACTTTCAAGAGAGAATATCAGTATTGATTGAGCTGACACAACCAGTGAATTTGGGTATAGAGGCTGCTCCACAAATTATTCATCTAGCACAATCATTATCTACAAAAGAAAAGGAAGAGTTCACTAGCTTCTTTCAAAGAAAGAAAATAAAGTTTGCATGGATTTACTCTGACATGCCTAGATTAGACCCCAATCTAATCATGCACCATTTTTCCATTGCACCAGGTATTAAACCTGTCAAACTGAAGCTTTGAAAGATACATCCACATGTGGCACTTTTAGTTAAAGCAGAGCTAGAAAAGATTCTTAAGGCTGGTTTCATAAGGACTATTGACTATGCAGAGTGGATTTCAAATATTGTTCCAGTCACAAAACATGATAAATCCATTCATGTGTGCATAGACTTTTGAGATCTAAATAAGGCATGTCCAAAAGACAACTTCCCACTACCCAATATTGACATGATAGTGGATATGACAACAGGCTATGAGATGTATTCCTTGATGGATGGCTTTTCTAGCTATAATGAAATAAAAATTGTGCCAAAAGATCAGGAAAATATTTCTTTCACGTGTACCTGAGGCACCTTTTATTGGAATGTCATGCCCTTTGGGCTTAAGAATGCTGGAGCAACATATCAGAGAGTTGTCGCTACCATTTTCCATGATATGATGCATAAAACAATGGAAGATTATGTGGACAACACTTTAGCCAAAAGCATGTAGCGGAAAACTCATTTGATAGATTTAGGTCCCATACTTGATCACATGGAACAATTTAGTCTCAAACTTAATCCAAACAAATGCGCATTTGGTGTCACTTTAGGTAAACTCTTGGGTTACATCATTTCAGCTAAAGGCATAGAGGTTGATCCTAAAAAGGTTCAAGCTATTATGGACATGTCTCTGCCTATAAAAATTAGTCAAATGAGAGGACTTCAAGGAAGGATACAATCTATTTGGCGCTTCATTTCACAATTGGCCGACAAGTCACAACCGTTCACTAAAACTTTGCATAAGGGTGTGACTTATGAATGGAATGAAGAATGTGACATAGGACTCACTCAAATTAAATAGTATCTTGCTAATCCACCTATAT
>BSBK01007930.1:2500-100190 GCA_027943335.1 Chamaecyparis obtusa
TTAAACCAAAACTAATGCAAGAATGATCAAAAATTAATGTTCCTTTGGATTTAGGTCCACACATGACCCAAGAACATTCCTTTAACTACAAAAGTCCCCATCTCATCACATGGAACCACGCAAGAAGAAACACTCCACATTTTGGTGAAAAGTGCCAGAAAATAGGTACTGAGAAAAATGGCCATAACTTTTTACTCATAATGAATTAGGACATGTTCCCTTGGGAAAAGATAGTATTTTAGGTAATCTTTAAGTCCCTAAGAGAAAAAAGGATGATTCATTAAGGATCAAGGTCACCATGACACACAATCAGCACCAAAATGGTAGGAAAATACTACTCTGACAGCAAGGAAAATAGCTCTAACTTTGAGAAATTTCATCCAATATCTCCCAAACCATGCCACCTCAAGAGCTGTAACATTATACATAGCTTCCAAAAACATCAAGGAACAAACACCTTTCATTGCACATGCTAAAGATCTCCACATATCATCACAACCTAGAAACTCAGAAAGCTGCCCAAAACAAAGTACTACATCACTCTGTCAGGGAATTCCTCCAAGATAAAGAAAGATCTTTAGGAACCCAAAATTCTCCTACATTAGACTAACTAGGTAAATAGAATGTATTTCCCATACTTTATTCTCAAAATAATCAACTTCATCTTCACCAAAGGCTTCCAATCCCTCAAGGATAAGAGAACACATCTGAAAATCAACCATCTATGCTTCATCCATTCAAACATCAAGATCATATGAATCTCAAAAATCCAATCAACATACCACTGATCACCACAACCTATCTCAGAAATAAGAGTATCCAACTCCCCAAAAAGTAGATCCAAAGTTAGATCCACATCAATATGAAATCCCTCATCATCAGAATCCCATATCTACAACTCATCACAAGACTCATTACTGTCAACCAATAATGCAACTCCAAAACCAACAAATAAGATCTACACCATAATACTAAACAAAATAAAGTTGACAACACCACAATCAAAAAGGTGTTCAGCAAAGACAACTTTCTTCCAACAAGACTTAATCAACTCTTCAATCCTCAAATTGAATTTAGGCCAAAACTGACCCAGCTTCTCCATAAAGTTCCCTTCAAAGTGCAACCGCCTCTGCTCAGTGATAAAGGCATAAGAAGGAGGATGAAGGATGAAGGCATAAAGTAAAGATGCCAAAATTTGTTAGAAGTTTTCATGACAACATTTGCAATAATGGAAAAAGTTGCATGCCATTCGGTGACCTTGGATCCCCTTAAAGATAGGAACTGGGAGATTGACCAATAGGCCCTAAAAACATGGGAATGGCATCTAATGTAAAGTAAGGCTCGAATCTCAAAGTCATTCATGCATTGTAATAGTTTGTGAATATTGAATAGAGCTCTACAAATTTTTTTTGGGAGGAGCCTGAGCTATTTGATGTGACAGTGACATGTGATGGATTGAAAGTCTTGATTTAGTGATTGTTTAGTGTTCTTTAGATAGTTTTGAGAGTTTTTCATTTAATAGTCAAGTTGATTTGAAGTTGTTTAAGGTCTTGTATAAATTGTTTTTGATTTATTAGTCTTCCTAGTCCTATCCTGACTAGTCTGTCATTAAATGGCTCCCCCATGTAAACTAACCATGGGATCTTCCTAAGGGTGGTTGGATATGAAAGGGGAGTCATTAGCCTATATATATCTAAGATTAGGAGTCATGAGCAGATGGATAGCTATTTTTACTACTAAGCCCTAGGTGAGAAAATAGTGCCTGGTTAGAGATTTAGAATAGAAGAATTGAAGATTTCTTGTAGGGTATGAAAGTATTGTATGACACAGGTATAGTTCTAGGTCCCTACAAAAGGCTACAAGGGAATAGGCCTAATTAGGCCTCCTCAAGGTGAAACCTTCAACCTGGTAAGGAAAGGCTTGAAGATCCTTTCAAATGGATTCAAATGGGAACAAATGGAATGTTTTCAAGATGATGGAGACCCATGCAATGAAATTTGAATTTTGTGAAGAGATGGCACTTAGATCCTTTTAAGTATGGAAGAAGTGAAGTATCTACATGGTGTTAGTCCTTCAAGGTGAAGCACAAGTTCATTGGCTCTTGGAGAGGAGCTTGAGAAGGCCTTAGTTAATCATCTAAACATTTTAGAAGATCCTAGAGAAGTTTAGGATCCTAGAAGAAATAAGCTAGGTCTCTTAGTAGATGTGTAAGCAAGCCTTCGAACACTTTCATCAAAATATTGGTGACAAAAAAATGTACAAGTGGTGGAGCATTATTTCAAGGAAAGAGATTAGTCTTGTGGACAAGACAGAAATATAATTTAATTTCCCAATCTACAGAAGAATTTGAGTACGTAGAAGTAGCGGTAAATTGTTCAAATTTAGTGTGGATCAAGAAATTGTTAAAAGGTATGAAGGAAGAAATCACTTAGCCGGTTGTTATTTTATATGATAGCACAAGTGCTATTGATATATCAAAGAATCTAGTGAGGCACACTAAAACTAAGGATATTGCTATCAAGTATCGTTACTTGAGAGAATTAGTTGAAGACAAAGAAGTGAGATTGGAATATGTGAATATAAAGGAATAATTAGTAGATATATTCACAAAAGCTTTACCTAAAGATGCTCGTGAATATATTAGATGTAAACTAGGGGTGATTCCCCTAACTAAGGCTACATGGTAACATAGAAGCACTGCATCAAATGTTCTACGCAGAACATTTGACAAATTGATGCAGAAGATGTCACACTTTAGGAGTTGCCTAGAGTTGTGAGAAGTAAAGCAGATATATTAATCAATCATAAGAAAGATGACAGAAAAAGTATAAAGCTTACAAAACTAAAAAGAAGACACCTACATGGTAAATATGTAAATGGTGGATACAAGCTTTGGCATTATTGTCAAAGAGGGAAAAGATTCAATGAAAATAGAGATATTTAGAGATTTAGAGAAATACATGAAGAGTTGAGATACAAAACTGAGGGAGAGATACAAAAAATATTTAGAGGGAGTAATTGAGTAAGCGGTTAGACAAAGCAAAATTTGTGAATCATAATGAAGCTAAGGAAATTAATAAAAATCTAATGCACTGAGATTTTGGATTGTTTGGTAAATCATGTGTTATTCATATGTTGTTTCATTTAGTGCCAAAGATGGAGATTGTTGGAAACTATAATTGAAACAATTGTCACATTGTCATTGATGTCAAACCTTAACTGGTAAGACAATTTCTATCTAGGAAAGTACCATATCTTTTGATTGATGAAGAGGATATGAAAAGAGGATGTAAGAAAAGGTTGAGTTATGTGATACTTCAATGGGTACTTAATTAGTTGGCACATTGACAAGGTAATGTGTTGTTTATCTAGTAAGAAGAAAGACTATAAATGTAGGCTTAACTAAGAAAAAAGTGAAGAAATCTAGTTTAAGATGAGTGATGTTAGTGTCGACCAAGTGCTAGTATATGCTAAGTAAATCTAGTATTGACCGACCATCAGTAATTACTCAGGGACAAGAAATTACTGAGAAAAGATAGTGTTTTCTAAGGAAGATAGTTTTTAGTGATCACTGAGATACATAGTGATGACCAAGGTGATGAACATAGTATTGACTTAGTGTCATTAATTTACATTTGGAGAAATAATTGAGGATCCTAGCCGATATAGTTGAATTCTTGGGATATGTAAAACATGTTGACATTATTAATGAATTTTATGGAGCATTTAATGGAGGGTAAATCATTTTATTATGGATTCAAAGAGAAATTTGGAGATGTATCTAGAAGGAAAAGATGAAGAACATACTGATGGAAGGATTCGATGAATCTACCTAAACTTGAGATCTATGAAGGAGATGAAGCAGAAAAAAATTGATCTACCTAATCAAAGAGGTATAAGGATGACCTAATTGTGAGGTTATAGAGAGTGAAGAAGAGGTTTATGTTATTGACTGATAAGTCTAAGCAGAAGGTTGAAGATGAAGTTGTGAAGAGCTAAAAAGAGTTGTGATTGCTTTCAGAAGAGAATTTAGAGTAGATCAGAGATGGAGATAGAAATGAAGGTCAGTTAGTAAATTAGCATATGTATGAAGTGGATTTGTATTTTCAAAGTGAGTTGTATTATATTCATATCAAAACCTACTATTACTTTCTAACCATTGTATCAGTCTAAATCCTTTAATCAAGGTTGACCTAACAATCATTGTATAAATCCTTTAATCAAGGTGGCATTCTAATGGAATGTTCTTAAGTCCCTAACCAAGCCAATTTTGATAGAGTGTTTAAATCCTTTAACAGGGTCACACCTAACAGTGTGTATGTAAACCTTTTACCGGGTTGGATTCTCACAGAGCTCACTTTAGAACAGTTAAAATCAGTAGCATGTTACAAAGTTTTTTTTCCCAAATTGGGTTTCCACTATAAATCTTGGTGTTATATATGTGTGAATGATTTTGATGTGAATATTAGTGAAATATTTATATTCTACAAGTTATTTACTTTTGGATACTGGACTACATGTTATATGTTTCTGATATATGCTATAGAGACCTAGTTGAATTGTTGATTAGATCTGAGCTTGTTGAAGTATTGAAAAGTTCAATTGGTACATCTAGACCCGAGGATAACTAATTCACCCCCCCTCTTAGTTATTCTAAAATCATTCTAACAATAGAATACCTAATTAAACAAGGACAATAATAAAAAACCAAGAGAAAATACAAATCACACTACCTTCAAGGATCATTTGAAAACTCACAATAAAGGGAAGGGCCCCATGTCTGATAAATGGTAAAATAACTAGGCCAACTATACCTATTCCTCATATTATAATGTGATAAATTGAATTAACCCTGTTGATAACCAAATTGAAACTATTAGCATAAAAGATAACAACTCTAACTATGTAGTAATGCCGTGCTGCTCAAAGGTTTTCCTACATGGGGAACCTTCAATATATGCTTCACAATTAACATTTTTTGCACCCCCAAATCCATAGAATAATATATTGGATCATCTCAAGCACACACTGCTCAAATATCTATTTGTGAACTCTTAAGCATATCCCCACAACATAAGAAATCTTCAAACTGACCACTCTTAAATGTAGCTGTCCCAAGGGATGCAACTTGTGAAAACTTCCAACACTGGTCAACTATATTGGTTCTAACAAGCATGCCACATTTAGAGACTATGATGTGCCTCAATATAAACCTCTACATAATGACCCTTTACATTTTCTAGTGTGAGCAGATAAATATATGATTTGAAGAGTCCTCATAGATGGTTGAGCTAGACTAAACATGTTTACTTTGAAAATTATAAAATTCTTGGAGTACTTGGAGTCAAGTGTTGATTATACAAAAATGAAAAACATAAGATCCTATGGTGGTGAATAAAGATGTTCAAAAGGAGTCATTACCATTCCAATAAGAGTAGGACTAGTAGTAAAAAATAATCCAATCCAAATCCTAGACCTAGAACTAGGATACAACATTCTACTCAAATGACATTAGATACATTAAAGGTAGGTTGTACCTTCCACATATCATCAATGCATAAAATTTCCTCAACAAGGCATGTAAATAATAATAGAAGGAGATTCTGATCTATTTGAACATTGTAATAACTTAAGGGTGGTACAAAAAACAAAGTTCCAATAAATCAAGAAGCAAGTCTACCATCCACCTCTACTTCAATCCCCAAAACCACACTAAGGATGGAGATAAAAATATTAGTCCAAGATAGAGGATGTGGTGAATATCACTATGCCAAACATTTCACCATTACTGACCTACCTCTATCTCCTAGGTCATATGGTTGACCTAAACCTATTCCAATAATAGAAATAACATAATTGGTAAGCTTCTAGTGTCCACCCTCCCCAAAAGTCATCAGGTGCTGGGATCTAAGTGAAGAGATCTTTTTTTAATCAAGATATCAATGTCTGGATATATAGAGACTCACAAGAAACAATATTAACTAGTTCAACTACCACTAGCTCAATATAGACACAGATTCAAAATGTTGCAACAATTTGGATATACTAGAACTAGAGGCCTAGAAGAACAACAAAAAAGAGTGGTCAAACTTTCTTTACCACCTACCTAAAGAAATAGATGAGGAATCAGATACGATCAAACCCAATCAAGCATTGTCGTCCATGAAATCTCTACAAAATAATAGGAGGTTGTTGAGACAAATATGTGGAGAGAACATGGACATACCCAAATAAAAAATATACATCAACAATTGTTGCCACAAGAAATGGAAATCATAGACACCCAAGTGATTCTTAAGCAAGAAGCCTTATCATATATTGAAGAAGAGCTACCTTAAGAGCATAAACTCTAGATCAATTCTAGTGAGTATGACTGGGATACACCTTGAACCTCTATCAACACAACCATAACTTAAGCATTTGATGAAATTAACCTAGAAAATGAACCTTATGTAAATAATAAACTTGATATATATTCGTTGAGTGATCCATCTACCTCCCATTCCCATCTTGTCAGAACTATCATTGCAGTTTCCTTTTCCCAAATTCAGTCTCAACCTATAGTTCAAGACCTATGTCTAGTCCACCTAGAACTAATTGATTGGGACAAAGAAGGATGCCTTGACACAGAATTATTAGATAACACTAAATCCATTGATTAATTCTTGGGGTTTCAAGGAGGCATACCATCAGGAGATCAAAAAATGGATACTACATGGATGTAGATAGGTTAACATGTTAACAACACCTAATGGTGATAATGATGAAGACCGAGATCAAAGGTATACAAGATTGTAGAAAGATTATATTAGTTGTTATTTTTTCAATGATGTCAAGAAAGTGATTTCTAGTTTATATTGAGTTTCCATATCATTTAGAGTATGATATAAGTTGAGTGAGTTAAGGAAAAAGAGGAAGTGAAAAGTTGTGAAGTTGAAGAACTTAAATAAGAAACTAATACAGATCAAACAATGATAAGGTTATAATTGTTAATATGATTTATAAAAATAGAGAGGGGGGGTGAATCACTTGTTCTTAGGTCCTGATTTATAAAACAATCTTAAAATTTTTTCCTTAAATCAGATCCAATAACCAAAACAAACTCAGTCATCATTGATTCAATAATAGAAACATATAACAATGCAGTCCACTACCTAGCTCTAAATTAACTTGTAAAACATAGAAATGTTCAAACCAAAACATTCACACAAGTATTAACACCAAGATTTATAGTGGAAACCCAATTTGGGAAAAACCACTTTGTAACATGCTACTATTATTTTCACTGTTTTGAAGTCAGCTCGGTAAAAAGCCAACCCTATCAAAGGTTACAATACACACTGTCAGGTGTGACCCAGTTAAAGGATTTTAATCACCCTATTAAAAGTGAGCCTAGTCATAGGACTTACGTACACTTCATTACAATGCAACCTTGTTCAAAGGATTTAACATATGACTTTTAGGTCAACCTCTGTTAAAAGGATTTTGACTATTACAATGGTTAGCAAGTACCAACAATATTTATCTAAAAAATATACAAATCACTTTGCAAATATTAGATCCAATTTCATACACTAATGCTGGTTTATTGACTTTGAAACTTTTCCATCTCCATCTCTGATCTACTCGAAACTTTTCTTCAAGCAATCACCACAATTCTTCTTCAGCCTTTTTTGCTTATACAGTCAATAAAACTTTACTGATCTTCCAGCATTCTCTATTCACCCATGCACTTGCATATCCAAATGCTCAGGTTCCCTTTATACTTTCCTTAATTATGTTAACTCATCTTATGCCACTCAATCTCATTCATAGATCTTAGGGTTAGGTCAGATTCATTGAATCTACCCACTTCATGTTCTTCAGCTCCTTTTCTAGAATCATCTCAAATCTCTTAAAGATTTACAATAAAATGCTTTAGAGTGCATTTAATGCTTTCAAACAATCAATAAATAAAGTCAACACATTTTACATAGTCCAAGAATTCAACAATGTCAGCTCCAAAATTAAATTCTCTTCAAATATAAAATTGTTGATGCTTGGTCAATACTGTGATCAACTACTCAGTCTTCATGTAGAATGTTGGATACAATTCTCTGAAGGACATTGTTGGATTAGCTATGTGTTGTCTTTCATGTCACACAAATGTCATATCAATTATCATTCTCAGTGTCTACCAATTTGAGTCGGTCAGCTAAGCGGTTCTCAATGTCTACCGAGCTCAGTCGGTCAGCTAGGTGGTTTTTAGAGTCTACCAAGATCTCTCGGGTGTCTAAAGGAAACATGACAGGGTAACAGTGTTAACCAAGCCTCCTCGGTTATCGAAGGAAAATTAGTGGCTACCGAGCTCTCTCGGTCTCCGAAGGATGTTGTAGAATTTGTTGTGGTCACCGAGTTCACTCGATCACTGAAGGAAATCTTTTCAGGATTAATGTTTACCAAGCAAGGTCGGCCCTTCAAAGGATTTTTTTGTTATAGTTTGTTTATCCAAGCTGACTATTATAATAATTTTTTAGTGCCGACGTGACAATCCAAATGTTAATTAAAATGGCATATATATATAGAAGATCAAGTGGTGAATAAAAGATATACAGCATGCAGAAATCATTTTGAAGAAAGGTATGTGCAAATTTTGAAGGATGGTTAGATATCCTTGAGGAGCAGCAAAGATTTATTTGATCAGTAAGGATCTAGTGAAGCAGAACAGAGATCTATATTCAGCAATTCAGTTGCAGGTCATTTCATTGTTACTCTCTTACAATTGTAGCAGTGATATCAAAATCTCTTATCTAAGTTGGTTTAACAACCATTTTGTAAATCCTCTAACAAGGTGACAGTTCTATTGAATTTTTTCAAGACCTCTTACAAGGCCACTCCTAGCAGGGTGATTAAATCTTCTAACAAGGTCACACCTAATAGTGTGTTTTGTAACCTTTTACCAAGTTGGCTTCTAACCGGGCATCACTTCAGAAGAGTGAAAAATAGTAACTAGTTACATTGGTGGTTTTTCCCATATTGGGTTTCCATTGTAAATCTGGTGTCTCTTGTGTTCATGTTATTTTCTTTATTCATGTAAGTTAATCACTGATGAATGCTTAAGAATAGTTTAATTATTACACACTTCAAGGATCAAGTTTCAGCATTTCTCTGTATATTTACTGAGTGGCACAGTAAATAATTTGTTAAGATATTTAAGGGATTAGTGGTAATATTTTTGTGGTTAATTGATTCACCCCCCCTCTCAGTTACTGCATCTATATTTCCAACAATTGGTATCAGAGCTTTTGGTGCTTGCAGGAAGGGTTTCAAGGACCTAAGCTAAAGATCAAGATGTCTTACAAAAGAGAAATTCCAAGGCTTAATAGAAATAACTTTTCAGCATGGCAAGGTCTCATGAGACTTCATTTGGCTTCCATTGGTGATTCAGGATTCAAATATATTGATCACGAATATACAATTCCTACTAGCACATTAACTGTTGAAGACATTGCAAAGAAGAAGAACCATAACACTATGATGATAGACATTGCATCAGCTCTTAGCTATGAAGAATTTAATGAAATCAAAGACTGGACAACTACTCATGAAATGTGGAACAAGCTGAAGAAAATCTATGGCAGTGATGACAATGTGAAGAGAGCCAAAGCAGAGAGCCTAAGAGGATAGTTTGATCAGATGAAAATGAGAGAAGAAGAAAACATTGCAAAATATGTTGAAAGGATCAAGACAAGTGTTAGTGCAATCAGAGCTTCTGGAGGAAAAATTGATGATAAAATTGTTATAAGTAAGGTTCTGAGAACATTACTTCCTATTTATGCAATAAGATTTTCTGCTATTCAAGAAAGAAGATGTGAAGAAAATCACAATATAAATTTGGATGCCTTAGTTGGAAGATTGATAGCCTTTAAACTGAATAACTATGACAACTATGTTCCAACTTCTAAAAATATTGAATTAGCTTTTGAGGCCAAACTTTCACTCAAGAAAGGGAAGAAAATCCAATTAGAAAGTGAAGAAGAATCAGAGGAAAGTTTTGATAGCGATCTTGAAGTTATTGAAGCATTACTTGCAAAGAAATATTCAAGAGGCAGAGGAAAATACAAAGGTAAAACTCCCTTAATCTATTTTTCATGTGAAGAAATTGGTCATATTGCAGCTAGGTGTCCAAACAAGCAAAGCAAAGATGAGAAGAAAAGTTACAAGTACAATGGCAAGAAGAATTTCAAATCATTCAAGGATAAAGGTAAGAAAACATGTTTTTTAGCTAAAGATTCGGATGATAGTGAAGAAGAAATTGTTTTCATTGCTGTAAAAGATGAATCTGATAATGATGAAGATGAGATGGCACTTATCTCTCATATAAGCTAGAATGATACATGGATTATAGACAGTGGATGTTCACATCATATGACTGGTGATAAGACTAAGTTTGAACACTTTGAAAACTTTGATGGTGGTAAAGTAAGGTTTGGAAACAATGAACCTTGTTGTATAAAAGGAAAGGGATGAATTTTATTAACCAAAGAACTTATATGTGATAATGCATATTGGGTTGAAGGACTAAAGCATAATCTTCTAAGTGTAGCACAGCTAATTAATATTGGATTCAAGGTTGAATTCATGAATGGCAAAGCAAGATTGCTAGATGACAAAGGAAAATTGATAGGATCAGGAAAACAAACCAAAGGTAACCTATTTTATCTTGATCTTGGTGATTACTCATGTTTTATTGCTCAAATTGAAGAAAGTTGGTTATGGCACAAAAGGTTATGTCATGTAAATTTTGACAACATGATGAAAATAAGAAAATTCAAGAAAGTAAGAGGTATTCCTACTTTGAAGAAACCTGATGTTGGTCTATGCAAGAATTGTCAAATTGGTAAAATGGGAAAGTCTAGTTTTAAAAGTAAAAACTATCAGTCTGAAGATATTTTGGAAATTGTGCATACTGATTTATGTGGACCTATTGGAATTGAGAGCTATACCGGAGAAAAATTCTTTATTCTCTTTGTTGATGATTACTCTAGAATGATGACTGTTATGTATTTAAGAGAAAAGTTTGAAGCATTTGAGAAGTTCAAATGGTATTTAGCAAGAGTAGAAAAGGAAACAGGAAAAATAATAAAATGCTTGAGATCAGACAGAGGTGGTGAATTCATCTCCCATGAATTCAATAATTTCTACATTGAAAGAGGAATCAAAAGACAGGTATCAGCCCCAAGAACTCCTGAGAAGAATGGAATAGCTGAAAGAAGGAACAGATCTATCATGGACTGTGCAAGGACTCTAATGATTAAAAAGAAAATTGCTATGAAATACTGGAAGGAAGCTGTTAGCACTACAGTTCATACCTTGAACCGAGTAAAGCTGAGAAAAGACACATTCAAGACTCTGTATGAGCTATGGTATGGCTACAAACCAAATTTAAGTTACCTAAAAGTATTTGCTAGTAAATGCTACATCTTAAAAGAATCTAGAAAAGGAAAATTTGATGTAAAAAGTGATGAAGGAATATTTTTGGGATATTCTTGCAAAAGTAAGGCATATAGATGTCTAAATTTGTCTACTCACAAAATCATAGAAAGTGCACATGTGAGAATTGATGAGTTTGCAGAAAAAACTGAAGAAGAAAGCAAAAAGGAACTAGAGGATTACAGAAAATTTGTTTACATCGAACCTGATACATTGCCAGACACATATAAGGAAACTACATCTACCAAGCCTAGTATAGTAACCGAGTCACAAGAAGAAGTTCAGACTAAGTCACAATGTACCGAGTCTCAATCTAAAGCTACCAAGCAAGTATCTACTAAGCCCGAGCAACCTAAACCTGAAGATGAAGAAGATGACAATGTAACTCATTCAGGAAGCAAGGAACCTGTATTGGCCAAGTACGTCAGAAAGCATCATAAACCAGATCAGATTATTGGAAACAAATCAGATGGTACTATGACAAGAAGTAAACTAAAAGGTACATATTTATTTGCTGATTTTGAACCTAAAAATGTCAAAGATGCATTGGAAAATGAAAGTTGGATTGAGGCTATGAATGAAGAAATAGAGCAAATAGAGAAAAATAAGACATGGACTCTTGTACCTAGGCCTAAAGAAAAAAATGTAATTGGGACAAAATCGGTATTCAGAAATAAGTTGAATGAAGATGGTCAAGTATCAAGAAACAAAGCAAGATTGGTATGTAAAGGATATTCTCAAGAAGAAGGAATAGATTATGGAGAGACTTTTGCTCCTATTGCAAGATTAGAAGGTGTGAGGACTTTACTTGCATATGCAGCACATAAAGGATTTAAGGTATATCAGATGGATATAAAATCTACATTTATCAATGGTATTCTTGAGGAAGAAGTCTACATTGAGCAACCTGAAGGTTTTATTGATCCATACAAAAGGGATATGGTCTGCAAATTACACAAAGCTTGTATGGTCTGAAACAGGATCCTAGAGCATGGTATGAAAGATTACATAACTATCTTACTCAGATTGATTTCAAAAGAGCTAATGACAACAGTAATTTATACATCAAAGAAGGATCAGATAACAAAAATGTTTTGGTAGAAATATTTGTGGATGATACTATGTTTATAGGAAATGATGATCAGTGCAAAGAATTTTCAGAGCATATGAACAAAGAATTTGAAATGTCTATGTTTGGTCAGATAAAAAAATTTGTTGGACTTCGGATTCAGCAGAACAAAAATGGTATCTACATTACTCAGTCGAAATATATCAGGGAAATACTTGAGAAATTTGGTATGGAAGATTCAAAACCAGTTGGTACACCCATGTGTACTAGACTGAACCTTACCAAAGATGATGATTCAGAAGAAGTAGATCAGACCTTATACAGATCAATGATTGGAAAATTACAGTATGTAGTACACACAAGGCCTGATATTGCCTTAGCAGTTGGTATAGTGGCAAGATTCTCGGCTAAACCCAGAGAAAATCACATGATGGAAATCAAAAGAATCTTGAGGTATTTAAGGGGAACTAAAGATTATGGCTTGTGGTATAAATTTGGAGGCAATCTGGATTTAAAAGTGTTTACTGATGTTGATTGGGCAGGAAACATTGATGACAGAAAGAGTACAAGTGGTGGAGCATTCTTTCCTGGCAAGAGGTTAGTATCTGGGACTAGCAAAAAGCAAAACTGCACATCCCAATCCATAGAAAAAGCAGAATATGTTGCTGCAGTAGTAAACTGCTCTAATATTGTATGGTTTAAACAGCTTTTGGAAGGCATGAAGGTTGAGATCAAAGAACCAGTTGTTATGTTTTGTGATAATACAAGAGCAATAAATATTTCAAAGAATCCAGTAATGCATTCCAAAACCAAGCACATTGCAATAAAATATCACTTTGTCAGAGAATTGGTGTAGGACAAGGAAATCAGATTGGAATATATTCATACAAAAGAACAAATTGCAGATATCTTCACCAAGCCACTACCTAAGGATGCATTCTTGTATCTAAGAGGTGAGTTAGGGGTCACTCCCCTGTCCGAGGTTCACTAAATAAAGTTTTAGTGATGCATCAACCAGAACATGTTGAAGATCAATCAGTTGATGCAGCATAGTCAGGGAATCATTGCATATGAATCAGTACATAAGGTACATTGATATTTACCAAAACTGTGTAAGTTGTCTTTGGCATGTGTTGTCAAAGAGGGAGATTTTATTGTCATTTCAAGAAATTTCTAAGAAGAATAATTTGAGAAGTTAAGAGAGAGAGTTCTTAGTTAGAGAAAGAAGTTTGAAGATGATGAGAATCAGAATGAAGCTAAGGATATGTATCTTACTCTAGGTTTCTCTGTGAAATTTCATTGTGCTATGACATGTTGTGTTTCCATCAATGCCAAAGAGGGAGATTGTTGGATACAATTGTCTGAAGGACATTGTTGGATTAGCTATGTGTTGTCTTTGATGTCACACAAATGTCATATCAATTATCATTCTCAGTGTCTACTGAGTTCAGTAAGTCAGCTAAGTGGTTCTTAGTGTCTACCGAGCTCAGTTGGTCAGCTAGGCGGTTTTTAGTGTCTACCGAGATCTCTCGGGTGTCTAAAGGAAACATGATAGGGTAACAGTGTTAACTGAGCCTCCTTGATTATCAAAGGAAAATTAGTGGTTACCAAGCTCTCTCAGTCTCCGAAGGATGTTGCAAAATTCACTGTGGTCACCGAGTTCACTCGGTCACCGAAGAAAATCTTTTTAGGATTAATGTTTACCGAGCAAGGTCGGCCCTTCAAAGGATTTTGTTGTTACAGTTTGTTTATCCAAGCTGACTGTTATAATAATTTTTTAGTGCCGACTTGACAATCTAAATGTTAATTAAAATGGCATATATATATAGAAGGTCAAGTGGTGAATAAAAGATATAAAACATGTAGAAATCATTTTGAAGAAAGGTATGTGCGAATTTTGAAGGATGGTTAGATATCCTTGAGGAGCAGCAAAGATTTATTTGATTAGTAAGGATCTAGTGAAGCAGAACAGAGATTTATATTCAGCAATTCAGTTGCAGGTCATTTCATTGTTACTCTCTTACAATTGCAGCAGTGATATCAAAATTTCTTAACCGAGTTGGTTTAACAACCATTTTGTAAATCCTCTAACAAGGTGACAGTTCTATTGAATTGTTTCAAGACCTCTTACAAGGCCACTCCTAGCAGGGTGATTAAATCCTCTAACAAGGTGACACCTAACAGTGTGTTTTGTAACCTTTTACCGGGTTGGCTTCTAACCAGGCATCACTTTAGAAGAGTGAAAAATAGTAACTAGTTACATTTGGTTGTTTTTCCCATATTGGGTTTCCATGGTAAATCTGGTGTCTCTTGTGTTCATGTTATTTTCTTTATTCATGTAAGTTAATCAGTGATGAATGCTTAAGAATAGTTTAATTATTACACACTTCAAGGATCAAGTTTCAGCATTTCTCTGTATATTTACCGAGTGGCACAGTAAATAATCTGTTAAAATATTTAAGGGATCAGTGGTAATATTTTTTTGGTTAACTGATTCACCCCCCTTCTCAGTTACTACATCTATATTTCCAACATTAGAAAGCTCAGTCATTACTAAAAATGTTTCCTCGGCTTACACTGTCTTCCTCGACAATTAACTATTGTTCGATCGACACTAGAATTTTGCTTGGCATACACTAACTTAGTTGACACTAACATTAATCGGTTTAAACATGATTTCTCCATTCTTTGCTCGGTTAAGCCTACCAGTTTAGTCTTCAGTCTTACTAGTATAAACAATACATTGTCTCATCAATGTGCATCATAGTCAAGTACACTTTGTAGTATCAAGATAACTCAACCTTTCCTTAGGTGCTATTGTTACCAACCTTTCCTATCCCCTTAGCAACACTCAAATAGATATAGTACTTTCCTAAGTATCAATAGTCTTACCAATTAAGGTTTGACATCAATGACAATACAACAATTGTTTCAATTGCAGTTTCCAACAATCTCCCTCTTTGGCATTGATGGAAACACCATATGATATCACCTAAATAACACATGGATTACCAACCAATCCAAAAACTTATCTGATCATCAAAGAATTATTTATAATATCCTTAGCTTCATTCTAATTCAGAATCCTATCAGCCTCACTTCTGTGACTGTCAGAAGTATTCAGATCTCGCTCTATCATGATCCTTCATTTCAGTTCATCATCCTTATTTTTCAATGTCATGTGTTATCATATCAGTTCATCTCCCTCTTTGACAAAAATGCCAAAGTAGCAACTAAAACATACATCCATCAGATGTAGATAATATCTATGGAGTTCAGTGTTTCTCCCTCTGTCATCTTTCTTATGACTAATTCCTTGTCTTTGCTCCTTTTCACAACTATAGGCTAGCCCTAAAGTGTGACAATCTTCTGCATCAATTTTTCAAATATTCTTCTATAGCACATTTGATGTAGGGCTCCTAGCTTGTCTAGACAGCCACAATTAGGGGAAGGACCCCTAATTGACTTCTCAAATACTCATGAGCTTCTCTGGGTAAAGCTTTAGTGAATATGTCTGCTAATTGTTCTTTTGTATTCACATATTCCATTCGAACATCTTTATCTTGTACTAATTCTCTCAAGTAGTGATTCTTGATTGCTATGTGCTTAGCCTTAGTGTGCATCACTGGATTCTTAGAAATATTGATAGCACTTGTGTTGTCATAGAAAATAACAACAAGTTCAGTGATTTCTTCTTTCATTCCTATCAACAATTGTTTTATCCATACCAAGTTTGAACAGTTTACTGTAGCAACAACATACTCGGCCTCGACAGTAGATTGGGAAATGCAATTTTGTTTCTTGCTTGTCTAGAAGACTAATCTCTATCCAAGAAAGAAAGCTCCACCACTAGTACTCTTTATGTCATCTACATTTCCTGCCCAATCAGCATCTGTATAAACTTTGAGTTCAAATTTGTCATCCTTCTTATAATATAGACCATAGTCAAAAGTTCCTTTCAAGTATCTCATAATTCTTTTCATAGCCATCATGTGTGTTTCTTTAGGATTGGCAGAGAATCTTGCCACAATCCCAACACCTAGTGCAATATCCAGTCTACTATGTACAACTTACTATAATTTTCCAATCATGAATCTATACAAAGTCTGATTCACTTCTGTAGCATGACCATTCTTAGATAACTTTTGTCCAGTAACCATAGGAGTATTCATTGGTTTAGCATCTTCCATCCCAAAATTTTTCAATATTTCACTAACATACTTAGACTGTGTAATGAAAATTCTATTCTTCCTTTGATATACTTGTAAACCAACAAAGAATTTGATCTCACCAAACATACTCATTTCAAATTCAGTTTGCATTTCATTTGAAAATATTTTACACAATGCATCTTGTCCACCAAAAATAATGTCATCCACAAAAAATTTTGCCAATAGGATACCTTTACCTTCTTCACCTTTCATGTACGGATTGCTTGTGTCATTTGTTCTTGAAAATCCAATATGTATCAAGTAGTTGTGAAACCTCTCATACCATGCTCTTGGATCTTGTTTCAATCCATATAGTGCTTTGTTCAGTTTGCACACCATATGTCTTCTGTTTGGATCAATAAAACCTTCTAGTTGTTCTATGTAAACTTCTTCTAGTATACCATTAAAAAATGTAGACTTGACATCCATTTGATATACCTTGAAATCTTTATAAGTAGCATATGCAAGCAGAGTTCTTACTCCTTCCAATTTAGCTACAGGGGAAAATGTCTCCCCATAATCTATTCCTTCTTCTTATGCATAGCCTTTGCATACCAGCCTAGCTTTGTTCATAGTGATTTCACCATTTTCATTCATCTTATTCCAAAACACCCACTTTGTTCCTATAACATTTTTATTTTTAGGTCTCGGCACCAGAGTCCAAGTATCATTCTTCTCAATCTGTTCAATCTCTTCATTCATTACTTGTATCCAGTCTTCATTCTCCAATGCCTCTCTAGTTGACTTGGGTTCAAATTCACACAGTAGGCATGTTGGATCCTTAGTCTTACTTCTGGTTTGAATTCTAGTCTTTTTGTCTCCAATTATCTATTCAGGCTTGTGATGTCTTCTTACATATTTTTCCAAAATAGGTTCAGCTCCTCTCTCCTCTATTTCATCATGTTCCCCAACAAGATTGTTAGATTCAACTTCTCAATGCTCAGCAACCTCTTCTTAACACTCAACAACATTTTCTTGTAGCTCAGCATGTTCTTGTTCTCTTTCAGCACTATTTTCCTGATGCTTGAAAGCATCTATCTATTGCTTGGCATTGCTTACTCAAGACTCAGCATTAGGTGCAAGTTTGTTACTTTCCTCTTCTTCTTCCTCAATGTACACAAAAGATTTATAATCTTTCAGTTCTCTTTTTCTATCAACTTCATTTTTTTTAGCATACTCATCAATTTTGACATTCACACTTTCCACAATTTTGTTAGTGTTAGAGTTCAAACACTTATAAGCTTTACTTTTTGTGGAATACCCTAGGAATATGCTTTCATCACTCTTAGCATCAACCTTTCCATTCCTAGTGTCTTTTAATATATAGCACTTACTTCCAAAGTTTCTAAAGTATTTAACACTCGGTGCATGCCCATGCCATAATTCATAGGGTGTCAGATTTGTACCTTTCTTGATCTGTACCTAGTTAAGAGTGTAGATAGCACTGCTTATAGCTTCTTTCTAGTATTTATGTGCCACATTCTTTTCAATCCACAATGCCCTTGCACAATCCAAGATAGATCTATTTCTCCTTTCTACTATACCATTCTATGGAGGTGTTCTAGGTGTAGACATCTATCTATTAATTCCTCTATCATTGTAAAATAGATTAAATTCATTTGATGTAAATTCTCCACCTCGGTCAGATCTAAGACATTTTAGGTTCCTACCTATCTCCTTCTCAACCTTAGCCAAATACCAATTAAAGAATTGAAAAGCTTCATATTTTTCTCTTAGAAACATTACATGCATCATCCTAGTATGATCATCAACAAATAAGATAAAGTATCTAGCACCACAGTAACTTTTTACACCCATAGGTCCACAAAGGTTAGTATGAACCAAATCTAAAAAATTTTCAAAAGTAAGGGATTTGCTCTTAAAACTTGACTTTGTCATTTTTCCTAACTGGCATTCCTTGCATATCACATTCTCAGATTTCTTCAATCTAGGTAGACCTCTTATCTTTTTCTTCTTACTTATCTCTACTAGATTATCAAAGTTAACATGACATAGCCTTTTATGCCATAACCAAATATCATCAAGTTGTGCAATTAAACATGTTTCTTTAGATAGGTCAAGATAGAACAAATTACCTCTAGTCTGATCTCCACTTCCAATTAGTTCTCCAGTAGCATCAAATATTTTAGCTTGCTTGTGATGAAATTTCACTCAGTAATCAGTTTTGTTAAGCTAAGCAACACTTAACAAATTATAATTAAGACCTTCAACCCAATATGCATTTTCACAAGATATCTTATTAGTCATTTTAATCAAACCTTTTCCTCTAACAGGACGTGGTGCATCATTACCAAATTTTACACTTTTACCTCTATAATGATGTAAGGTCTCAAACTTATTTTTTTCACCAGTCATGTGATGTGAACAACCACTGTCAATAATCCATTTATCATTCTTGTTCACATAGGATATCAATGTAGTTCTCTCATCCTCATCAGATTCATCTTTCATTGCAAGATAGACTACCTCAATTTCAAAATTATCACTATCAGTGTTAGTTTCCTTTTCAGTAATGTAAAAAGATTTCTTACCTTTTCCTTTGTAGTCTTTGTTCCATCAGTAGCTTCTATCATCTCTTCTATCTTTGTGTTTTCTTTTTCTTTCATCATCTTTATCCTTCCTATCAGGACATCTAGCAGCTATATGACCAACTTTATTACATGAAAAACATATAATAGGAAGTTTACCTTTATACTTTCCTTTTCCTCTTCTAAGTCTTCTAGCCATAAGAGCTTCTAGATCTTCCAGTTCTTCATCAAAAGTGTCACTATCACTTTCAATTTCACTTTCACTGATGCATCTTTCTTTTTCTTTCTTTGGCTTATTCAGAACTAGTTGTGACTTAAAAGTAGATTCAACATTACCAATGCTTCCAACAGTGAAATTATCATAGTTAGAGAGTTAAAAAGTAGTCAGCTTTACCAACCAAACTTTCCAAAGTAAGCACATTAGAAGAGTTGCATCTAGATTCCTGAATAGATGAGATCTTAATAGCATATATAGGACATAGGGTTCTTAGTACTTTCCCAATTATAGTTTCATCATCAATAGCCCCATTTGCTCCTCTAATAGAATTTATAACTTATTTTATTCTACCACAATATTGTGTAATGTTTTCACCTTCTTGCATTCTCATTTCATCAAACTTACCTCTAAGACTCTCAGCTTTTTCTTTTAGTACATTTAAGTCTCCACCATAGATTCTTGCAAGACTGTTGTGTTGGTAGTTCCCTTTGATCTTCAACTTGTAGATTTATACTTTGATATGAAGATAGTCAGGCATCTGAAATGTGACTGGCATCACAATGAGCATAGACCCGTAACTATTATTTGGTTTCAATTTTGAGTCTTAATTCAAGGATTTGAATTTGAATTACTCACCTCTTAATGAGACCATTGTGGGATTGGCTGAGTGCCAAGTTTTGAATGCACCTGCTGTATCAGACTGAGCATCAGGCTTTTTATCTTTGAAGGAGATGTGGATTTGGGAGTTTGTATAGGGTCCAAAATCTATACCTCGAGGGACACTTTGTCCAAGAGAATGTAGATTAAGACACGATGACTGTCTTGAGGGGTCTTTTAGGAAATTTAGAAGCCAAAACCTAAAATTGTGCCAAGTTTGACTGGCGGCCTGCATTGCCACAGGGGATAGTCCTAAAGATCAAGGTGTGTCAAGACCGAGTTACAAACTTGGTAAATGAGAGGGATGTCAATATGAGTCAATTGACATTTAGAAAGGGTCTGAAGGCTTATGAAGAATCTATAATAGTCTAGGTGAGTGAAAGTACTTAGGGAGTACAGGGGTGCATCTTCACTAATGAGACAGCAACTGTGAAGAGTCTCAGGGAGGAGTTACAGGGACACAATGTATTGATTGGCTGAAAAGATTTTGAACACTTGAGAGTGTAGAGCCTTGGTGGGTGCCATAATTAGGCCTCTAAGATTTTTGCAGTTGGGAGGCCTAGAGAATGATCCAAGCTTTGATCTTTTTGGAGGATGACTACCTCAAGGAGAGTGTCAAAGAATCCCAATAACACTTGGGGATTTTGTGGTAAAACTTGGTGTTAGATGCAAAAAGCTAGGTTTGCAGGCCCAGGAAGCACTCTGTACTAAAGTGACAACCATGCCTTGAAAGGTTGATAGACTGGTCTAAGGGGTTGGTTAGGCCATTTTAAGGTCACTTAGGTTGGGTACAGTAGTTAAGAAACAAATAAGAAAATATAATCCAGCTATGATTGAAAGTGGAGAAATGGTTTATAATGTGAAATTCAAGCCTATATATTTTAACCTCTTGATAGAAATGTTGAATCAAATGTGCAACCTTTGGCATTTTCAAGAGCTATTTATACACTACAAATTTAAGCTTATATATATTTTAACCTCTTTCTACTTAATGCATGTCACTATTCTAAATAATGTCACTTCATTCTTGACTAGTCTCTATTCTCCTTGTTTGACATTAGTAACTTCCCTCCTGCAAGAGTCCAGCAACTGATTTATTTGTTTTCATGCACTTTCCACTGATAGATACAAACAATATATTTTGAAATAGCCCAAGAATGAATGCTTCCATTGCTGACTTCAACTGAGCTCTACCCTTTCTTCTCAAAGATGTACACCATATAATATACACTAATTTCTAGGCAATGTCTAAAACTATTGAAGTGGCTATTAACTCTTTCTTGCATTTAACTTCTTTTCTACTCTAATTGACATACATTAGAACTTCTTATCTTTATTCCTAAAAATAAGAAAACAAAAGGCTTAAACAAATAATTTGAGGCTTTGAATTGTGATCATTGGATTGGATCAAATCATGGAGTTTTGGATTAAAATTTATCATATGAATTACAGTCACAATCTACATAGGCCATTAAGTCTCAAGGTAGTGACTGTCTTGTCTTAAGGTTGAATTACAGTCACAATCCAATTTGTTAAAATTGAGTCATAGGATGGAAAAGTACCATTGAATCCATATAAGTCACGGTCCTAATTTTAGGACAGACCTTCACCAAGTTTTTATAGTTTCAATTTTTTGCCTCACAAGTGGCTGTCTAAATTGTTCACGAGTGTTGAATTCTTTTGTTGGCTTTAGAGACCTAAAGGGAGAATAGTTTTCACAACTTACATGAATGAATCAATGAAGTCCTATACCTATCCCACAAGGAAACACAATTTTTTCTTTTGAATAATAAAAAATGTTTATGAAATTAATCATCTCTAAGTGACTTTCATTTTGTCGGCGTGACTTTCATTTTATCATTTCAAGATGTAAAGCTATACTGATGACACTCCACTTGATATACTAACTATCCATGGGTTCAACTTTTTGAGGTTTGGGAATCACACTATTATACTTCTAAGACCCCAAACCTTCAGCAGTCTCTTATAATGATTCAAAATGTCCAAATCTCCAAGCAATTAAACACAGTCCCACTGCAACACTGAAAACCCCAATTTTGTGTCTCTAAACCCTTGTTTTTAGGGCTTTCTTAATGTCCTATCTCCATGCACTTCTGCATCAAATTGGTGACTGATTCACCATCTACTCAACATGTTAGAACATTTCCAAACATAAAACTCACCCCTTGTTTGGATAGATTAGCCACTGCTATACTTTGGCATTCATTTTCAATGTATTTTCTCATTGTTCAATGTTGTGATCACCTTTAACCCTGCTCGATTATGCATATGCAATGTTAGGAATTTATAATACAAGTTAAACAATGTCACTCCATGAAGATTAGGCCTCTATGTTCATGGAATAACCCCCATTCTTCTTAAAGTCCTACTCTAGTAACAAAACAGAGAAAGAAAACTATACAAGTCAGTATATGTCATTGTTGTGTGGGTACAGTCACATTAGGTGACTCTCAAAACATTTCAAATCTTACTATGTGACCTTCAATTCCATGTTTGTGTCCGTCCAAAAAATTGGAATTGGAATTTCAAAATTCCAATTTTGCCCCCAAAATGGGCATTTCATCTTCCACTCAAATAGGTGGAATTAGAAATTCCAATTTCTAATTCTAATTTTTCTAAAAGAAAAATTAATATTTCGTGGGATCCGTGACTATAAGGATGTATATTATATTGCTATAAGGATGTATATATACATGTGTGTGTATATACATGTGTGTATATACACATGTATGTATATACATATATGTATAGACACACAGTGTGTATATATACACAAATGTGTGTATATGTATATACACAAATATGTGTATATGTATATACACACATGTGTGTATTTATGTATATATATAAGGATGTATATATATACATGTGTGTATATATATGTGTGTATATACACACACATGTGTATATGTGTGTGTATATATACAAATGCGTGTATATATATGTGTATATACATACACGCATGTGTATATGTGTGTGTATATACACAAATGTGTGTATATGTATATACACACATGTGTGTATATACACACATGTATGTGTGTGTGTGTGTGTATATATGTGTGTGTGTGTATACACACATGTATGTGTGTGTATATACACATGTGTGTATATATACATACATGTGTGTATATACAGATTCGAGAACCTTTTCCAATGTCCAATATGCCTGCTCCAATTTGTGAGTCGTAGATCAGAGTGTGGACATCCATCAATTTGAGCCAGAGGCTACAAACAATATAAGGATTCCATCAAAACATAAAAGACAAGGAAGTTTTAATCTGCACAAAATATATTTATTGAAAAGGCTCGTAGAGGCACAAATTTAGATTACTAGATCTTAGTAATGGACATAACAACTGGAAAAATGATCAAGGGCATACTGATTATAAGTAAACTAGTAGGTTAGGACATACTGATTATAAGTAAACTAGTAAACCAAAGGACATGCTTTTACTACTAAGTCTCTATTTGTTGGGAATACTAATTATAAGTACTTGACATATATCACAAATGTTGCTAATTAAGGTTGGTGGGATGATTACGCCTATCCTGAAAAAAGATTGTCAAATCATTATGCTTTCAAATCAATTACCTATCAACGTATCCCTTGCGAGGGAGAGAATCCAAACACATAAAGAACATGCACATAAACACGGCAACTAAAAAACTTAAATGGAATACACCAAGAAGTACCAAATGATGAATGCTCAATTGTTGTAATGGCAAAGCAATATCAGAACCGTCCATTTCTAGAACTTGATTTTTCTATAGTCCTAATGATTTTTCTTATTTCTTGTCTGTGCTT
The DNA here is from genome assembly GCA_027943335.1 of Chamaecyparis obtusa. Lineage (NCBI taxonomy): Eukaryota > Viridiplantae > Streptophyta > Pinopsida > Cupressales > Cupressaceae > Chamaecyparis > Chamaecyparis obtusa. The sequence goes on from BSBK01007930.1 coordinate 26,505, forward strand.
AGTGATAGGATTTTGAACATTGTTGACATAGAAATGGAATACACAATACCAAATGATGAATGCTCAATTGTTGTAATGGCAAAGCATCAGAACCGTCCATTTCTAAAATTTGATCTTGTATAGTCTTAATTATTTTTCTATAGTCCTAATGATTTTGAAAATTGTTGACAAAGAGTGTTTCTTTTTTTTATTATAGTATAAATGATTTTTCTATAGTCGTAATGATTTTTCTTATTTCTTGTCTTTTGTCCCTTTTTTATTTCCTATGTCTATGCTTCGTGATAGGATTTTGTCACCTTCTTTTGATGGTATATTTCATTCACTCTATGTGGAATACTATTTTGTTCACTATTTTATTTCAGCTTCATATTTCTTTCATTTTTCATATACACGGAGACTACACATGCTGATAAAAAAATGAGCTATTTGATTTAGGTTTACTTTTCATTATTGTAAATGGTTAATATTTATGATGGTACTCCTTGGTGTATTTCATATTAAAATAATCATATAAAAATAATAAATGTAGTAACGATGGTGCGGTGCATTATTGATATAGGCTCGATGACTCTTGTCAATGTGCCAAACTATCAATGTGGTGGTGGGCAGTGTGTGTTGAAGACTTCATAGACGTCGAACAACCCTGGATGATAATTTTGGTGCTGCCCAAATAGAAAAAAGGTTTCTAATGTGTATATATTTAAAGTTTCTAATGTAAATACTATTCATTATAATATAAGAACTAATGTAGACTAGGTATCACAGGGAAATAATGGCTATAGATACTTTAGTTGGGTTGATGACAACTCATCTGCATCTATCCGCCCATCTCCACTTATCCGCGATGAAGGATTTGAGTGCAAAATGTGTCAGGCTAGGGCAAATTCTGAAATTATATTTTTATGATGCCTTCTCTATATTGTAATCGCATATCTTTGTTGCGACCATATGCAAAGATGAACTCAGGAATTAGTTAGTTTAGTATTTTCATATTGTAACTAATATTTTAATATTGATATGACATAACTTCTCTTTGCCTCAAGTGCACATATATATGGTTTACATTATTTTTTTGAATAATTCTTCATGTTTATGGCTCAGGTGAGCCCCAATCTACTACCAATCACATGATTTAATGTATAGTGTTTTCTTGCTTATTCCATTTGTTCCTTGACCTTGACTATGGATTGACTATCATTTTCAAGCTTGAGTGAGGCTTCGTACCATGCAATGTCCACAGATTTATTATAAAATTTGCATAAACTAGTTTTTTAAGCCCCCTCATTACATGATTTATTATTGTAAGCCCCCTCTAACTTAGACATCTAGAAAATGAAACTACAACCTATTGAGATTGAGACAAACCTTATAAAATAACAGCAGCTAAGAAGGATCGCTTGCCAACATTTTCTCATGAATACAAGGTCCTCCAACAGATGTATTCAATAGATGTTGGCAAGCGATCCTTCTTAGTTGTTGTTGTTTTATAAGGTTTCTCTCAATCCCAATAGGTTGTAGTTTCATTTTCTAGATGCGTAAGTCAGAGGGGGCTTACAATAATAAATCATGTAATGAGGGTGCTTAGAACACTAGTATATGCAAATTTCATTATTTAATAATTAAAATCTATTAAAATGTTTGCAGTTTCCTCATTTAACTTGAGCAGGTAAGTAACACGATAGCTGAGAAACATAAATGTAGATTTCTTAATAACTGAAAAACATAATTGTAGGCATCATAGTCACAATCTTTTGGAGACAACGTAATTGAGTTGTGTACCCAAGCGGTGCAGATTAGCAACTTCCGCACCCCCAATTCCAAATTGAATATATCTATTAGAGGACCTTGTATTCATGAGAAAATAGATGTAGTCAACTTGGAATCAGGGGTGCAGGAGTTGGTCTTCATCATCTGGGTATACAACTTCATTATGTTGTCTCCAAAAAATTGTGACCATGATGCCTACAATTATGTTTCTCAGTTGTTGTGTCCTAGGACCCCTTATAACCCTTTACGACTATTTACGATCCCTAAGAATACATCTTAGAGGTCTTAAAATATCATAAAGGGTCATAGGAGGCTCCTAGGAGGGGCCAAATGAGCTTCCACCTTCACGTGGTTGGCCCTATTAAGTAGAGAATGTTATTCTCTTCTTGAAACAAAGAGAAGCTCAATAATTTAAGGTATCAGTCCACGGACGAATTAAATCAAAGGCTTTTTTGAAGTCAATAAAGCAGCAAAAAGCCTCGTCACCTAGAGTGTCCCATGTTTTGTCAACTAAGTATCTAAGAGTCACTTCATGATCTATGGTGGAGTGTTTCAGTCTAAAACCAACCTATGGAGTGGTTTGGTCTATCTCATGAATCATAGAGTCCTCTGGCTGCTATAGATTTTCCTAATCACTTGACATAGTTCACTCCCCCTGAACCAATATGATCAAGATCCTCAGAGATCAAATGAATCAAATCCTCTAGTTTCTTCCTTTTTTCATAAAAGGATACCCTTCTTACACAATCAAAATCATAGAAGATGTCTTCCTCCAATAGAATCATGTCATCTAGCATGATCAACATATGAAAAAAAATCCTAGATTCAAAACCACTTTGGAGATATTGTCATAAGATCAAGTCCTGCACAATGCCTCGGTAGCATACCTAATGCACCATTCTTCTTTTTTTTGTAGGAACATCACTGGAAACTGATGATGGGAGACTTTAATACTCCCCTGAAAGATACTGACAAGAAAGGGGGAACAATACCCAAGTGGATAGTAGAGTTGAGTTTATGGAATTTATATCTAATGAAGGTTTATTGGATATAGACCTGGAAGGAATTTATTTTACCTAGACCAATAGGAGAGTTGGTGTGGATCTCATTTAGGTCAAGCTTGACAGAGTCCGTGTTTCTCCTAGGTGGCTTGCTAAGTTCTCTTGCTCTCTTTCTGCTCTTAATCGAATAGGATCAGATCATTTTCCTATTTTCTTTATAGCTAATACCTTCAAAGGTAAAGGTAATTCTCCTTTTAGATTGGAGAAAATGTGGTTGAACCACCCTAATTTCAAAAAAAAAAAGAGGAGTGGTGGAGTATTACAGTGGAAGGAAAGGCTATGTTCTAGGTGGCAAAAAAAATGGTGAACATCAAGTCTAAAGTTAGACATTGGAATAAGGATGTCTTTGGTGATATATTCCAAATCAAAAGCAAAATTCAAATTGATCTAAAAGAGATTCAAGATAAAATACAGAGCACAGGATTGACAGAAGAAACTAGAAAAGAAGAGAATATTATCCTTGCGGAGTACCACAATATTATAACTAAAGAAGAAACTTTCTAGAGATAGAGATCTAGGTCTCTTTGGCTGAAAGAGGGTGACAAAAATATGATATTCTTCCATCTAACAACTATGAAACATAAAGCTATGAATAGAATCAACTCTCTGATTACCCAAAGGGGCACTCTTAATAAAGAGGAAGAGATAAGGAAAGACATGATGGGCCATTTTGCTTCGATCCTAAATAAAGAACCAAGCCTTAATCTAGATGATCAGAACAATTTGCTGAATTCCATTCCTACGCTACTGGTGGCTGAGGATAATCTCTTTCTTAAATCTATTCCTTCAAAGGAGGAAATAATCAAAGCTATCTATTCTTTTGAAGGAGAAAAATCCCCTAAGCCGGTTGGGTTTCAATTGTTTTTCTTTCAACACTTCTAGGATATTATAGGGGATGATATTTGTGGTGTGGTGAAAGAATTCTATGGCACTAAGTCCTTGCTTAAAGAGCTCAACTCTACCTTTATAGCTCTGATACCAAAAAAACTAGGAGCTAACACAACTGATAGCTTTAGACCTATTAGTCTTTGTAATTCGATGTACAAGATCATATCTAAAGTTTTGACTTCAAGAATTCTCAAGATTCTCCCCCATCTCATTTCTCCTCAACAAAATGGTTTTGTGCCGAGAAGACAAATTTTGGACTCGATCATGGTTGGTCATGAGAATATCCATTCGCTAGAGAAATTGAAAAAGTAGGGGTTCCTGATGAAACTTGACCTATCAAAGGCCTATGATAGGGTCAATTGGGAGTTTCTTATGAAAATTCTTTAGGCTTTTGGTTTTGATGAGGGAGTGATTAAAATCATTATGCAACTTGTTACGACTGTCTCTTCTTCAGTGATTTTGAATGGGGGATACTCTCCTTTCTTCAGACTATCCAAAGGGCTACGTCAAGGTGATCCTATATCTCCTATTCTATTTGCTATAATGGCAGAATGCTTGGGGAGATCTCTATCTTGTTAGGTTTCTCAAGGTCTGATTATGGGACTGCATCCGACTTCTAGAGGGATTGTCTGCTCACATGAACAATTTGTTGATGATACGATCCTAATGGGAGAATCTTCTATGAAGGAAGCAAGGAATATGAAAAAAGCACTAAATGTGTATGCTAATGCTACTGGTCAAATCATAAACTAGGAGAAGAGTGCCATGTTTTTCTTCAATACCCCTGAATCTAGAATGAATAGAATTTATGCTATCCTTGGATGCAAGATAGGAAGCCTCCCGGCTTCTTATCTTGGCTTGCCTCTGTGCTCGAAACTGGAGGCTAATTTCTGGAATGAAATTCTTGACAGATTTCAGATGAAATTGGCAGGTTGGAAAGGGGTGATCCTCAGTCAAGCTGGGAAAGTTCAATTGCTGAAATCTACTTCACAAAATTTGTCGGTCTATGCTCTAAGCTTATTCAGGATACCTCAAAAATTTGTTGACTTAATAGAGAAGATCCAGAAAAGGTTCCCATGGTCAGGAGTGGAAGAGAAAAAGAGACTTAGTTTTGTGGCCTGGGAGAAGATTTTTAGGCCCAAAAAGATGGGGGGGTCTGGGAATAAGGAGTATCAATTACACTAATAAAGCTCTCTTAGCAAAGCAATGTTGGAGAATATTTGAAGAGGAGAAAGAATGGAATTTGATAATGAAAAGGAAATACCATCTAAATAATCTTGAAGGCATTCTCCAATCTCTAAATGACATCCAGGGATCTTTTGTTTGGAATAGTATTAGTAAAGGTAAGAATCTCATTTGCAAAGGTGCTATTTGGAAGCTGGGAAATGGGAGGAAAATTCATTTTTGGAATGATAAATGGATGTCAGAGAAGCCCCTAATAGAGAACGAAGATTGGGGGAATGCTATACAAGATTGTAAAAACACAATAGGAGAACTGGTTTATAATTACTAGAAAAATGAAGAGTGGATAGACTTGGGGCAGAAGGATATCAGATTTAAAGATCTAAAAAAACAACTAAACAACTGGTTTATAAGAGAAAATGAAGAGGACAATTATCTAGGGTTTGGCGACATCTAGAAAGTTCTATGTTGCTTCCACTTTGTTGCTTCTCCTCTCTAATGAGACTCAACCTTTGTGGGCATAGGTATGGATTAAGGACCTTACACCTAAAATTAACATATTTTTCTAGCTGCTTGTTTAGAATAAAATCTTCACACGGGATAATCTCTTGAGAAGAGGATTTCAAATGCCTAATAGATGTGCCCTATGCTGTCAAGAAGCTGAGGATTGTAACCACCTTATGATCCATTGTTCTTTCACTAGAGAGGTGTGGGACTCCACTATGTCTTCCCTTGATTTCAGTTGGGTGAAACCTAACTCTATCCAGGAGTTCTTTCAGCAGTGGCAGAGTCCTTTTAATGACCATAATGCTAGGATTATCTAGAAATTTTTCCTCCCCCACTTCACCTAGCTTATCTGGAAAGAGAGGAACAACATAATTTTTAGAGAGAAAAAGACTCCCCCCTCAGTGGTTGCGAATTCTATTGCTAGAAGTATTATGGAAAACTTTAGAAGTTTGGGAAGGAAAGATAATTGTCTTTGGGACCCTCATCCTGAGAAGAACAATAAGATCTCATGGGAGAGATTAAAAAAGAGCCAGACCCAAAATCCTAGGGATAATGTTATGTGGACTACGCCTCCAGAAGGTTGGGTTAAAGAGAACTTTGATGGCTTTGTGAAAGGTAATCCTGGAAGGGCTGGAGGTGGAGGGATATTAAGAGATAATGCTGGAAACTACTTAGGAGTGATTGTTGTCCCTCTTGGAATTCAAACTAGCCACGTGGCAGAGGCAGAGGCAGCTCTATATTTGGTTATAATGGTGAAAGATTTAGGTTGCACAAAATTATGGCTGGAAAGGGACTCTCTAAATATAATTAATGCCATAAAAGGGAACTCTGTCAGTTTGTGGATGATAGAACAAATCATCAACAAAATTAAACATCTAATGAACTCCTTTGAGGACTGTCATGTCACCCACATATATCATGAAGGAAATAAACCGGCAGACTAGTTGGCTAACGATGGTACTTTGTCCGACGTCATCCAAAAGTGGAGAGGGGAAGTGAATCTCAAGAGTGATATTTCCAGTCTAATCATGTATGACAGAATTAATCACCATGAAGGATACATCACTTAAGTTAATGATGAATAGGATGAATCATTACCAAGGTAGCTTGCATGTAAGTTGAAGTGTGGGAGCATTACTTCATAGACAATAAGGCACAGACAAAGGGTTAATTTTGATAACAAAAAAAGCATTGTGAACTTGAGAAGTAAGGAGGAGAAGTCTAGAAAGAAGCTGAACCAGTACATGAAAAACAAGAAAATTATGGGAGGTGGTCTGAAGAGGGAGGAACCCTCTGACTATGATAAATGGAGATAGGACAAAGATGTGTGGAAGAAGCTAAAAAAAGGGGGGGTTACCCAGTTTATGAAGAAGCTTCATGGTCATGACAAAAGAATCATGGATTTGTTTGCGGAGGGTTGGAACAATGGTAAGGTGTTTCTTTGGGGAAAATCATTTAAGCTTTCTATTTCTAGCATAGCGGAAATTATTGGCTTACCTGCTGATGGTACCCATTTTCATAGAGGCAATAATAAGCTAGGATCTAAAGCCTTTGCAATTTTTCCCAAAACTGTTGATAAGAAAGCCCTAATGACTAAGGGGAAGGGGGACTATGTGGACATTTCTAACATTGACGAATTTTGGGCTAAAATTTTGAAGGCCATGATTGAATACTTTACTTTGGATGGGCGGTATTCAAAAATATATAATTTCCATTTTGTGTTTGCTAACCACTTCAAGCACAAAAGGAGAATCTCTTTTCCTTTTTACCTATTAAGCTCTCTGAATAGCAGCATTACAAGGCATAGAAAGAAGGCTTCTAATCTGGTGTTGCATAAAGGCTTGATTTTCCTCATCTTTGAGCACATTAGGGATAGCATTCCGAACCCTATCCCTAAAAAAATCAAGGAAAAAAGACAGGCGAAGATAGAGGAGAAGGAACCTGAGACTAGCAAGAAAAGAAAGATAAAAAAAGGAAAACTTTATGCTGCTTCTAAAGATAAGGATACAATAGAGAAGGAGACTGCACTCAATCCCCAATTGTATGGGAAGGGTGTTCTAGTGGAAGACAGTGAGAAGGAGACAGAAGAGGAAGAGAAAAGGAATGAGAAAGAGGAAGATTATGGAAGCTATCAAGAAGAGGAAATGAATGAGTGGCTGGAGGAGGGGAATGAAGACAAGGAGGATACTAGCCATGATGAAGGAGAAGACAAGGAGGCAGCAGATGAGGATGAAGAAGGAACCCATGGTGACTCCTCGGAAGAAAAATCAAAAGATACCCCTATTTTTATGGAGGGTGTTGAGAAAGAGGAGGTTGGAACTCACACTGTGGAGGAAGTCATTTCTTCTCAGAATGATCCTCTGGAGAATAAAATGAATGATGTCAGGCCTGAGATGGGGGAAGGTAAATCCAAAGAGGAGGTTAATAAAGTGGAGAATGTTTCTTCGAAGGGTTTTACAGGTGGCCAAGAAAGTGAAGGAAAGGAAACTAGTTTCTTTCCTTCTACTAGTGATGCCAGAGAGGAGAACTCTACTAGAGGGGAGCATGGAAAGGATGAGATGGACGTGCTAGATAAATCCAATAACAAAGAGGATTCTAGTACCCTTCAGAAGGAAAAATGTATGTTCAAGGAGGAGAAGAACATAGAGGAGAACCAGGAGGAGAATAGGGATTGGAAGAAGGAAATGCAGGAAATGGAGATCCATATTCAAGATATGGAAAAAACTATGAATAACATGAAGACCAAGATGGGAAGAATGGACAATAAGCTTTCTAATAAGGTTAAAAATAAAAAGTCAATAGAGGATGGTACTACTGAGTTGAAAAAGAAAGTTAAAGAAAAGATGAAAAATTTAGAGACTAAAATCAATCACCATGACAACATGATAAGAGGTGTCCTAAATCATAGAAATGAAGGTTTGAAGGTGACAGTAATGAACCTGAAAATGCTACATAATCATCTGGAAAGAAACATGCTGGAAAGAACCACAATAACTATTGAAGAGGAAACTAGAAATACAGGGTCGGGGATGAGAGCTAGAGGTCATACTCAGAGAAAGGTTCCTGAAAAACCTATAGAGCTGAAGGAACTGCAAGAAACTATCCAGAAGATGGAAGATCTCTAGAAGAAGGTGGAGGAAATGATTAAAGAAAATTAGCTTGTTCTAGCTGGTAGATATTTTGTTGTAGGTTTCATCTCTTGTTTTTTCTTTTGAACTGTCTGTCTTTTGTTCGCTGTTGTGGTATTCCAGCAGGGGTTCCTTTTTGTATTGCATTAATGCTCTATCTTATGTTGTTTTAAACTCTGGTTTCAGGTCCATGTAAAACCTGATTCTACCTTAATCAAAAACAAAGGAAAAGATCAAGGCAAATAGCTCTTATAATACATACATGAATACATATAAGAGAGTGACTACAATAAGCAAATAAATTTAGACCCATTTGTAATGTTCATGCCTGCTTCCACACAAGCAGCCATAAAAAACTCACCATAAACAAAGAGGATTCACCGAGGTGCACAAATACTTCTACTTTCATCAAGCATCAATCTGAAAGTTTGTAGTTGATGAAGGATTTCATAGATTCCACCAAGGATTTTCTCAACAAATAAAGAAACCAAATACTATGGAAACAAAATGAGTTCGGACCTATCCAACTGTACAGTGGTTATAATTCTATTAGCATCAATATCCATTGTTCTTCAATCAACCAATGACCAATAGTTCTCAAACCTCAGTCATTGACTTTCCATGAGCTCACATAATCAATTCTCATGTTATCAAAATTGATACAACAATAAGATATTTGGTCGATACTTAATATCGACATAAGTTATGATTATTGTAATTATATATGATGAATAATTATTAAATAAATAATAAAAATAGTGAAATGAAAAAATATATTTTTAAAAAAAATAATAATAATTAAATTGTATGTCGATATTTTGACCAACTTTTGACAAACTCTCTTTGGCATTTCGATGAGGACGCTATGTATTTGACATTTATTCTGACCACATGTCACCGAAAGTTCGATGGGATTTGGTCACATAGATAAAAGGTATGATCCAGGTTGAAGCAATCACTTTGATGACGATTCGGTCGATAATTCAACCACTATGGGCATCAAAATTTTGACAATTATTTTTACCGTCGTATAAGCGACAAAAAAAAGTTTTACAATATTTTTGGTCGACCAATTGGTATAAAATTTTTGACTAATCCTCGTCGAAAAATAGGCTAAAATTTACTAGTGTGGTCATCTCTCCAAAAGGAAGATGGAAAGTACTGTGGTCAGACTGCCAACACTCTACCACAGTAGTCAGAAAACCCTGGTTCAACTGGAACCGTGAGATGTCAAGCAGGAATCTAAGGCCATACAACTTAATCACTTGAAACTTAGCAGGAGTCAAAGTCTGACCTAACTCAATGACCGAAGAAGTGATAATCCGTATATACAACTTACAAAAATGTGCCTATTTGGAAAAATCAAGAGAATCATATCAATTTTTTTATATCAGTGAATCATTTTAAGTCAATCAGTTCTATCAGGATCAAAGTATCAAGCTATCAAACCCAGTACCATTTGTTCATTTCTCTATGTCTTGAGAGTGAATTATCAATCCTACCTATTAGTATCCTACCTATCAATTTTTCTATCCTATCAGATTGACAAATCAAATTCATTGGTATTATTATCCTGATATCCTCATCAATTATTTTGGTAAACTACAACAAACCTAGCTATCTGGGAAATCAATCAATCAATTAGACTTATCAAATTTTTATCAAAAAATCAAATCAAGTTGGAAATTTTAAAAAAAATTCAAAAACCTGCAAGCGTCATTTGCCTATTACCACGCAGCATTTTACCTTACGCGGTGCAGAAAAGGTATTACGCGGTGCTTTATCTTTAGCATGCATAACTTAACATTTCACGTGGCATTTCATCACACTAGGTGGTATTTTAAGGAGCCTAGGTGGCATTTTAAAACTAGGGTTTTATAGGCATGAAAAAATATCTAATTTGGAATAAAAACCCTATTGCTACACGGAAACATATCAGTATTAGGCGACATTTAAAGGATCCTAAGCGACACTTTACTACGTGGAGGCGTGAGTAAAAAGTATGGATGTGGCATTTAACATAGTTACACAGCATTTAAACTATCCTAAGTGACATTTTGCAAAATCTAAACTATAACATCAAGGAAAAATTGCAATAAATGCAGAAAAAGAGCAATAAATGCACAAGGAAGGTTAAAAATGACTCACTGGAGGTCCATAGTCCAAAGGCCTCTGATAGCAATGACCTGTCTTGAATCAGTACTCATCAATCGGGACAACCATCGTGAAAATCAATGAAGGATCAACGCAAAATCTCAATAGTCAAAAGTGAAAATGAATAGTAAATCTAGGTTTTTCAACCTATTTAAGCTAATTTGGACCTAATTTAGAGGTAAATTTTGACCTAATTGTTAATATGATTTAGAACAACAGAGAGGGGGAGTGAATTAGTTGTTCTCAGGTCCAGATGTATAAAACAATCTTTAAACTCTTCAACAAATCAGATCTAATAACCAACACCTACTTGATCATTACTGATTGCATAACAAAAACATATAACAGTGCAGTCCACTTATCCAATAGCATCTAACTTGTAAAACACAAAAATGTTCAAACCAAAACATTCACACAAGTATCAACACCAGGATTTATAGTGGAAACCCAATTAGGGAAAAACCACTTTGTAACATGTTACTATTATGTTCACTCTTTTGAAGTGAGCTTGGTGAAAAGCCAACCCTGTCAAAGGTTACAAACACACTATCAAGTGTGACCCAGTTAAAGGATTTAACCACTCTATTAAAAGTGCGCTTTGTTATAGGACTTACATACACTCCATTAGAATGCAACCTTGTTCAAAGGATTTATACCTATGACTGTTAGGTCAACCTCTGTTAAAAGGATTTCGACTGTTACAATGGTTAGAAAGTAGTAGTAGTATTGATCTAAAAAATATACAACTCACTTTGCAAATATCAGATCCAATTCTGTACACATATGCTAGCTTACTGACTATGAACCTTTTCCATCTCCATCACTAATCTGCTCGGAGCCCTTTTCAAGAAATCACAACACTTCTCCTTCAGCCTTCTCTACTTAGACAGTTAATAACATCAACAATACTTCGAGCATCTACTTCCCATTCAACCTCTCTCTTAGGTTTCCTTAATACTACCTCTATTAGGTCATTACATTTTTTGCCACTTAATCTCCTTCATAGATCTTAGGGTTAGGTCAGATTCATTGAATTCATCCTACATTATGTTCTTCAACTATCCTTTAGAAATATCTCAAATCTCTTAAAAGATTTACAATAAAACATTTTACAGTACAAAAAATGCTTTCATAAAATCAATAAATAAAGTCAACATGTTTTACATAATCTAAGAATTCAATGATGTCGGCTAGAAATCTGAATTCTTCCTCAAATGCAAAATACTGATGCTTGGTCAATACTATGTTCAACTTCTCAATCTTCTCTAGAAAGCTCAGTCACCACATAAATTGTTTCCTCAGCTAACATTGTCTTCCTCGACAATTAACTGGTGTTTGGTCAACACTGATTTTACTCATCATATACTAGCTCAGTCAACACAAACAACACTCGGCTTAAACTAGATTTCTTCATTTTTGCTCGGTTAAGCCTACCAGTTTAGTCTTCATTCTTACTTAGATAAACAATACATTATCTTATCATTGTGCCACATAATCAAGTACTCATTGAAGTATCAAGATAACTCAACCTTTCCTTAGGTGTTGTTGTTACCAACCTTGCCTATCCCCTTAGCAACACTCAAATAGATATAGTACTTTCTTTAATAGCAACAATCTTACTAGTTAAGGTTTGACATCAATGACAATACAACAATTACTTCAATTGCAATTTCCAACAATCTCCCTCTTTGGCATTGATGGCAACACCATATGAATATCACATGAATTACCAACCAATCCAAAAACTTATCTACCCATCAGAAATATTTATAATATCCTTAGCTTCATTCTGATACAGAATCAATTAGCCATGCTTGACCATCCACTAAATTTCTCCCACTATCTTGATCTTCTCATTCTGTATATTCATATGATCTCCCTCTTTGAAAAAAATGCCAAAGCAGCAACAAAAAAATACATCCTGTAGATGTAAATATCATCCTTTCAGTTCAGTAACAATATTTCTCCCTCTTTCATCTTGCTTATGACTAATTCTCGACTTTGTTGTTCTTTTCACAACTCTAGGCTACTCCTAAAGTGTGACCTTTCTCTACATCAATTTGTTAGATGTTCTTTGCAGCACATTTGATGCAGTGCTCCTAGCTTGACTAAGTAGCCTCAGTTAGGGGAAGGACCCCTAATTGACTTCTCAGGTATTCATGAGCTTCTTTAGGTAAAGCCTTAGTGAATATGTTTGCTAATTATTCCTTTGTATTCACATATTCCATGCGGACCTCTTTATCTTGTACCTATTCTCTCAAGTAATGCTACTTGATGGCAATGTATTTGGTCTTTTTGTGCATCACTGGATTTTTAGAGATGTTGATAGCACTTGTGTTGTCATAGAAGATGACAATTGGTTCAGTGATTTCTTCTTTCATGCCTACCAACAATTGCTTTATCCATATCAAATTTGAACAGTTCACAGCTGCAGCCACATACCACTTTAAAAATTGAAAAGAATTAGATTTTTCCTTTAAGAACATTACATGCATCATTCTGGTAAAATCATCAACAAACAGGATAAAATATCTAGCACCACAGTAGCTTTGTACACCCATCAATCCACAAAGGTTAGTTATAACCAAATCTAAGATATTCTCAGAAGTAAAGGTTTTGCTCTTGAAACTAGACTTAGTCATCTTACCCAACTGACATTCTTTGCACATTACATTCTCAAGTTTCCTCAATCTAGGTAGACCTCTCACTTTCTATTTCTTGCTAATTTCTACCAGATTATCAAAGTTAACATGACATAGTCACTTATTCCATAACCAAATATCATCAAGTTGTGCAATCATACATGTTTCTTCAGATAGGTCTAGATAGAACAAATTACCTCTTGTCTGTTCTCCACTTCCAATCAGTTCGCCAGTGGCATCAAATATTTTGGCCTTCCTATGATGAAATTCCACTCGGTAGCCAGTGCTATTAAGCTATGCAACACTCAACAGATTATAGTTAAGACCCTCAACCCAATAAGCATTTTCACAAGTGATCTTATCAGTCAACTTAATTAATCCTTTTCCTCTAATAGGACATGGTGCATCATTACCAAATTTCACACTCCTACCTTTATAATGATCTAATGTATCAAACTTACTCTTATCTCCAGTCATATTATGTGAACAACCACTATCAATAATCTATTTATCATTTTTGTTCACATAATATATCAATGCAATTTTCTCATCCTCATCAGATTCATCTTTCATTGCAACATAGACAACCTCAATTTCAAAATCATCACTATCAGTGTCAGTCTCTTCTTTGGCAATGTAGCAGGATTTCTTACCTTTTCCTTTGTAGTCCTTGTATCTTCGGTAACCTCTATCTTCTCTTTTGTCTTTATGTTTGTTGTCTCTTTCTTCATCCTTATTATCCCTATCAAGACATCTAGCAGCTATATGACCAACTTTATTACATGAAAAACATATAATAGGGAGTTTACCTTTGTACCTTCCTTTTCCCCTTTTCAGTCTTCTAGCCATAAGAGCTTCTGATCCTCAAGTTCTTCATCAGATGTGTCACTGTCACTATCACTTTCACTTTCACTTTCACTGATGCATCTTTCTTTTTCCTTTTATGACTTATTCAGAACCATTTGTGACTTAAAAGCATATTCAATATTACCAAAAGTGAAGTTATCATAGTTAGAAAGTTCAAAAGCAGTAAGCTTACCAACCAAACTTTCTAAAGTAAGAGCATTAGGAGAGTTACATCTAGATTCTTGAATTACAAAAATTTTGATTGCATAGATAGGATATAGAGTTCTCAATACTTTTCCTATTACAGTTTCATCCTCAATAGTTCCATTTGCTCCTCTAATAACATTTACAACTTCTTTTATTCTACCATAATATTGTGCAATATTCTCACCTTGCATTCTCATTTCATCAAATTTACCTCTTAGGCTCTCGACTTTTGTTCTCAACACATTTATGTCACTGTCATAAATGTTTGCAATGGTGTCCCACATTTTCTTTGCAGTACTGCAGTCTTTGTTGTCTTCAAATTCTAGATAACTTAGGACATACACAATCTCCAACATTGCTTGGTTGTGCTCTTGTTTAGCTTTCATTTCCTCGGTAGTTAGAGGTGTAACATGTGTGACATAGTCGTGCTCAATGTAATACTTTACAGAATCACCAATACCGGCCAGATGTAGCTTCATCAAGCTTTGCCATGCAGGAAAGTTTTCCTTATTCAGCTTTGGTACCTCCTTCTTATACATCTTGATCATTTGCTTCAAGTACCTTCAAACTTGTTCTCTGTGAGCACCAATAGCTTTGATACCAATTGTTAATATGATTTAGAACAATAGATAGGGGGGGTGAATCAGTTGTTCTCAGGTCCAGATGTATAAAATAATCTTTAAACTCTTCAACAAATCAGATCTAATAACCAACACCTACTTGGTCATTACTAATTGCATAATAGAAACATATAATAGTGTAGTCCACTTATCAAATAGCATCTAACTTGTAAAACACAGAAATGTTCAAACCAAAACATTCACACAAGTATCAACACTAGGATTTATAGTGGAAACCCAATTAGGAAAAAACCACTTTGTAACATGTTACTATTATGTTCACTCTTCTGAAGTGAGCTCAGTGAAAAGCCAACCCTGTCAAAGGTTACAAACACACTATCAGGTGTGACCCGGTTAAAGGATTTAACCACTCTATTAAAAGTGCACCTTGTTATAGGACTTACATACGCTCCATTAGAATGCAACCTTGTTCAAAGGATTTATACCTATGACTGTTAGGTCAACCTCTGTTAAAAGGATTTTGACTGTTACAATGGTTAGAAAGTAGCAGTAGTATTGATCTGAAAAACATACAACTCACTTTGCAAATATCAAATCCAATTCTGTACACATATGCTGGCTTATTGACTGTGAACCTTTTCCATCTCCATCACTGATCTGCTCGGAGCCCTTTTCAAGCAATCACAACACTTCTCCTTCAGCCTTCTCTACTTAGACAGTCAATAACATCAACAATACTTCCAGCATCTACTTCCCATTCAGCCTCTCGCTTAGGTTTCCTTAATACTACCTCTATTAGGTCATTACATCATTTGCCACTTAATCTCCTTCATAGATCTTAGGGTTAGGTCAGATTCATTGAATCCGTCCTACATTATGTTCTTCAGCTATCCTTTAGAAATATCTCGAATCTCTTAAAAGATTTACAATAAAACATTTTACAGTGCAATAAATGCTTTCATACAATCAATAAATAAAGTCAACATGTTTTACATAATCCAAGAATTCGACGATGTTGGCTGGAAATCTGAATTCTTCCTCAAATGCAAAATACTGATGCTCGGTCAATACTGTGTTCAACTTCTCAGTCTTCTTTGGAAAGCTCAGTCACCACATAAATTATTTCCTTAGCTAACATTGTCTTCCTCTGCAATTAACTAGTGTTCAGTCAACACTGATTTTACTCGGCATATACTAGCTCAGTCAACACAAACAACACTCGGCTTAAACTAGATTTCTTCATTTTTGCTTGGTTAAGCCTACCAGTTTAGTCTTCATTCTTACTTAGATAAATAATACATTGTCTTATTATTGTGCCACATAATCAAGTACTCATTGAAGTATCAAGATAACTCAACCTTTCCTTAGGTGCTGTTGTTACCAACCTTGCCTATCCCCTTAGCAACACTCAAATAGATATAGTACTTTCTTTAATAGCAACAGTCTTACTAGTTAAGGTTTGACATCAATGACAATACAACAATTGCTTCAATTGCAATTCCCAACACTAATATCAACCTATTAATCAAACCGGGGCATTATTTGAAATCAGCATATCATCAATGTTTTTCATAAATGAAAACATATTGAATCAATCAATCAGTTAATCAATTTTACCAAAAAAATTCAAATCAAGCGATCAATATGTTTCATTTCTAAGGGGGCATCAGAGTATCAAATTGACATCAAAATATCAATGAATCAGGGGCATCAAAATTTTTAAACTATTATTAGTGGGGCGCATATCATTTATCAAATCAGATCAGAGGCATATCAAGCAATAATCAATTTCATATCATATCAGTGGCATATCAGTGTATCAGTAAACCAGGACCTAAAAAGCAATCAGGACTTAAAAAATTTCTTTGAATCAATGTTCTTCGTACATCAATTCAAAGAGGGGCATTTGTAGACACTCAAAAATGGACAAGTGCTTTTAAATCAATAAAATGGCTCAAAATTATCAAAATACACTAATTCTCATAAAAAAGGATCAATTCAAATTTAAATAGACATTTATTAAATCAAAATTGGACGAAATCATTAAAATCAAAGGAAAAATCAAATAATGATATTAAATAATTAAATCAAAGCTTAAAGCGGTGAAAAACATTATATAATTGATTTTAATCAATTAGTTGTATAGTTGTTAAATCAAAAATCAAAATGAACCTATTCCCTACATGGGTAAATTTAATTAATTAATTGAATTTAATTAATCCTAATATCTTTCAACAAAGTTGAGTAACCAATGAGAATTGAGGACAAAAAGACACAAATCACTCAAAGAGAATGAATCTCAATCACTCATTCCAAACTTTGAATCTCATCCACTCAATTTTGTCCTTTTGTCCAAAGTTTTGAGACAAACATTTAAATTGTCCCCCCATTTAAAAGCATTGCAAATTTTTTGACTCAACCAAGGCTAAATCATGGTTACTTCACTCTACCCCCTACCCTTGGGAATTTACTATAAATAAGAGGCATTTTGAGAGCAATATCATAGAAGAGAATTAGAGAGCAAAAGCATTGTTATTATAAGCATTTTATGAGCATTTGATAGCAATTAAGAGCATTTAGCATCAGCATTTCGATTTATCATTTGCATAATAGATCATTGTGAGCTAGATTAAGCATTATAGTATCATACTTTCTCATTTTAGAAGTGTCACTAGTAGGGAATACAAAGCTGAGAGCTCTACTTACCACATCTAATTAGAGAACCATGAGATGTCATGGATTTTAGTTTCATTTCTTAGTTAAATTTGCATTGTATTTGCTTTGAATTGATAGTTAATAATCCTAATTTCATGAAGGTGAATAGCATACACACACAGTGCCTCTTCAACTTCTTTAACTATTTCATCAAATTTTACTTTCGCCTTTTCTTTCTTGGTAGATGCCCTAGTCCTTACAAGTGTTTGAGATGAAGTACAAGCACTAGGGTTTTCTAAAAGGATCTCTTCAACATTAGTAGTTGATGATTCAACTAGCTCATTAGGGGTTTCTTGTGATGTTTTGGTTGTAGGAGGCTCAACAACAAGGGATACCCTAGAGGATTAGGCCCCCATTATTACTTTTTAAACTCCCCTAAGAATACTCATTCTTTGCATAATGGACCTACCACTGGGTCCTACATTTTCCATCTAAAACCTTATGATAGCTACAAATTCTTCCCAGGTCATATGGGGGACATTCCTTAATGGTCTTTCTACCAACAACTTAATCAAACCATGATGGGTAACATAATGAGACCTACCTTTCTACGTTTCACTAGCACTGATGGTGAAAAGGTTATAAAGATAATTTGGCACATTAACTTGAATCCCATGATGCATTTGGCTTAACAAATTAAAATGAACATAATGTAAATATAATTTCCTACCCTCAAATCTCAAATATTTGATGATATATACTTCAACTTCAACCCAAACAGAAGGTAATAAAAGTTTTATGGTTCCTTGCTTATCAACCACAATTTGAGAGTCTCTAGGATGCGTAAATTGAGCTCTATCCAACCTGGCATCATGTGCTTTAGGAAACCATTCCCCTATAGTTGGGAATCTTGTTACTTCTGCAATTCATTCTTTAGTAGATATAACCCTTAATACCTTGACTTTTGCTTCACCATTGGAGAATGTTTGGGTGAATTTTCGTGCAATATGATCATTATAACCATTCAGCTTCATAAAATAATCCAACCATCCACAATTCTTGAATGGTACTACACACACTTGGTCTTGGAGCAACATTCTATGTAATGTAGGTTTGTGCCTAATAAGTGGTCCACCCATGGTGTATACCAAAATTTTGCTTCGAAACTCAACCAAAGACAACAAACCCTTCTCAAAAGATTTCAAGAACTAAAAGACCAAGTACTTGGAACTCAAAACCTCTACAATTATTTAAAATGTAGCTCTAACAAACTCAATTCCTCCTTCAACCAAGTTCTTCAATATGAACTCTCTAATACTCACAAAACCCTCCCTTATTTCTAAATTTAGGCTCTATAGTTTAGGCAATTATGGAAAAAATTTCATAAAAATAGTCATTTATAGCTTTTTGTCAGTGGTAGGATAAATTAATTAGTAGGTACAAATAAAAATATTTGGAAAATATTTCAAATGCCTCATATGTCATATCAAGTTCATTGCAAAATTTTGAGAGTTGTAGGATTAGTGATGACTTGACTCATGATTTGGCATTATCATTTAAGGTAATCATGACATGGAGATGATGTGTCTAATACATTCCCCTTCCCCCTACTAAAACTCAAACATGTGACTAAAGTAATTAATATAGATTAGTATTGTACGTGCCAAGCAATACTCATGTTGACATCATCTAGCTTGAAAGTATGGTTGAATCACTTGGTGAGGTGGAGTTTAAGTTGCAAATGGAAGATAGGTGGCATGCAATGATGATGGTGTGTTATTATGAAGAAAAAGTACATCCACTGAATGTAGAAGTATTTATTATGATTGTGCATGCAAAAATATTAGAGGGATGATGCAATATGAAGTCTTCCAATTTCTTATGTAGGAACCTCAACATCCTTTTGAGTTTAAATTTTTTTTAGGAACTCCTCTTTGGTGTAAGGCTTGAGGTAGATTTTGAGTCTATGACCATTTACCAATAATTTGAACCTTGCAGGATCAATGGTTGACAATTGGACTGCACCATTATCAAAGACCTCAACTATTTCATATGGACCCAACCATCTTATATGTGGCTTGCCCATGTTATCTTTATATCTAGAATCATATAGCAAGGCCCAGTCTCCAGGGATAAATTATTTCTCCTTTATATGTTTATCATGTCATTTCTTCCTTTGGTTTTGCACTAACTCTATTTTTTGTGGGGATAATTTCTTGATTTCATCCAAGGCATTAAGCTAGGTGACCCTATCTTTCTGTGTTTCAAATAGATCCATTTCAAGTTCTAATGCAATTGTAAGGGTATTATGCTCAAATTCAATAGGCATGACAACTGCCTTACCTGCAAAAAAAGAGGGGGATTTGAGTTAGATCCAATGGATCTAACCAATGGCTGATATCATAATACAATAATGCATATACACACTCAACCATGCACCTCTCATAAAGGTTATGCTCAAAGCTTTGTACCAGACTCAAAAACAAGGAGGCATCATGGTTTCACTAGCATGTTTGTTTCATGTGCATATAAAGGGGAGCTGATCCATAATGATTTCATGAATGACCTAGGCCCTTGATGCAGATCATGATAGGAAAAATCCAAGTTTACTATCAGGTGATTGCATCAAGGGCCAAGAGCACACACTGTGTGAACATGCAAGGGAACATTCAAATGATCTAGCATCAAGAGCATAAAATAGGAGAAAAGGGTTTCATGGCATCTGGTTCTAAATAGAGCTATTTGTAGAGTACACAAGTCTATGAGCTAGATAGGGCACTCTATTGCATAGATGTTAATATGGTACAGTTGAGGGCACACAATCCACAAATCTAGAAAAGGTACAACAAAAACATGTAAATCACTGCTAGGGGTCTGTTACATTCACATGATGGCACAAATCAATGGTAGAGCATCAAAGAGGGCACAAATGAAGGACCGACAACCATAGTTTCATTATGTCAGGATTGCACAACAATGTTTCAGGGTATGGCATTGATATGTACACCTAAGGATTACTTGAGGCATGCAAAATAAAAGGATGATGTTTTAAGAACAAAGATATGAATGTTCCAATAGAAATGAGGACATGATAATAATCAGTAAGTTTTCTTGTGGCAATATCATGTTTAGATGCATCTATGGCATGAAATATCAAATCATAATATGTGTTTTGGGCCAGTACTTTGAAGACATTAAATGCATGGTAACAAGATTCCATACACATTTCAAGCTTTGTGTTCTCAGGTGTTTTCAAAATAGAGGAAATAATGAACATGCAATGTGTCCTTTGGCTAAAGCAGTGAGTCCAGAGCACCCTTGAATGGCCTTTATGTTCTCGGGTTTCAATAGAATAGCAGGTTATGTGTAAAGGCCTGCTAAAATAAGCATGCAATAATATTACAACACCATAGTTCACAATCCAGTGAACATACAAATCAAGCATGAGGTGGTTTTTTACATATTCTATACACTGTATGCCCTCGATGAACATATATGTTCTCGAGCTGGTTTAAATAGTACACCATGTGTTGGGAGTTCCCTTTGATCTTCGACTTGCAGATTTATACTTTGATGGATAACTTTAATATAACTTTGACTCTATCACCACTCCAAAGTCTACAAGGAAGAGGGCCAATTAACAAGGATAAAAAGAGATCCTCCTACACTTTGAGCCTTATTTCTTAGGTGGGTGTACCCTTGATTCACTTCTTGAAAGGAATCACTAAATGATATACAACTATATACTCTTTACTAATTGCTTTAAGATTTTATCATTTGAATGTTTGTGTGTGTGGTTTATGACAATGAAATGCCTCCAAAGGATGGACCAGTGCCTTAACCTAGGGAAAAGAGTCATCCAATTTAATACATCAGCTGAACACCTTAATTCAAACATAGTTGAATCTAGGATAAGTGCTTTGCCTATTACCCCTCTCCCTCAGACACAAGGACATCAGATTCCTGCTTTGTTGCAAACTCACTGAACCCACCCAAAAGACTTTAATCCCAACTTTGTTAGGAACTCAAAGATGACTTCACAATACTCTTTGTTTACCATATGCTAATACACTTTGTGACATTAACATATATGAGCTTAGAACTAAAACAAGAAGACATGCACAAATGCAAGATTGGAACTCAATAACATCTTCATTAATATATTCAGAATCAATACACAATCAGAACAACACAAGGATAGGAAAAGATATAAAATCTAGCTCCTCTATTAGTAAAACACCATGGACAACCTACCTAGGACCAAAGAAATTTTTTGGAACCCCTGGGAAATCAAAATTTTTGCAACTTATACTCCCTAGTCATCTTGGAATTCTCAAAGAGAATGCAACAAGCTACGGATGATTAGGGTTATCATTTCAACCACCCAACCAATCTGGAAATGGTCAAAAAGTTATTACAAGGGTGGAAACCCAGGAAACCAGGAGAAAGAAAATCCTAGAATGATCCTCAATCATGAAAATTTCTTTGTGAAGGTACTGAGAACCACAAAAACACTCAAAATGTCAACCCTGCAACATACCTTGAGCACAAAACCACATAGTACAAACCCTGTAGATGATCACTCAACACCTTGGACCACACTACAATAGCAAACAGATCATCTCTCACCAACACCAGTCGCTTCTACATTGAATTGTAGTCCTTCTGGTCATAGGAAACCCTTCAAAAATTTGAATTTGAAATCAAACGGCTACTTTAAGGTGCTTTCAGTAAATTGGCAGTTGAAATTCAATTTGAGATCAACTTTATAACCTGACCATCTGATCTCTCCCCTTTGCAGTCTTTATGACTTATCTCTTAAAAGGACCCCAGTCAAATTTAGCAAACTAGCGACAAAGGGTTTCCACCAGTTTGTGGAACACTTTATCTCTCTACCATTTAATTTAGCGACCTCACAACCTTCCTTTGCTGAATTGCCAGATAATTTAGAGAACCACCCTTTTGTCATGCGAATGACTGAACCCCTTGACTTTATCGGCACTGCTAAAAACTTTATCCACTTCACTAAACCTCTGAGAAAATTTGATAGGGCCCACATCAGGAAGATCGACAGCCATCTGAAGTTTGCATACCCATCTGAGATTCTATCAGAACATACGCCATTCGTTGATTAAGAATCTTACCCTGCTTGAAAGAAAACTGGCCCCACTGACATAATACAGTTAGAAACATGTGGACCAATCAAAAAACTCCGAATCAGCTCCCCCTAACAATGGGACCACCACCAAAGATACATTCGAGACAAATGAGATCAACAGCTGGCGTAAGATCTCAAGCCTCTGACAGATTTCATGAGAACTTACTCCTATCGTTGGATGGATTATAGATGTTAGGACCCACTGATCCATCAGAAAATCAAGTCCCACTGACATGTCCAAGTAAGATTTGAAATCAATAGATGGCGCATGATCTCAAAGGGGAAGAATATTCCTTAAGATCATGCACCGACTATAGATTTAAAAGCCTTCACTACAGGCCCCACTGACACAATCCAACTCACCACCACGTAGATGAATGAAAAGGCAACAACTCAACACACAATGGCACATAGAAACCATCTGGAAATCAGACCCACCTTAATACTGCTACCTAAGAATAAAGTAACATCGACAGCTGGCATAAGATGTCATAGCTCTGACACATGCTATGAGAACTTATGCCCATTGTTGATCTTCTAACAATGTTAGGACCCACTGGCAAGCCTAAACTTAGGTCCCACTGACATCACACCCAGTCATTCACACATGGACCAATCAGAAAGTGTTGAATTAGCTTATCTGGCATGTGGACCCACTTGAAAAGAGAGGCAATGTCATAAATGAAATTGATGGTCATCTTAAGTTTGCAAGCCTCTGACACATCTCATGAGAAGATATGCCTACCATCGGATGGAGATGGTGTAAGAGAGCCTGGGCCTATGCAAAATTAAGGCCAAAACATAGGAAATATTAAGCAGTCGGACTTAGGAGAAAATAAAACCACTGGGTGCTCAGAACTTAGGAAAGACTAACCAGTGACTTAGGAAATATTTAAAGGGGACCCGCCGACACGTGAAACCTAACCACGCAACATGGTAAAGTTGGTCATTTAAATAGAAAATGTAGAATATAAGGTTTTAAGTGACCCACAAGAAGGTAATGCAACATTAGAATAGGGTCAGGGTATTTTAAATTTTTTAGACCCAACGGCTAGATGTTTTAAATTTTTTTCCTTAGGGTTTATGCCAGGGACCTAAAAACAATTGCAGAGACTGGCAGAAAATTGCTAAAGCCATGAAATTTTTTGTAGGGTACTAACAGTGGCTCTGGTTGGGGATGCATGCCTCCTACTAGCATAGCAAGGACTTAGAATCACTGGTTTAAAGTAGACCATCCCATTGGAAAAATGTAGACAATAGGGAACAAGCAAGGTAGAACAGACAACAGGACCAAAAACTGACAAACTAGGACAAAACAGGGCAACGACAAGTAGCTTATTTACAGAAGTTATATAATGTACAAACCTAACTACTATTTATGGAAAATAGAATACCTCAATTGAACTATTTCTTCAAGAATTGTCCATGAACTGGAAATTCCTAAATACCACCATTAAATTCTTTGATAATGTATGAATCTTGGCCCCATTTCTCATGAATTAGATATGGCCCTAGCCAAATGGGATCAAATTTACCATGTTTCCCCTTATCCTCTAGTTTGGCAATCCAAACTAACACCAAATCACTAGGTTAAAACTTTCTATCAATAGTCTTCTTATCATATAAATTCTTAACCTGCAACTACAATTTGCTATTCCTTGCAACTGATTCTCTTCTAGTCTCATCCAACCTAATGAGGTCCTCAATTCTCAACTGCATCTCATCATCTATGTCATCATCATCTAGCTAAACAAATTTATACATTTCCAATAAGTTATTCTAAGGCATTCTTGCATGAATTCCATATACTAGGTCAAATGGTGCACAACCAATTGCCCTCTTCACAGTTACCCTATCAGCCCATAGAGCTAATGGCAGCTTTGAATTCCATTCCCTCTTATTCTTTTCAAGAATTCTCTTTAAGATTTTAATCAAACTCTTATTAGTAGATTCTTCCTGACCATTTCCTTGTGGATGATAAGGTGAGGAATTAGAAATCTGAACTCCCAAACCTTTGCAAAAGTCCTTATATTTAGCAGACCTGAAGCACATGGCATTATCACTTACTATTCTCTCAGGGCACCCAAACCTTGTCACAATATTACTCATCATAAAATCAATTACCACCTTACTAGTTGCATTTCTTGTAGGTATAGCTTCTACCCACTTTGTAAAGTAATCAGTGGCAACTAAGATCCATGAGTGTCCTCCACTTGACTTGTTTGGTATCTCCCCTATGAAATCAATTCCCCATTGTTGGAAAGGAGCCTAAACTTCTATTGGTCTTAATGGCATATTACCTAAAAATTTAAGCTTACTAGAGAACCTTTGACAAGCATCACACCTCCTCACCAACTGTTCTGCATCCTTGAAGATTGTGGGCCACCAAAATCCTACTATAAAGATCTTATGAGGACTTGTTTTATCCATATAATGCCCACCACAAACTCCCTCATGCATTTCCTTCAACAACTTGTTAGCCTGATCTTCATCTACACATTTCAAAAGTATGCAATCCAAATTCTTTCTATACAACTTACATTTCACAATTACATACTTGATGGCCTATAATTTCAATGTCCTCTTCTGATTATCATTCATATTATCTGGACATTTCATGTTTCTCAAGTAATAGATGATATCTTGATACCAAATACAATCATCCATATCACATGTGTATTCAATTTCAAAATGATTTACCTGATTTGCATCAAGATTAGATTGGACCATCAATTTTGCCAATCCTTGTCCTCTAACAAACTTAGTAATCTAGACCTCAACATTGAATTCTTGGATCCTATTGATCCATTTGCATCTTCTTTCTAGACACCTCCTGCTGTGAGAAAATATCCTTCACAGTTGCACTTGGCACAAAAGCAATCACAGCTGCTCCCATCAAGTAACACCTAAAAGCCTTGATTGCCTTCACAAGTGCATAAGCCTTTTTTTCATTTATGTCATACTTCAATTCTATAGCCTGCAAAGATTTACTGAAAAATACAATAGGCTGCTCAAAACCATCCTTATTCTTTTGTAACGAAACTACAGCAATAGTGTGAAAAGATGCAAAGGAAAAGATATGCATTGGGACATTATAATCAGGTTCCTTAAGCACTGGTGCATCTTTGATAGCCTACTTGATACTTTTGAAAGCCTCATCAGGCTCACCCTCCCAATTGATTGAAGATCCCTTCTTCAACATCTTAGAAATAGGTCTAGTAACCTCTGCAAAATTTGTCACAAACCTCCTTAAGAAATTGACCTGACCAAAGAAGGACTGAATTCCTTTAACATTCTTTCATCTCTTAATTTTATCAATGGATGTTTCCCTCTCAAGGTCAATTCTCACTCCTTGCTTCCCAACTAAGTGGCCAAGCAACTTACCTTCAATGACACCAAAAGCACATTTCCTTGGGTTTAAAGAAATGAAAAATTCCAAGGCCCTCACAAATATTCTTTCTAAATGAGTGCAATGGTCTTCTTCCTCCTTGGAATAGGTAGTTAGATCATCTTGATATACAAGGAAATCATTTATGAAATCTGAAAAGGCAACATCCATTGCCCTCTGAAAAGTAGCACCAACATTTGTGAGGCCAAAAGGCATTCTCACATAAACATATGTCCCCCAAGGTGTTGTGAAAGTTGTCTTGAATTGCTTTGATTCCTTGACAGTGACATAGACATCAATCCTGGTTAGTTACTCTCTACAACATAGCCTCCATATTGGGCAGGCAATAATTATCCTTTAATGAGCTGATGTTCAGATTCCTGAAGTCCACACAAAGCCTAATGTCACCATTCTTTTTTCTCATAGGAACAAGGTTTGCCACCCAAGAAGAATGCCTTATAGGCTTGATAATTCCAGTATCCCTCATCTTCATTAACTCTTCTTGCATCTTGGGTGCCAAAATGGGATTAATAGTCCTTTGTTTTTGCTGGAAAGGCTTAGCATCTTCTTTCAATGGAATAATATGCTGAAACAAATCTTCTCTATAAACCTTTAGGTCATCATATGACAATGAAAAAACATGCCTGAATTTTCTCAATAATTTGATCAAAGATTTATGTACCTTTTGAGATATATCTCTACCAATTTATACCTTCTTAGGTGCCTCATGTGCTCCAAGATTTATCTCCTCTAGATCATCATGATCTTCTCTTTTGATATTCTTTTGAACTCTATCCTGGTCATCAAAGATAGTCTCCAAAACAACAAGCCCCTTGGGTACCTTGTTAGTTCTAAGTTGAATGACCTCATTGCCAAAGACAACCTCCCTTCCTTCTATTGACTCAACCAAGGCTAAACAATCAAATTCCTAACCATGATACTGATCCTCACAACCCATACACTTCAAGATATCATTATCATCATCAAAAGCTTGCCAATTCTCAATATTATCTGGTATGCTAGGCCTAGCCTGAATTTCAACTTTAGAGATACCATAAAATGTAATATCATTGGGATTGATTGCAATATTGGCTAACAAGTCAGCCATCTTATTGTTACTCCTATCCTTCCACTCAATATTGAAGGCATCAAAATGTTCAATCAAATCCCAAACTGCATTCCTATATTGCTTCAACCTCCTGTTCTTGGAAGCATATACTGACCTGACTTGGGACACCACCAACTCAGAATCACCAACAACACTTAAACACTTAATACCATGCTTTTGTGCCAACCTCAATCCTAACAACAAAGTCTCATACTCTACTATATTGTTGGTACAAAAGAAATTCAATGTGAAAGAAAACTTGTAGGTGTTTCCATCAAGAGAAATAAGTAAAATACCTACTCCTGCACCATCTTTGCAATTTGTACCATCAAAGTACATTACCCACAAATCACCCTTCATAGAATTATCACTTACCTCAATAGAGATAGGTGACAAAATAGGTTCCTCTTCAAATACAGGGATCTCTTCCCTAAAAGCATTAATATCAGTATCCACAAAACATGTAGTTTCATTATCAATATTTCTCTCAATCATGTGGCATACTCTTGGCTCTCGTTCAATCTTGACAAACTGATCATCAATCTTGAAAGTGGAATAGGACAAATCACACTATAAACATCCACCCATGGTAGCACTCCACCTTCTAGATAGCAACATCCCATAATGAGGAGGGATATCCACCAAAAAAACACTCATTGTTAGCTCTTTCTTTGGATATGCTGCCAGCCTATATGGCATTGCATTGATAGTCAAAATAACTGGTACCTCCCTCTGATCCATTGCACAATATATTTCTTGCACTATATCAACTTTAAGGCCCAACTTCTCCATGATTTTAAAAGGCATGACAGTATTAGAGGCACCACTATCAATCATACAATTTCTCAACTTCATTCCATTCACAAGAACACTTAAAAAGAATGGATCAATATTTTCAAGGCTGGCATTGACAGAACTATCCAAGTATATTGGAGGAATTTGAGATACAATTCCCTAAGCAACAACACCTTTCAAAGCCTTATCTTGAGATCTATTGCATGCAACATCATTTTTATGAACATTACCTACCCATGCAATAGCTCTATCTTTGTGTTCAGGGATCCTCAACAATTCTGACAATGGAACCTTAACAGTAATTTGGGACAATACAGATAACATATCAATAGGAGCAGAAGAAGGAATCTCAATCTACACTACCTTAATATACTTTTTCTTATCTGACACATTAGGTGTATTGGCCACCCTCATTTTTTCAATCTTAGCCATTGTGTTAACTAGCCTCTCAATCTTACTAGAAATCTTTTCAATTCCAACTCCCTTAGGGTCACAATTCTTACCTTTTACATTCTTGAATTTCACCATGTGATCACCTTTTGATTTGTTCTCATTAGGTTCTCCAGAGTTGGTACTCTTTATAAACATTCCTACAGCTTTCTCATTTATATTGCTTGCCACCATACCTCTAGTTTGCACTTGGGCAATCATTTCTGCAGTAATCCTATCCATCTCTTCTCTATAAGGTCTTCTTAAATTTACTGGCTCAGAAGAAGAGTTCATATTACATGTCTTCCTATCAATGTCTTCACTATCAAAAAAAATTCTTCATGAAAAAGGGCCTGATTGTGTCTCTTTACACTTACATCTACCTCTTCATCAAAATTAGAATCATCTTCATATCCTAGATATGAAGAAGCCATGTTGCATCCAACATCATCTTGATCTTCTTCTTGATCTATCTCCTCATTGCCACAATCTTGATTTGCAGCCATAGAATGTGCAACTACACAATGCTCTGTAGAATGAGGGGACTCGCATGCAACATATCAAGGTATGTCCTCCATGACATTTATTGAAGCCTTTTGTAGAGGGTCAGGGACACCTCTATCATTTTTTCCTCTTACAGTAGGGACAATAGGCTTGCCATCCTTCCATTGGGTGTTGTAGGGGTAGTTCTACAATCTATTCTATTTGTTAAAATTGTTGTTGAATTGAGGCCTTTCATAGGTAGGGGCACTGATGTTCCTATTTTTAGGTGCCTTCAAATCCTTCAATTCATTGAGAACCTTATCCAATTTATCTTCCTCTTTCCTCCTAGCTCCAACATTCTTATCACTTTCCTTTTTGTATTTCTTGTCCCCAAACAACTTTAGGTCATCTCTCTTTCCCCCCAATTTTCCTAATATTTTCATATTATTCTCAATGTTGACAGCAATCCTAAAAGCATCCCTAAGAGTTCTTGGTTCTTTTTCCCTCAAAAAATATCCCATCTTTCCATCGAATGCATTGAAGTATGTGGTCAGACAGACATTGTCATCTAACCACATAACTTGGAACAACTTATGCATACCTTTCTGAAATCTCATGTTGAATTCAATTGCAGTCTCATTCTAATTTTTCCTTATGGTATTGAATTCATTCAACATGAAACTAGCATTAGGCCTATCACCATACTTCTCTTTAAAACATCTCTCAAAAGAGTCCCAAGTATCAATACATTTGTCAGGAAGTATCTTAAACCAATCTCTAGCATCCTCCATTAGAGATTGAACAAATAACTTCATGACCACATCCTCATGCTCTACCTCATAATCATTAAGCATATCAACAAATAACCTAATATTCTCCTCACAACTAATAGCATTATTACTAGCAAACTTAGGTACCTTATCTCTAATATCATTTGGAAAAGCATTTGGGTAGCCAGGAATTCCATCAAAACTAATTTTCCTATAGCCTTCTAATTGCATAGGTCTTCTTTGAAAACTTGAACTAGTGTTAACCCTAGGATCAACATTAGCATCTACATTTTTATCTACTTGTGCATTTGACTATTACGTAGGATCAACACCTATCCTAGTAGATGAAGAAGGAAATGAACTAGTAGCATTACTAAGTGGAATAGTAGTAGTCATAGATGGCATACCTAGTTCAGTAGTAGATGGGCCAAGAGCATTAGCTGATGAAGCCTTCAAGAACTGGATCTTTCTTCTTTTTTCTACAATGGAAGCTTCAATTTCAGCCCTCTCTAATTCTCTTGCAAGGTCCTCATCTTCTTTTCTTCTTCTCTCCATTTCTGTGTCCTTATTTAAAATGGGTGGTGGGACCTTAGGTACTATCAATGATTTACTTGTTTGATGTCCCACCATCTTTAGCTTTCCTTTCTCACCAACGATAACATCAGGCCTGGTGATCACACACCCATCTTTATCTTTAGGCAAAGGAACATAACTTTGCACTTGTCTAAACACAGGGCCCTCCCTATCAAATTCATGATCTTGCAGTAAGTGCTCTTGCTCACTCCTCAAGGCCTCAAGATCACCAAAGACATCATGCTGCAAAGTTTTAGGAGCAGAAGCAAGCATCTTGTTTCTCTCCTTCATTTCATTAATCTTTCTAAGGAGAGACTATCTTTCTATTAGAGCATTCACCTTTTTAGCCTCTCTCTCCTCTTGTAACCTCTTATGTATGGCATCCTACTCTGCCAACTGCAACCTTAATGCATTTAAATCATCAGGATCTACCATAATGTCATCAGAACCTGATGACACATCCATATCAGAAAGATTTTGATATGGGAAGTGGACTTGCCTTGGTCTCATGGGTTCTCTTCTGAAATTGTCCTCATCAAGATCTAAATCAATCTCCAAACCCATCTCTCTAGCTTGTTCATCTTGACCTATAGGCAATGGACCTTTGTCCTGAAATACAGCTCCTAGGGTATCATAAAATCTATCTTCAGAGTGACCACCATCTGATCTAGAAACTCTATCCTGTGAACCATCCTCCCTTGAGGAAACATGTGGTGCTCTACCTCTAGTACTTATTTGTTCTCTGATGGGAGCACTAGTAGACTCACCATTCCTTCTAATCCAACTCTTCTTCTCCTCTCTAGGCAATTGCTCCAGAGTGACCTCCAGATTCTTTCTGACAAAGGACCTAGTATTCCTCCTCTTGTCCATGATTTATAATATATAGCACTGGTTCTTAACCTTATTGAGCCACCACCCAACTAGATGGGAAATCTTTACTTGAAATACAATAGGAAAACAAGAGTGCACTTACAACCTTTATCTCTAGACTCTCCCTAGTAGAGTCGCCATTTTGTTGGGAGTTCCCTTTGATCTTCAACTTGTAGATTTATACTTTGATGGATAACTTTGATATAACTTTGACTCTATCACCAATCCAAAGTCTACAAGGAAGAGGGCCAAGTAACAAGGATGAAGAGAGATCCTCCTACACTTTGAGCCTTATTGCTCAGGCGGGTGTACCATTGACTCACTTCTTGAAAGGAATCACTAAATGATATACAACTATATACTCTTTACTAACTGCTTTAAGATTTTATCATTTGAATGTTTGTGTGTGTAGTTGATGATAATGAAATGCCTCCAGAGGATGGACCAGTGCCTTAACCTAGGGAAAAGAGTCATCCAATTACATACATCAGCTGAACACCTTAATTCAAATGCAGTTGAATCCAGGATAAATGTTTTGCCTATTACCCGAGATAAGGACATCAGATTCTTGCTTGGTTGCATACTCACTGAACCCACCCAAAAGACTTTAATCCTAACTTTGTTAGGAACTCAGAGATGACTTCACAATACTCTTTGTTTACCATATGCTAATATACTTTGTGACATTAACATATATGAGCTTAGAACTAAAACAAGAAGACATGCACAAATGCAAGATTGGAACTCAATAACATCCTCATTAATATATTCAGAATCAATACACAATCAGAACCACACATGGATAGGAAAAGACACAAAATCTAGCTCCTCTATCAGTAAAACACCATGGAAAACTAGCCTAGGACCAAAGAAAGTTTTTGGAACCCCTGGGAAATCAAAATTTTTGCAACTTACACTCCCTAGTCATCTTGGAATTCTCAAAGAGAATGCAACAAACTACAAATGACTTAGGGTTAGGGTTTCAACCACCCAAACAATCTAGAAACAGTTAAAAAGTTATTACAGGGGTGGAAACCCAAGCAACCAGGAGAAAGAAAATCCTGGAATGATCCTCAATCATGAAAATTTCTTTGTGAAGGTACTAAGAACCACAAAAACACTCAAAATGTCAACCCTACAACATGCCTTGAGCACAAAATTGCACAGTACAAACCTTGCAGATGATCACTCAACACCCTGGACCACACTGCAATAGCAAACAGATCATCTCTCACTAACACCAGTCACTTCTGTATTGAATTCTAGTCCTTCTGGTAGCAAGAAACCCTTCAAAAATTTGAATTTGAAATCAAACAGCTACTTTATGGCACTTTCAACAAATCGGCAATCGAAATTCAATTTGAGATCAACTTTATAACCTGACCGTCCAATCTCTCCCTTTCACGGCCTTTATGACTTATCTCTTAAAAGGACCCCGGTCAAATTTAGTGAACTAGCAACAAAGGGTTTTCACTAGTTCATGAAACACTTTATCTCTCTACCATTTAATTTAGCGACCTCGCGACCTTCCTTCGTTGAATCGCCAGACAATTTAGAGAACCACCCTTTTGTCATGCGAATGAGCGAACCCCTTGAATTTATCGACACTACTAAAAACTTTATCTGCTCCACTAAACCTTTGAGAAAATTTGACTGGGCCCGCATCAAGAAGATCGACGGCCATCTGAAGTTTGCATACCCATCTGAGATTCTATCAGAAAATACGCCATCTGTCAATTAAGAATCTTACCCTGCTTGAAAGAAAACTTGCCCCACTGACACAATACAGTTAGCAACATGTGGACCAATCAAAACACTCTGAATCATCTCCCCTTGACAATGGGACCATCGCCAAAGATACATTTGAGACAAATGAGATCAACTGCTGGCATAAGATCTCAAGCTTTTGACAGATTTCATGAGAACTTACACCCGTCGTTGGATGGATTATGAATGTCAGGACCCACTGACCCAGCAAAAAATTAGGTCCCACTGACATGTCCAAGTAAGATTTGAAATCAACGGATGGTGCATGGTCTCAAAGGGGAAGAATATTCCTTAAGATCATGCACCAACCCTAGATTGAAATTCCTTCACTGTAGGCCCCACTGACACAATCCAACTCACCACCACGTAGATGAATGAAAAGAAAACAACTTAGCACACCCTAGCACATAGAAACCATTTGGAAATTGGACCCACCTTAATACTGCCGCCTAAGAATAAAGTAACATCGATAGCTGGCGTAAGATCTCATAGCTCTGACGCATGCTATGAGAATTTACACCCATCGTTGATCTTCTGACAATGTTAGGACCCACTGGCAAGCCTGAACTCAAGTCCCACTGACATCACACCTAGTCATTGACCCGTGGACCAATCAAAAAGCATTGAATCAGCTTATCTAGCATGTGGACCCGCTTGAAAAGAGAGGCAACATCATAAATTAAATCGATAGTTGTCTTAAGTTCGCAAGCGTCTAACACATATCATGAGAAGATATGCCCATTGTCAAATGGAGATGGTGTCAGAGAGCCTGGGCCTATGAAAAATTAAGGTTGAAACATAGGAAATATTAAGCAGTTAGACTTAGGAGAAAATAAAACCATTGGGTGCTGAGAACCTAGGAAAGATTAACCGGTGACTTAGGAAATATTTAAAGGGGACCCCCCAACACATGAAACCTAACCGCGTGACATGGTAAAGTTGGTCATTTAAATAGCACATGCAGAATATAAGGTTTTAAGTGACCCACGAGAAGGTAATGCAAGATTAGAATAGGGTCAGGGTATTTTATATTTTTTAGACCCAACGGCTAGATTTTTGAAATTTTTTGCCTTAGGGTTTATGCCAGGGACCTAAAAACAATTGAAGAGACCGACAGAAAATTGCTAAAGCCATGAAATTTTTTGTAGGGTACTAACACCATGCAAAAGAAAGAACAGAGCAATGTATGTATTGATAAAACTCAACCATGCCCTTGATACATCCAATGAAGCAAGGAGTGTGCCCGATGCAACATATGCATTCTCAAGCTATTGAAATAGTCCAGCATACCTTTGAGGAAATACATAGTATACCGCAAAGATACCAGTATTCATAGCAAGCTCATCAAGGGGATGTGTTTGTAGTGAGGTTTAGAAATACACCTTGAGTATGCCTTAGCAATTCAAAAGAGTGCCATTGCCTTCCATTTTCAGGCTCATAAAAATAGTGAAACCAAATACAAGATTGTGTCCTAGGTTCTGAAACAAAGAAAGATATATATGCAACATAGTTACCATGCCCAGTCCTCGGCTTTCCAACATTAGGATTGCTCAAAGATGCCTTCAATAGCATACCCTAGCACATGATTTGTAGGATTTGCATGATTTAAGAGTTTCAAATTCAAAAACAAA
Source organism: Chamaecyparis obtusa (assembly GCA_027943335.1). Lineage (NCBI taxonomy): Eukaryota > Viridiplantae > Streptophyta > Pinopsida > Cupressales > Cupressaceae > Chamaecyparis > Chamaecyparis obtusa. The sequence continues at coordinate 61,095 of BSBK01007930.1, forward strand.
TGCCATACCATGATAAGGATGCCATGAATACAATATAAAATAGTTGGTTATGGAATAAAATAGAGAATATCAGGTGTCATGTCTCAAAAATAGAGAAGGATAGCATGTTTATTGATCCCCTAGCATGAAAGAATGAGCTTTAAATTCACAGGGGCTGAGGTGAATACAAAATAGCAGAGATACTATGCAATATGTTGTGCCCTAGCTTTGCATCATCAAGCCAGATGTAACAGAAATCCAAATCCAACAAGATGTCAAACACCGAACAAAGTAAATAAAGAAATAGCAATATAATTTGTAGAGACGCGGTACCTTCAGTGCCATTTTTCATGCAATAAATTCAAATCAAACATGCTCTAGTTTATCTAATATGCCAATGTTTGAGATGATAACAAAGTCAAGAATATCAAATGCCCTAAGAAATGACACGAAATAGCAGAAAAAAATGTAAAACTTCAAAACAATGCAACAAGATGTGGACTAGTGCCATTCATGGTACAGAGGTTATGCCCTCGAAATGAAAATGAGCAATGTCAAACAACTACAATGATGCAATTACAAAACCTACCTCAATCAAAGCTGCCATGTAGATTTTTGTTTCTATTCCAGAATAGAAGGTTGATGTTCAGTTGCTAAAAGAGTCCAAATACTGCCAGATGCTGAGTCCCTTTCCCATTTGCAGTGATGTTTCCATTTCCGAATGTGAGGAGTTTTCAAAATAGCATCTTTATTTTGTGTCTCCCCTTTTTAGGGTTGAGTCAACCTTTTGCTAGCTCTCCTTTGATAAATTTTCATAGGGAAGTGTTTTGTTTTATTTAATATAATTATCTTTCTTTCGAAGGTAATTATATTATCATTATTTTGATGCCCTAGGTTCCTATTAAAGTCATATTGACTTAGGCAATAAGTGTTATTGCAGTTATGTAATTATGTATGGGGGGAAAAGGAGTATGGATTAATTAGATCTATTTTGAAATTTGGATATGTAATTAAATGTAAATATTTTAGATATTTTCCTCATTCCTTTTGAGTTGAGAATATCTCAAAATATAATTAGAATCCACTTAATTTAAGTAGAGGGGGGAATATTTCTTTTAAGTCAATGCAAGAGCCTCATTGTAAGATATTTGACATATGGCATTTTATAAGCCTTGTCAGAATATCATTTATTCTGCATGACTTAGTGGGTCTTGGGTCTTCCTTTGACTAGTCTATGTTAGGGACTCCACTTTTTCCATTCCCCTATATTCTCAGGAATTGGGCATCCAAATTTCAAAGTGATGGAATCATGGTCCTAATGGCTGGCTTTTCTATTCTTGGCGAGGTAGTGGACTTGATGGCAGATTCTATAGGTTTCCTATATATGCCTCTCACTTAGGTGATATAAGGCTAGTTCTTCTTTCCCTCATTCTCACAAGGTGAATGTTGTAGCTCTTTGAGAAGCAATCTGATATTGTGACTCCTTTTATTCCAGTTAATAGAAAAATTGTCCCCTTCTTTTTTACAGTTTTGTGAGTTGGTTTGATGAGCTTGGTGTCTCATATTGTGATTGAATTTAATCCTTTACATGATATTATGTTCATTTGATTGTTTCAAAAGCATTGGTTTTCTTTGAATTTTTACAAATCTATGTGCATCTATTTGTGTTGAGTTGTGAAAATCATCTTTCCTTCTCATCTGCAATCAACACTTGATTGTTTTTTCTAAGAGGAAAATCAGATTTGGAAGAGTTGTGGTGTTCATGTTATGTACTGGGTTACATTGTGGGTTTGATTTTTAGTTTGTGGATCTATCCAGTTTGGTGAATCACCTAAGTTAGATCTCAGTTATTTCAATTTTATGCAATCTCTCTTCCTTTCCCTTCAAGTTCAGTATTGTTCAGGTGATACAAACAGAGAAGTCGGCCCTTAATCCAGAGGTTTATTCTTAGTGAAGTAGTCCCACATCCTAAGAGTATTCCCATGTTTCATGGGATTGCTAGGTTTTTTACTTAGCCATCATGGGTGCAATCCCTAGTGACAACAATTTTTGGCATGCCCAGTGGGATGAAGACTCAATGAGTCTGATTTCCTAGAAAGTTTTATGCAAGTTATTGTGTGGTATGAGCAATAACGGTGTTTTGAGATCATACCTGGTGACTCTAATGGTGTTTTATGTAGATCAGTACATAAGCTTATGAGTGGGATTCCAATTAGGTAGAGCAAGAATCCTTTTGTGTATGTGGAGGTTCCATCTGTCAAGAAGAGGTCTAAAGCAGCCCAAGCTAGTGCATCAAAATCTGCGAAGCTTACTCCCAATCCTACCCCTAAGCCTACTCACATTCCTACAAGTGTTTCACTAGTTTAGTCTATACATGTATTGTTACCTATTCAAGTAACACTAGCAGTTCAAGTACCAGTAACCCAAGCCCTGGTTACTCAAGTTCCAGTATCTCAAGCTCCCATAAATCCACCAATGGCTCAGCCTAGAGCACATCCTTTTGTACCTTTTAATCAAGGTAGCCCTCTAAATTTGTAGCAGCATGACAATATACCCATCTCAGCCCTCAAAAGTTTGCCTATGTTTATAGGAGAAGATCAAACCTCAACCATTAAGCATATAAGAGATGTAGCATCCCTTTGTGCCCTACATAACATAACCCAAGATAATGTTGCTGTGAGATTGTTGGTAGCCTTATTTAAGGGAAAATATTTGCAATGGTTTAGAAGTTTACAAGTTGGTTCTATTGCAGAATGGGATGGGTTGGGTCAGGCCTTGACCAATCAATTTGAAGATAAATCAGACCATCTCTTGTTGGTTGAACATTTAACTACTATCAAAAGAGCACCTCAAGAATACATGATGGATTTTAATTTCAGATTTTAGATGACATGGAATAGAATACCAGCTATGGTTAGACCTTCAAGCCAACATGCTTTCTTGTATTATCTAAGAGCCCTTAACAGTGATATCTCTATTATGATCCAATCAATGGGTGGGAATAATCTACCAGCAGCATATGATCTTGCCATAAGAGCTGAAAATAGTCTAATCCAAGCTAGAAAGATAGCCCCAAGGCCCCCAATGCCTATTTTTCTAGAGCTTCATCTTGTTCCTGAAGTAATTCTAGCCTTGGCATCTATTCCACCTCTCCCAACTCCTCCTCAACAAGTTGCTAACCCAGTTGTGAACCAATCCCAAGAGCTAACTAAGATTAAAAAGGCCTTGCAAATAGTTACTAATGAGCTAGTTAGTCTTGTTATACACTAAGTTTTCACCCTTGTCTCAAGCTCTCGTAGTCTTGATAACCTAGTATAACATGGGAATCATCTCCAGGTTGTGGGACCTATGCTAACTAAGATGAGACCTCCAAGTTCTAGGCTAGTTCCTCTTGGATAATGACCTTAATTTGCTTCTTGACATGAAAGTAAAACTTTTGGAGGGAAAGGGATAGAAGGAATGCTTGTAAGGGAAATGACTTGAAAGAAAATTACCTACTAGGTGATGCACCGAAACTAGGGTTTAGATCTCAGTATGTAGGAATGAAATCAATGAAAAGTTCAGGTCTAGTAGCTCACAAATTATTGAATAGGATTGCATAAATATTTCATAAGAGGGCCTGAGAATAAGACACAACTTATGATCTGTAAACAGACATTCACTTCTACAACTCGGTGTAGGATTGAGACAAGACTATTAAGGGGGCTGAGGTATACCCACAAGAACATCCAAATTAGATCAAACACAGTAATGCACAAGATTTCAAAAAGAAAGAGGGATCAGGAACCCTAAAATATCATTGAAAACATGCACATACTTTGATCCAATAAGAGATAATCCAAACAAGGAAGCATAGGGACATGAAGGATTGTCACAAAATACCTCTGCAATATTTGTATTATCAATGGGAATTTTACAATTGTATAAGCTAGAGGGTAGAGTTGATACCACAGATGACCCTTAAGAAAAGATGATTTTCCTCTACAATTGTGAACCTCTCTTTTTATAGAAAAGTCAATTCTTGATCTCAAAAACTCCAAAAATACAATATATACATCTCAACTACCCATAGGTAGGAGTCAAAACTAACCTAACTAGGGTTACAGATCCATAAAAATATCAAACCCTAAAGGTACACTACTGACCCATCAATGTATCTTCTGCAAATATCTTGAAACTGATTAGATATTCATCATTGAGTGTCCATTTTGTATTGAGCCCTCCTGCAGACACAACAACCTCGATCCATCTACCCACTTACAACTCCACTAAGCCATGAAGGCTTCAAATCCAATCCTGGTATGATAGCTAGGTTTAAAAATGATTAACCCTGCAAAAGGTGGCGCCAAGCTCATTAAACCTTCAATAAGACATGGTACCCTATGAAATCCATGGCACTGATGATCAGATTATCTACTTATCATCTTCTCAACCATCCCTATCCTGAGGAATTCAATTCCAGCTACCCATTTCTCATGCATGGCCACAAAACACAAACCCTAGCAAAGCCTTCATAGAGAAATATTTAAATTTGAATATCAATGGCTAGCCCAGTCATTTTAAAATGTAATCATCGATGCAAAATCTTCTCGGCAAATGAACTACCTAGATGCATTGAAGAAATTACTTAAAATCCCCTCCTGACAAGTCAAATGCCATCATAGAAGTCAATGGCCAATGAGAAGTGAGCAAATCAGCACTCCTGACAAACCAGACCCACTATCCTTGAAAGCACCATCAGACGGCTATCCCTATACCACTATGATAATGATCAAGCATCTTGAGCCTCCAGTATAATGATAGCCATGAGATCTGATCATGCTTTATCTTCTTTAGAAAGCCTTGACCAAACGGGCCCACTGACAACCACCACGTCACACATCAAACAACCAATCAAATGCCACCCCCTCGGATACACGTTGCAACCTTCTAACATCAAACCCACTGCTTGAGATACCGATCTAATGGTGGGCGTATGATCTCATAGCCCTAGAATATTCTTTATGCTTTTACGCCAGTCGCTAGATCCTTTTAGACCAGGATCCCTCTGACAAATGGACCCATGCTAGATCCAGTCATCGCCATGCAGACAAACCAAATTCAAGCAAGTCAGCACATAAGGACCCACCGAAGGAAGTTCTGACATCAACCAAGATCGGTGGTTGTCATAAGATCACGAGCCCTGACAAAAACCCTTGTGAAGATACACCAATCATCGATCCTCTATAGATGTCAAAGCCTCCTAACCACTGAAAGGGCCTGGCCCCACTGACAACATTCCAAATCGGACACCGCTGACGAATCAGGAGCTTCCAAATAAGATGAGGTGGCACCGGTCCCATTGACACGTTAAATTTTGTAGGTAGAAGAAATTGATGATCATCACAAGATTTTATGGAATCTTTTGGGGCCATAAGATCATGCAACCATCATCAAATTAAGAATCTTGACCTGGCCGCTTGAACCAATATCACTAACTTAAATGGTAACCGCTCGCGGGATCACTGAGTGTTAAGAGGTTAACTGCTAGGAATTCGAGACTTGGCGACTGAAGGATTAATAAAGGGCATGTGCAAATTGGAAACTTAAGTGATCGGGAAAAGGTAACATGAAGATATAACAAGGCTTAAGGGTTGTTTAGGATTTTGAACACCAATGGCTAGTTTATGAATTTTTTTTTTTTAGGGGTTTTCTTCTAGCCAGAGACCTAAAAGATTTTGCAGAGACTAGGGTAAAAGAGGTAGACCCATGAAATTTTTTGGGCAATTTGACAAGATAAAAATAGAGGCCTTGAAATATATTTTCACCAAATTTGTAGAATACAAAATTTAGGGCAACATTTTGGTGATTTTTGTTAGATGTCAGCCTACTAGACATGGAAAACTAGTGACCTTAACAATCCATTGGGCATGGGGTCATTCTGAACACAAAACTCAAAATTCTCTCAAAGAGGTAGAACTAGAACTATGCTCAGAGAACTTCTTGAAAAGCATGAAATTAAACTAGAAAGTAGGAAAGTATTTACAAAATTTTACAGAGAGGGATTAACCTCAAAACAGGGCTTCAAATGGAAACCATTCACTGAAATAGGTAAGGGGACCCCCTCCATATTTGATAGTTGAAAAGCATTGGAGCCCCTACATTCTATGATTACAAATGGTCCACTCCAAAAGGAGTCAAATTTTGTGTGCCTGCTAGGTCTTGACTTGAACTCATCCCACTTGAGGACTATGTCTCCAACCTTGAAGGTTCTAACCCTGGCTCTTTTACCAAAGCTCTTCTTTGTTTGATTCTAATGAAACTCCATATCTTGCATTGACTTTCCTCTGAGTTCTTCTAACTCCATCAATTGAGCATATTTGATCTATAAGGGATCCTCTTCAACAAACAGGGCATATTGAGTTAACAAAATAGCATCTTTCTTTTGTGTCTCCCCTTTTTAGGGTTGAGTTAACATTTTGCTAGCTCTCCTTTGATAAATTTTCACAGGCAAGGGTTTTGTTTTATTTAATATAATTATCTTTCTTTTGAAGGTAATTATATTATCATTATTTTGATGCCCTAGGTTCCTATTAAAGTCATATTGACTTAGGCAATAAGTGTTCTTATAGTTATGTAATTATGTATGGGGGGAAAAGGAGTATGAATTAATTGGATTTATTTTTAAATGTGGATATGTAATTAAATGTAAATATTTTAGATATTTTCCTCATTCCTTTTGAGTTGAGAATATCTCAAAATATAATTAGAATCCACTTAATTTAAGTAGAGGGGGGAATATTTCTTTTAAGTCAATGCAAGAGCCTCGTTGTAAGATATTTGACATATGGCATTTTATAAGCCTTGTCAGAATATCATTTATTCTGCATGACTTAGTGGGTCTTGGGTCTTCCTTTGACTAGTCTATGTTAGGGACTCCACTTTTTCTATTCCCCTATATTCTCGAGAATTAGGCATCCAAATTTCAGAGTGATGGGATCATGGTCCTAATGGCTCGCTTTTCTATTCTTGGTGAGGTAGTGGACTTGATGGTAGATAATATAGATTTCCTATATATGTCTCTCACTTAGGTGATAGAAGGCTAGTTCTTCTTTCCCTCATTCTCATGAGGTGAATGTTGTAGCTCTTTGAGAAGCAATCTGATATTGTGACTCCTTTTATTCCAGTTAATAGAAAAATTGTCCCCTTCTTTTCTATAGTTTTGTGAGTTGGTTTGATGAGCTTGGTGTCTCGTATTGTGAGTGAATTTAATCCTTTCCATGATATTATGTTCATTTGATTGTTTTGCAAGCATTGGTTTTCTTTGAAGTTTTTCAAATCTATGTGGATCTATTTGTGTTGAGTTGTGAAACTCATCTTTCCTTCTCATCTACAATCAGCACCTGATTGTTTTTTCGAAGAGGAAAATCAGATTTGGAAGAATTGTGGTGTTTATGTTATGTACTAGGTTGCATTGTGGGTTTGATTTTTAGTTTGTGGATCTATCCAGTTTGGTGAATTACCTAAGTTAGATCTCAGTTATTTCAATTTTATGCAATCTCTCTCCCTTTCCCTTCAAGTTCAGTACAGTTTAGGTGATACAAATGGGGAAGCCAACCCTTAATCTAGAGCTCTATTCTCAGTGAAGCAGTCCCACATCTTGAGAGTATTCCCATGTTTCACGGGATTGCTAGGTTTTTTACTTAGCCATCACGGGTGCAATCCCTAGTTGTTTCATGGGATTGCTAGGTTTTTTACTTAGCCATCATGGGTGCAATCCCTAGTGACAATAGGTAAATCAGACACTTTACCAATCTATGATTGGTAAGTTAATGTATGTAGTCACTAATACATTTGGGGTGAAATTGCGACGGCCATTTGCGACGGCAGGCAAATGTCATGTGGTTTTGCTCTTTTTTTTTCAAATATAGCCCGACACCGTCGCAATTTGCGACGACAATACATTTGTCACTGTCGCAATTACGACGTTGTCGGGATATAAGCGCAAAATTTAAAAGGAACGTTGTCATGTGTGTTTTCAACAGCGCCGTAACCCTCCACGAAATCACATCAGGATATAACGGCAAACAAAATAAGAACGTTGTCATTTGTGTTTTCAACAGTGCCGTAACCCTCCGTGAAATCACATCGGGATATAAGGGCAAAAAAAACAAGAACGTTGTCATTTGTGTTTTCAACAGCGCCGTAACCCTCCGCGAAATCACAGCTACAATTTCTGAGTACGTTGGGTTTATTTTTCTCTTGTCATTATTATGTAATCTGGTATTCAGCTGTTAGAGAGCTAAAATACCCAGAAATGAGGACATATCTATGTTGAATTTATTGTTAGCGGCTTTGGTTATTTAGAAGTTTAATTTTATTTGTTCATCTTTCAAGCACAAACGTTTTGTGGACCGTAACGTCTTCATTGTTTCAGGTATGCAGTGAAACAGCCCTAACTTGCAATTGCGATGTTGTTGGGATATAAGGGCAAAAAAAAAAAGGAACGTTGTCATTTGTGTTTTCAATAGCACCGTAACCCTCCGCGAAATCACATCGGGATATAAGGGAAAAAAAAACAAGAACGTTGTCATTTGTGTTTTCAACAGCGCCGAGAGAGATTCCCTCCGCGAAATCACAGCTACAATTTCTGAGTACGTTGGGTTTATTTTTCTTTTGTCATTATTATGTAATCTGGTATTCAGCTGTTAGAGAGCTAAAATACCCAGAAATGAGGACATATCTATGTTGAATTTATTGTTAGCAGCTTTGGTTATTTAGAAGTTTAATTTTATTTGTTCATCTTTCAAGCACAAATGTTTTGTGGACTGTAATGTCTTCATTGTTTCGGGTATGCAATGAAACAGCCCTAACTTGCGACTACCTTCATGGTACTTGTGTACATTATCATGTTGTCTTTACAGTGACTGTCCTCATTCAAGTGGCAATTACACAAGGGACAGTCACTGTGAGATGTCCTCATTTGTGACAAGGACAGTCACACTTAGGACATCTCATAGTGATATTCCCTTGTGTAATTTCCACTTGAATGTATTGCTATTGAACCACATTAATGCTTTTCTTCTTCAACAAATGAGGACAGTCACTGTAAAGACAACATGATAATGTACACAATTACCAAAAAATGATCTTGTTAATTAATGTAACACTTTGTCTTGCTCACTCCCTATCCTTCACTAGGGTCTCTTTAGGCCAATGTTTTGACTTGATAGGGTACTTAACTATCCCTACACTCTTTAGGTATCTCTACCCAAGATCCCACTCCTTCAACTAGTGCACACCAACAAGAAATACAATGAACTCTGCTCAATACCAATCTAGCTACTAGGACACTCCTAGTCTTGTCTTCACAAATTGAAACACATTCAACTAGAACTTTACTCCATGGAGAGGCTGGCCACTAGGACCTCTATTGGTTTCAATATTACTCCTTCACCTATACTTTTCATCAGTACTTCAATCCGGTTCATCAAACCATGCATGCCAATTGCACCCAAAAATAGGCTGCTAGCAATTAGGCCTTTGTCAAGCCTTTTTGTTTATATTAAGCCACCTAAAGGGCTTAGGATTCAGATGCCCTTTATTGAGAACTCCAAGATATCTAAGGTCTTCTCCTCCTAGATTTTTTGTACACCAACTGCTACAGCCATGCCTGAAAACAAGTATTTTGACACAACTTGGACAGTCTGACTAAGAGTTTGTTTTCTTAGCAGCCAAAGAAACTCACCCAATATTCTAATTTGACTTGGGGCTTCTTTAGATGTGTGTCTACCTCTCCATGAGATTTTAGTTGAAGCAACCAATGCATTCAACTTGTTGTAATCTTCTTGTAATGATTTGTCATCCCTAACTGTGCTCAACTGACTCACCTAGGACATCATTGCAAACATAGAAAATGAGCTTCCCAGGGCCCCTCCTTCCAAACATATAGTACATGGAGTCTCCTCACCCATTCCAAGAGCCCGTACAAAATTGACAATGGAATGATGAGCTAAGACTCCATTTGTTCAACCTGCCTGGTTCAAACCAATGATAGGGTACTTAACAAAAGAATTAACAAACTAGTTGGAATGCTTCAAAACTCAAAAAAAACACAACACAGAATAAAAAAAAAACTTGTACTAACTTTTCCAATAGACACTGCGAGCTATCTAATCCATTAATCAACTGAAAACAAAGAAACAAAAAAACTCAAGAATTCACTAAAACCGTGTTACTCTACAAATCTTCTTAATTCCAAATGTTTTTCCCCCCAACCTTTTGCACAGATCGATGGAGGCCTCTTATAGTTGATCTAATGCCTAATTCAATGGTTTCATATAGTTACATAACCATCTTACTCGAAAATGCTCCCTTGCACAAATGTTGTCAATGTTGTGAATGACAACATTGACAACTTGTTACAACCTTTGGGATTTTGGTTCAAAACTTATTGTTCAAACACCATAAGACCCTAACCATGACTTAGTTAGGCTATTTAGACCTCACATAGGCCACTTCTACACTTCTTTGCCCAATTTGACCCCTAAATGCTTCATTCCCACTTTTGCCACAATATTGGTAACTTGGGTACAAATTGGCACTTGCCTTCACAAAGGTCACACATGAGGACATCTCACAGTGATCGATTGTCCCTTGTGTAATTTCCACTTGAATGTATTGCTATTGAACCACATTAATGCTTTTCTTCTTCAACAAATGAGGACAGTCACTCTAAAGACAACATGATAATGTACACTCACTGTAAGGACAGTCACAAATGAGGACATCTCACAGTGACTGTCCCTTGTGTAATTGCCGCTTGAATGTATTGCTATTGAACCACATTAATGCTTTTCTTCTTCAACAAATGAGGACAGTCACTCTAAAGACAACATGATAATGTACACTCACTGTAAGGATAGTCACAAATGAGGACATCTCACAGTGACTGTCCCTTGTGTAATTGCTGCTTGAATTACACAAGGGACAGTCATTGTGAGATGTCCTCATTTGTGACAAGGACAGTCACACATGAGGACATCTCACAGTGATTGTCCCTTGTGTAATTGCCACTTGAATGTATTGCTATTGAACCACATTAATGCTTTTCTTCTTCAACAAATGAGGATAGTCACTCTAAAGACAACATGATAATGTACACTCACTGTAAGGACAGTCACAAATGAGGACATCTCACAGTGACTGTCCCTTGTGTAATTTCCGCTTGAATTACATAAGGGATAGTCATTGTGAGATGTCCTCATTTGTGACAAGGATAGTCACACATGAGGACATCTCACAGTGATTGTCCCTTGTGTAATTGTCACTTGAATGTATTGCTATTGAACCACATTAATGCTTTTCTTCTTCAACAAATGAGGATAGTCACTCTAAAGACAACATGATAATGTACACTCACTGTAAGGATAGTCACAAATGAGGACATGTCACAGTGACTGTCCCTTGTGTAATTGCCGCTTGAATTACACAAGGGACAGTCATTGTGAGATGTCCTCATTTGTGACAAGGACAGTCACACATGAGGACATCTCACAGTGATTGTCTGTAATGTCCCCTTTTTGGCTAACTTGGAAAACAGGAACAATTACTCCACTTCTCAGACTTACTCTATCAGATACTTACAATTAAACTAAGTAATGGAGGTTACTTAAGATATCAACCGCTATTTCAGATTCAATCACAATATGTGTGCAAGATGATATTGATACCAATATGTTTAATAGCACTGTCGGATATAATGATATGAAATATGCTATGAATATGATGTTTCCTATCACTTATAGTGATAGTATAATGATGGTATGTCTGATATAAACAATATCGATATACAATCAATAAGTATTGCTTACAGCAATGTATTTGTTGTGTCTGATATGATGATGTAATTATGCAAATGTGTAATATCGCTATGAGTGATATGTTGCTATTTCAGATTCTGAATTATATGCTTGCAACTTCAAATATTGATGCTGTTTCTGACTATCCTTTCTATCTGTGCAATCATGGTGTTGTCTCTGATCTGCAATGATAAACTTGAAACCAAACTGCCAAAGGCAGATGCTCTATTGAGTATATCCAAATATGGATAAGTAAATAAAGTTCTAATGATTCCTTGAGTGACTGACGAGAATGCATTCTTATATTGTCTTTAACAAATGAAGAGATGCTATGAATGAGACGTGTCTTGTTTCTTCCTCCATGTCCCTTTGTTAAGCACACCTTTCCATAATCCGATAGTTCACATAATATTATTTCATTATTTTCTGATCGTAGATAACTCCCAGATTGACTCAATATCAAATCTTTTTATGAAGGTAATCTTCCCTAATTGGTAGTGCAACCAGTAGTTAACATCCATTGTGTTTGTATTAGTTTGGTCTAACTATCATTAGTATTTAGTCAATCGATATTAACTCTTGCCTTATCCCATATTGTTATGATGATATCCAATCTTTCTACTCTGATATAAGTCGATATCATTTTCTGATAATTGTCCATTTATTGGTTGATTGCTGGTAATGGAGTTTGATCTTCAAATTGACTTCCATTCCTGTTAATACTTAAGGATACATTGTACTTATTATCCATGACTGATGCCTCATTCATCAATAGCTTGTGATATAATCACTGATGCTTTTGTGTTTCTACAAGATGTGGTTTATCTCAGACAATCGATAATCTTTCAATCCTTTAGTCGATATCCTCCTATGTGGTGTCTATTGATATAGATAGTAGAATTCAATCTAGTTTATGTTATTGTCATGATAACATAGGAAGTGATGGTGCATATTTGCTAGCGGGTCTTCATGTTTGATATTGCTTTATCGGATATGTCATTGTCTAAACTTGTGCAATTAATGATTATTTATAATATATGAATGGTTATCCTTCTTGCTTATCAATACATCTTCTGAAACACATAGCGACCTATCCCTTATTCATATCATGTTGATCTTGACTTCATAGTATTTGGTTCATTAATCATCCTCTCATGGTATCGATGTGTAATGACTAGTGATTGTTGTATCACTTCTTCGTTCCTCATCGTGATAGATAATGCAGATGTTTAATGTAGATGTATATCGATTACAGATATTCGATATTGCTTTAAACGTTATTATTATTATTATTATTATTATTAATGTTATTGTTATTATTAAATATTATAATTAATGATGTTAGTAATATTAATAATATTATAATAAATATTATTATAGTGATAACATATTGTTTTATATTGAGAGGTTTATTAATATTATTTATATATTAAAATTATTATATCAATAATTGATTTAATATTATTACTTAATATATTATTATAATATAATATATATAATTTATTAATAATTATTTATTATTAATTTATATTATAATTATAATCATAATTATATTATTTATTAATATTTTAATATTATTTAATTAACATATTACTTATTATGCTAACTATATATTATTATTATCTTTTGATAATAATTATATATTATTGTTATATACCGTTAATAATAGATTATTATATATCATCTAATCATTTTATTATTATACTAAGTTCAATATGTCACGGCTCATGACATTGTCCCTTGTGTAATTGCCACTTGAATGTATTGCTATTGAACCACATTAATGCTTTTCTTCTTCAACAAATGAGGACAGTCACTCTAAAGACAACATGATAATGTACACTCATTGTAAGGACAGTCACAAATGAGGACATCTCACAGTGACTGTCCCTTGTGTAATTGCCACTTGAATTACACAAGGGACAGTCATTGTGAGATGTCCTCATTTGTGACAAGGACAGTCATACATGAGGACATCTCACAGTGATTGTCCCTTGTGTAATTGCCACTTGAATGTATTGCTATTCAACCACATTAATGCTTTTCTTCTTCAACAAATGAGGACAGTCACTCTAAAGACACCATGATAATGTACACTCACTGTAAGGACAGTCACAAATGAGGACATCTCATAGTGACTGTCCCTTGTGTAATTGCCACTTGAATGTATTGCTATTCAGCCACATTAATGCTTTTCTTCTTCAACAAATGAGGATAGTCACTCTAAGGACAACATGATAATGTACACTCACTGTAAGTGTACATTATCATGTTGTATTACAAATGGACCTTATGTTGGTCGGGATATAAGTGCAAAAAAAAAAAGGAACGTTGTCATTTGTGTTTTCAACAGCGCCGAGAGAGATTCCCTCCGCGAAATGAAGCGTGTTATCATTTGTGTTTTGAACAAAGCGGGTTGTCATTTGTGTTTTGAATAGCACCGAGAGAGATTCCCTCCGTGAAATCAAGTGGGTTGTCATTTGTGTTTTCAACAGCGCCGAGAGAGATTCCCTCCGCAAAATCACAGCTACAATTTCTGAGTACGTTGGGTTTATTTTTCTTTTGTCATTATTATTTAATCTGGTATTCAGCTGTTAGAGAGCTAAAATACCCAGAAATGAGGACATATCTGTGTTGAATTTATTGTTAGCGGCTTTGGTTATTTAGAATGCTTCCCCACAATACTTAATTACACAAGGGACAGTCACTGTGAGATGTCCTCATTTGTGACAAGGACAGTCACACATGAGGACATCTCACAGTGACTGTCCCTTGTGTAATTACCACTTGAATGTATTGCTATTCAACCACATTTATGGGCCCGTTTGGACCACGACACACAGTAGCATCTACAGAGAAGAATATCCCAGGTGTAACAAGTTGTAAGAATATACCAACAGTTCTAAGAAGTTCCCTAGCACATAGTAGCATCTACAGAGAAGAATATACAACATGAGGGCAGCCACTGTAAAGACAACATGATAATGTACACTCATTGTATGTGTACATTATCATGTTGTCTTTACAGTGACTGACCTCATTCAAGTGGCAATTACACAAGGGACAGTCACTGTGAGATGTCCTCATTTGTGACAAGGACAGTCACACATGAGGATATCTCACAGTGACTGTCCCTTGTGTAAGCCACTTGAATGTATTGCTATTCAACCACATTTATGGGCCCGTTTGGACCACGGCACACAGTAGCATCTACAGAGAAGAATATCCCAGGTGTAACAAGTTGTAAGAATATACCAACAGTTCTAAGAAGTTCCCTAGCACATAGTAGCATCTTCTAATTGTCTATACCACTTGACAAGGTATTGTTTGCACACATTGTTTTTGGTTCTTTTGATGACCCTTGTTTTGAAATTGCTATTAGGCCTTGTAGCTTATATGTTTTGATTGCTGGAGAGCTTCTAAAGCTAAGCAAGAAGACCATTGCACGAGTTATAGCCGCGCGCTCAGGTTTGAAAATTGTATATTTTTTAATCTAATGTATATTTTAATCCTTTTGCCATGTCATGTAATATGTCTTGCCTTGTAGCTTATATGTTTTGAAATTGCTGTTAGGCCTTGTAGCTTATATGTTTTGATTGCTAGAGAGCTTCTAGAGCTAAGCAAGAAGGCCTTGTAGCTTATATTTTTTGTGTACTTTTGACAATTTTGCTTAGTCACTGAAAGTTGTAGACCGAAGTTTTCATAGCCCAATTTTTGCTTCCTGCGAAGAACGATCATGTCAGATAATATAAGTGAAGAAAAAAATAGGGAGACAATCGCTAGATTGTGGTCTAACTTGAAAAGAAAAGGTGATGGTAAATGTTATTGTCCCTGCAAAATTTTTAAGGGCTTAAACCGTAGAAGATTGCTAATCAAAACAGTTAAGAGAACTTGTAGGGAGAATGGTCACATTGAAGGGGGGCATGACTATCATCCACTGGTAAGTTGTTCATTATATCATTTTAACAATTTATATACATATGAAATCACTTGATGATGAGTTGAAGATCATGGTTTATTTATGTTAATCAATTTTATATAGGTTGATCTCCCCAGGGAAGTACATGATATGGAGGAACATGGGGGTGCGAATATCCAAGGTGAAGATAATGATCCCATGGAAGATGACGATCATGCGCCAGAAAACACAATTGAAGATGATGGTATAAATACATTGATCCATGACACATTTAGTCCAAGCGGATCTGATCATGATGATGATGATAGCCTTGATGTACCTCTACTTGAGAAGGCATACGAGCCCCTATACAAAGACTCCCAAACAACTCTTCTCTCTGCTGTATTGTTGTTGTTGAACTTGAAGGTTATGAATGGTTTATCCAACATAACAATGTCACGTATGTTAAGGTATGTCATATATGTCTTTATAGTTAACAAAGGGTGAATAATGTACCACTAATATTGTTTATATTAACAACTTATATTTTTTGCTGTAGATTGATAGGCAAGTTTTTGTTACCACCATCAAATATTCTACCTCGCTCATATCGAGAATTATCTGCTATTATGAAAGATATTGGAATGGAGTATCAAGCAATACATGCTTGTCCCAATGATCATATTATATATTATAAAGAACATGAATTTGCAACACAATGCCCTGTATGTCATACGAGTAGATATCGAACAGATCGAATAACAAAAAAGGTGCCTCACAAGGTTCTTCGTTACATCCCCATTATTCCACGGATGCGACAATTATTCAGGTGTACTAGCTTGGCACAATTTATGGATTACCATGCACACAATAGAAGTCGAGATGACATTATTCGAATCCCTGCGGATGGTTCGACATTTATGCACATAGAGGAAAAGTGGCAACACTTCAAAGAAGAACCTCGTAATCTTAGGCTTTCATTGGCAGCGGATGGTGTCAATCCATTTGGAGAGATGAGATCTGTTTGCTCGGTGTGGCCTATTTTTGTTATCAACAATAACATTCCTCCGTAGATGTCAATAAAGAGGGAGCACATTATGTTGGCAATGATTGTTCCAGGTATTTTATCATTTGATAGTTATTAATTTACATGTACTTACAAATCTTACAGTAAAATGGTCACAATAATTATGTAATGTTACTGTTCATTCAAGTAGGTAAATATCAAGTTAAAGATATGAATGTATATATTGAGACTCTTATTGACGAGTTGGTGGAGTTATGGAATGGTGTCACTATGTATGACATGTCTAGACCAATAGGACAAAGACAATTTCAATTCCATGCAATACTTGTATGGACAATACATGATGCCCCAGGGCTAACACATTTTTGTGGTATGTTATAGTGAATTCAAGTTGCACATGATAATTCTAATTATAAAAATCAACATATTTAATAATCCAATTATATCATTATCTTGTAGGTCTTCAAACAAAGGGAAAATTTGCATGTCCAGTTTATGGTCCAAAGATGAAATCTCGTCATTCAAAAAGTTTAGGAAAGCATGTGTTTGATGAGTACAGACACTTCCTCCACAGGAATCATAAGTATCGAAGTATGGAAAAACATCTTTTCAATGGGAAAGAAGAGACTACATCAAAGCCACGAAGAATGACACCTCGCCTATGGAAGTTGGAATATAATAGAATTAATCGTTGAGGTAATGTCGTTCCACTTAATGGTTTATGTTTGTAATTTATATATTTCTATTGTGATTTTTGTTTACTAATTATGTAATTGATGATCGTGAAGGTCGTCAAGGCACTACTGACAACCTTCCAAAGGGACTAAAAAGCTATCCCAGACAATTTAGTAGGTTGCCCTACTACGAGGACCTACAAATTGTGCATTTGTTTGATCTTATGCATGTTGGAAAGAATATAACAGAGACATTGTGGAAAATACTGGATGGAAGGCGTGACAAAGAAAAAATTGTCAAAATTTGTAATGACATTCATGAATCCAATCATGCACTAAAGAATTTCATTCACTCAAATAGCAATAGAGATCAGATTAATATAAGTGCCCTTCCTTGGTTATTAACGGAGCAGCAAAGTGATGCCATAAAAGAAGTCATACGAAAAATTCGATTTCCCACAGGATTTGCTGGGAACATAAGCAATCTCATATCAAAGAAAAGTGAATTTGGGCCAGGGCTCAAAATGCATGATTGGCATACTTTCATCAAGGTAAGTTATGTTCTTCTGTATTTACAATATATGCATAAACTACGTGTACTATTCATTATGTTATGTTAGAAAATAATGAAATGATTGGTTTATAATTACTGCAGTACGTGCTACCTCTATCTCTCCCAGAGCACTTCAACAATAACATCAAACAAGTGATATATGATCTTGGAAAATACATGAGGTAAGCAGTAATATCTGTTCAATTTGTTGTATATATTTATTATATTCGCAATTTGTTTTTCTTGCTATGTAATCTATTGTATATTATTTTGTAAAGTCTCGTATTTATATATTTTTTGTGACTTGAATCTCTTAATGTAGGTGGTTGTCATCTAAAGAAATCCATAAAGAAGATATAAACTATTGGAAGAGAAGAATTCCTCATTTATTGTGTGAAATGCAAAAGTGTCTACCTCCAACTTTTTTCAATGCACAAGAACACTACCTCATACACCAAGTTGAGGAGATTGAATTGTGTGGACCTGCACACACTAGGTCAATGTGGATGGTTGAGAGGCACTTGAAATCTTTGAAGGCTTTGGTTCGACAAAGAGCACATCCTGAGGGTTCTATGGTAGAGGGATACATGGTATACCAGACTATGGTGTACATTACTGAATATCTTCCTAAGTTTGCTTCAAATATCCATGTAGATCGCATTTGGGATCTCGACCCTTTTAAAAAATTCAAAGGGGAGTACTTGATGGGGAAAGGTAGATTGAGGAAAGTGACAGGTAATAAATTATAAGATGTTATTGTAATAAATTATTTCTTAATCTTCAAAATAAATTGGTTGTAAGTCGTCTATTTTTTTTTTGTACAGTTGCTCGAGAGTGGGATGCACTACATTTGTATATTGCAAACAATCTTGATTGGATGATGGTATGGATTGAACGATGTCAACATTCTGGTCACACATTAACATGGGAAGGTGTATCTTCATTGGTTAAAGAAGCTCATCGTAATGGAGATTCTAATGTTACGCAAAGGGAAATAGATTTAGCATATGGTTTAAGAGATTTCCAGGTACGTACAAAATTATTAATCACCCGTATGTTTATCAACTCACGATATAATAATTTTGACATGTTTCACATATTATTGCAGGTTAAACACCACAAGGGTATGTTCTGTAATGGTCAAAAATTTTGCGTCAAAGTTTTGGATGACACGAAGAAAACTTGTGATTCTGGAATAACTGCAGTCTTTCAAGTGACTAATATTTCATCTAGAAATGACTTAGATCCTCAAGAGTCTAAAAATCAATACTATGGCATTTTGGATGATATATTTGAGTGCGACTTTAGTTCCTTCAAATTAGTACTCTTCGTTGTCAAATGGTACAGGCTACGACTTAATCCAAATGATCCTAATAGAACTGTTATTGAACATGATAATGGATTTACAATGGTTAATACAAGCTCGTTTGAGCCAGTTGGGGATGAGCCCTATGTTCTTCCAAGCCAATGTGAACAGGTATTTTACTCAGAGGTTTCACATAAACCGGGTTGGTCATTTGTTGTTAGACATGAACTGAGAGGAAGGCCGATAAAGTATAATGCGATGGAAGAAGAAGATACCGAAGAAGTAGAAGATGATGTAGATGATGATCACAATCGACAATTATTGGATGATGTTCCTGAGAAAAATTTTCATGAAGAAGAAGAAGAAGATGATGCTGCTACTGATGATGATGATGAAGATGATGTTGATGTTGATGATGATGATGTTGATGATGACAACAACGACGACGAGGACGAGGACGATGATGATGACGACGATGACGAGGATGATGATGATGATGATGATGATGATGAGGATGATGATGATGAAATTTAAAGGTATGCCATCAATCCTTAATGTATTTAATATTCATTTCTTGATAGAAATATATTTGTCTTAAATGGTTACATAGTTTATTCATTATCTATTTAAAAGCTATAAGTGTTATAATGTGTACGTTTTAATGTTTTTAATTTTTATGTGATGCTTATGATGGATGTGATTATGATTATGATGTGATTATGCTCACGATAATTGAATTACATTTGCAGGAAATTGAACCCCTTTCAAGAGCATCCCACACAGTCTCATGGATCGACAGGTATAAGTCAATACACCTTATAGAAAGTCTATTTAATACAGTTATCAATAGTAAGATTGATGTCTTCTAAGATCTCTCCCATTTGCAGGTACCAGCAAATAGGTATTTGTCAGAAGTGTCTTCCTCGAGTGAGGGAAATATAGGAATAGAAGAGGAAAGTGAGACATGCAGTTTATCTAGAATAAGGAGATTAACTAGAGGTCAAAGGACTAGAAGGAAATTCAATAAACACATGAAATTTTTCCTTGTTCAAGGGGGGTCATGTTCTTATGATGATGAGACAAAAGGCGACATCGAGGTGCCCTTGAGGTACCAACATCTACAGAAACATTGGGTACCCAAGGAACTTCCTCCAATAAACATTGATTTTTGTGTTAATGAGAGGATATATCGCATAGCACCATCATCATTACATGGTTTGGGCCTATTTTCTATGGATGGCATAAAGGTGTCTTACAACAAAGTTTCTGAATTGATGGAGTATGTTGGACCATGTTACGATTACAAAAGTTGGATGCATATTGTTCAATATAAAAAAAGTATGTGTAGGTATGCACTCTCGGCAAATTATATACAACAGCAAGACAATAATCAAAGTAAAAGTGTGGCTATATACATTGATGGAAGGCCAAAAGCAACAGGGAATATTGTGGGTTTTATAAATAGTACATGACCTGGGTCAACTATAAAGCAACCCAATTGCATATTTGAGGCGCGCGAGGGAAATCGTGTATTCATCTGTGCGATAAAATCAATACGTGCAGGGGAAAAGCTGCTTATTGATTACAATTTGAACCGCATAGATACAAACGAGGCTACTATCATGGGGGTGGTACATACTATTAAACCAACTTCTAATCAATGACTCCAACATACCATTTAGTTATTAAATTTTTGGCTAACATTTTTATACTTGATATTTGACACAGGGGCACAATATGGAGTAACCGCCCGAAGGTGATGGTGACGATATTCCTAGCTCATCTACACATGAGCAAGTAAAATTCATTGTAATTGTGCAAACTAGATAGAAGCAAAATGTTATTTTTTTTAATGTTATTTTCTTCATTGTTTTGGAGTAATTTTGATAATACTAATACTATTGTTGTCACAGAGGGCCGGTGGTCGGAGAGAGGGAAAGCAACCTGCAGTCCCTCAGGAGTCCCCCCTTGTGGACCCTTTTTTTATTGATTTAGCAGAGACCGATGACCCGATCGGTTCCATTAAAAAGCTGCTAAAGAAAATTGGGAAAGAACTTCTACGTTTGGTATCCATACATCCTCAGACTCAGGAAATAAAAGACAGGGCAGCTGAGTTGTTGCGCACTTCTGAAAACTTTAAAGTAAGTATTAATGAAATTTTTAATTATTACAAGAGTTCAATAATGGTTTTTATGTTATGCTCTTTTATGACATTAATTAAAATATGGATGCATTGTCTTTACAGAGTTATTTGCGTAATTTTGAACCCCATTCCCATGATGAGGCCGGTATTGCAAGTGGTTTAGGTAGATCACATGTTCCATTCCCCACTTGTGTTTTCCACTGAATATATATAGGAATGATCATAATCATTGACAATACATGCTCGAACAATCTTTTTTTTTATGCTCTAACAATCTTGTCCATGCTAGTCCATGCGTTCTATATTTATGCATGCTCTAACAATTTTATTCTTCAGCTCCTTTCCATGATGATATGACAACGCCGCCTCCATCCAGGACAGCCACAAATGTCTTGCCGACTGCCATGTCAACAACACACAGCCTAAATGCACCAACTGTTGCACCATCTACTGGTACACAAATCCCTCTTTTTCTCTCTTTTGTTATGTGTTTAAGTGTTATGTTTTTACGATGTAGATCCCTTGATTGTGTTTGTGCCATGGGTGCTCTGCACCAATTTATTTCCCTTGAAGTATTATTTCTTGGAGGCATTTGATAATGGTTTTCATTTTTTGCAATAGGAGATGCAACAAGTCCCGATGCAACATCATTTCCTGGATGTTCCCGTGTTCCTAGTACGGGAATGGTGAAGGATTGCGTATTGATCATTAGCGACGATGAAGGCGTTCCCTTAAAAGTATCCAAACTTCCAGGTACTTTAAAGTTATTATTATTCTATAGTGATATAATAGTAATTTAGTTTTTGATCACTCTTCATCGACTAATGATCCCATGATTATTTTGTAGGGAATGATA
Source organism: Chamaecyparis obtusa (assembly GCA_027943335.1). Lineage (NCBI taxonomy): Eukaryota > Viridiplantae > Streptophyta > Pinopsida > Cupressales > Cupressaceae > Chamaecyparis > Chamaecyparis obtusa. The sequence goes on from BSBK01007930.1 coordinate 83,371, forward strand.
TTTTTTGGCGAAAACTTGGTAACGAGTGTTTGCGGATATTCGGGCCCACCATACGTACATGGTGGAACATCATATCCTAACTAAAACCCCAAACCACTATTTTGATTTCATATCATTGCTAGAATAGTTTTCCTTTTCATCAATTTCTTGAACTATATTAAAGGTAGCTTCTCTTCATTTATGAGTCTAACATGTTTTTTTTTACTTAAAATGTGGAATAACCAAGATAAAAAGTTGAAGGATGATCTTGTACATAGTATGACCCAGCTTTTTGGACCTCGTGCATTCAAGAGAAACAAGCTCCTTGAAAGAGCTGGTTTATGTTTGAAGTATATTAGGGACCAGTACAGGAAATATTTAGAGGTTAACCCAAGGCACGAGCGTCCGCCCTGTGTTCTTGAGGCTGAGTGGCAGGGTTTGATTTTGGATGGAAAGTATAAAGCCGACATGAAAAAGGGAATTACGCCAGTAGAGAGTAGAGCAAGGTATGTGATACTTTTGAGAATGTAATTATGTACTAATTAACCTCTAAATTTTTCCTATACTGGTCTCTAACATATTTCAAACTTTTCATAGATTGCCTGACACATCAAAGGCAACAAAGGCAAGATTAGAAAAGCACGGGACACACAAGCTCGACTCTGGTGGTTTTTCCAAACTTCAAGCACAAGTTGTAAGTATTAGTAAATGAAAACTTGTATCAATTTTTTTATATATTGCAAGGAAATTTTTTTTGATCAAACAATGCAAGTAAAATTCACCATACCAAGAAAAAATGTAGGGGTCAGAGTTCAATAGATGCCTCACAGAAGAGGACAAGAGAATTGGCTTCCAACAAGGCTATAGAGCCGTGGCTGAATGGCTACGAGCTGAAATCAGTGTGCAAGGTTCAAATAATGATGCATCTGAGCCACAGGTAAATAAGCTAAATGAAATTTATTTCAAATTGAATACTTTACCAATTAGTCTATTTGATGTTAAGTTCTAATATAAAGTGAGTATATCTGTTTTAAGAAAGCAATGATAACAATGTGTAGGATATTGGAATGCAGCCTGACAATCCTTCTACACAATCTATGCATAATGAAGGTTCGCATGATGTGCATCCTAGTGGTGGAGGTATACATTTTCTATTAAAATTTTTATATGTAATTACAATTGGTGTTTGGATTAATGTAACATTTTGTATAGCAACTGTAGAGGATCGAGGGGTCGGTGCTCATGAGCATGTTGAGGTTGAGTCTAGACAAAATGATGTGGCCAGATCAGGTAATTAAAGAGCGCCACAGTTATGTTCTTTAAAATAATTAAATACTTGTAACAATTATAATTAAATATTTTAAATTTAACTCTTTTATTTGTTATTGTAGAGGACCCCCCTTTGCAGCAGCATAGGAATTTGAGATCATCAAGAACAAAGAACAAAACAACTGATGAGGGGGGTATTGATGATAACACTGATGCTCCTCTTAGAGCTTACATAGAAAAAAAAATTAGAAAGAGAAAAAAGAAATGATTGTCATCTAAATACCTTAATTGATAATGACTGAATTTTATGTCTCAATGAATTTAATTATGTGCTAATGAATGTTCATGAATTATGTGTTTATTTTCATATTGATGAATGTTGTGTGTTAACGAATCTAATGTGTTAATGAATGTTATCATGTGATATTGATTGAATGTTACATTTTATTAATAATTGAAAGAATGAATGAATGTTAGATGTTAACGGGGAATGTAGAGTGATGTTAGGGGGAGGGGGGTGGGGCCAAATGAGCTTCCACCTTCACGTGGTTGGCCCTGTTTAGTAGAGAATATTAAACTATATTCTCAAAACAAAGTGAAGCTCAATAAGATACTAAATGAGTCAAAATGGTTATCAAGGTCCTCTATCCATAAGATACTTGTAGTCAAAATGGTTATTAATAAGATGCTTGTAGTCAAAATGGTTATCTAGGTCCTCTATCCATTCCATAAGTTCTTCACCATTCAAACTTCCTCCATAACAAGGAATGTGCTCTAGGTTAGTCATGAAGCCTAGCATGGACTCTCTGTCAGATAGAGCCACTATTTCAGAGCCTTTTTTGTGCATTTCCTTCAAGCACTGTACAGTGTACGGATGTGAAAGGGAGGGCAGACCAGTGTGGAAGTTAGAGTATTTATATCTTATGCTTTGAGAGTTTATTTGGTAGATTCAAGACACCTTATATCAAAGTTATTCCTTTTTCTTATCTGTTGTTCTGTCAAACCCTCATTTTTTGGGTTATTGCATTCAAATGGCCTTAACTTGCAAATAAACCATAGGATATCCTCTGTTCTTTGTAAAATGCAAGTTAAGGGGGTTTATTTTCATATTTTAAAAGCTTTGGAACAGGATACTAAGCCAAAGAATTTCAAGAGCAAGCCCTAGGTCAAGAATCTCAATGTTCTTGACTAGGAGTTGATGGATTATGCAAGATCGGAGGGTAGCGGCAAGTAAAGGACCTCAAACCTTGTTGAATCTAGATCTTTAGAGCATGGTGGACATCTTCAAACTCTGATCTTGGTTTCATGCACCCATTTTCAATGCCTTGTTTTGGAACCCACACCCAAAGGCATGCATTAGGTCTGCGGACTCAATAAGGACATTGATATGCTGGAGTGGAGTCAAGGTCTGGGAGTTGGAGGATTGTTAGAACATCAAAAAGGGTACTCAAAAAACATATAAGTTCATAAGGTCCTTTGTCAAATTGAAGAGTTATTGCTGCAGAATAGGTTTTGGAGACCTACTAGAGTCACTAGGTCTATTTGGACCCGTTTGGACCACGACACACAGTAGAATCTACAGAGAAGAAGTTTGGTATGCAATGGTCTTGAAACCTCCTGAGAAATTCTTGGTATGCATTTGTGTGGTGCAAAAGCTTCGTTGAAAGAGAAAAAGAAGAAAAGAATAGAAATGATTTTTTTTCTTTTTATGTCATATACTGTAACCAGCTACTTATAACTTGCAAAAATTATTATAACCATTTGAAATTGAAACTTAGTTTAATGTGAAACTGAGAACTGCTTTATTAGAGCTTTCTGTGATTTAGATTCAGACATCAAGAACATTGTTTGCCTAATATTGTGATTAATGTTTATTTATTAATATCTCATACTGACAAACAATTGATAATTGTAGGGAAAACGTCATTGGGGGTCTTTGAGGATCCACCAGAAGCCAAGGAGAAAATGTATTCAAATGCTAAAGATGGTGTAACAGTCCTTACAGCTGTTGAACCTTGCTGTGTAGATCATCTCCGATTCTCCAAGTTCAACAATACTGTGGTATTCCTTTGGATACTTCTAATGGTAAATTTCAGACATCAAGTTCTTTTCGTATGAAACTGCTACATTTGTAATCTGTAGTTTTAAAATTTTAGTTTATAAATGTTCATCAGCTTTAGTTCATATGCTGCCATTTCAAGTATGATTAATGAAGTTACCTTTATCACAGGATGAAAGTGAGCAGTCAGCATACTGGTACGGAGCTGGTAGCATTGATACGGTGACTAGGGCATCGTTTAATGGTGGTATTGTGTTTTCCCGTATTTAGGGCATCGGCCTTTTGAAGCATTGCCTTCATCTTTCTTAAGTCTGAGTTTTAAGTTTGTTTATCTCTCTCGGCGCTGTTGAAAATACAAATGACAATGTTCTTGTTTGTTTTGCCCTTATATCCCGATGTGATTTCGCGGAGGGTTACGGCGCTGTTGAAAACACAAATGAAAACACAAATCCCTTGTGTAATTGCCACTTGAAGGAGGACAGTCACTGTAAAGACAACATGATAATGTACACTTACAGCCCGTGTACATTATCATTGTGTCTTTAGAGTGACTATCCTCATTTGTTGAAGAAGAAAAGCATTAATGTGGCTGAATAGCAATACATTCAAGTGGCAATCACACAAGGGACAGTCACTGTGAGATGTCCTCATTTGTGACTGTCCTTACAGTGAGTGTACATTATCATGTTGTCTTTAGAGTGACTATCCTCATTTGTTGAAGAAGAAAAGCATTAATGTGGTTCAATAGCAATACATTCAAGTGGCAATTACACAAGGGACAATCGATCACTGTGAGATGTCCTCATGTGTGACTATCCTTGTCACAAATGACTATCCTTGTAAAGACAACATGATAATGTACACATACAATGAGTGTACATTATCATGTTGTCTTTACAGTGGCTGCCCTCATGTTGTATATTCTTCTCTGTAGATGCTACTATGTGCTAGGGAACTTCTTAGAACTGTTGGTATATTCTTACAACTTGTTACACCTGGGATATTCTTCTCTGTAGATGCTATTGTGTGCCATGGTCCAAACAGGCCCATAAATGTGGTTTAATAGCAATACATTCAAGTGGCAATTACACAAGGGACAGTCACTGTGAGATGTCCTCATGTGTGACTGTCCTTGTCACAAATGAGGACATCTCACAGTGACTGTCCCTTGTGTAATTGCCACTTGAAGGAAAAAAGCATTAATGTGGTTCAATAGCAATGTATTCAAGCAGCAATTACACAAGGGATAATCACTCTGAGATTTCCTCATTTGTGACTATCCTTACAGTGAGTGTACATTATCATGTTGTCTTTACAGTGACTGTCCTCATTTGTTGAAGGAAAAAAGCATTAATGTGGTTCAATAGTGATGCAGAGTAGTCAGGGCTTTTAGAATATACAAATATACATCCTTAACTCTCATTCCACCAAGGAAGAAGGAATTCCAATGGTTGAAACGTGAGTTAAGGTCTTTACATTAGTCAAACCCTGAAAATGAGGGTTTGTAAACAATGCACAGAAAATTTGAAATAACTTAGATATAAAACAAAGAGAATCAATCAAACCAACTTCCAAAGCATCAGATGTCACTATTACAACTTCCAGGCAAATTTTATCATCCAACCACCATCCGTACAGCCGTACAGAGTTTGTTTTTCACCAGAAATGCACTAAAACAGGGTTATTTTTATTTTTTATGAAAGCAAAATGATTACAATACTGGTTCTCTGTCTGTCTTCGACCATTTGAAGCCTAAAATAGGCTCTCCAAATGTTGGTTCAACCATCTAGGTGGTTAGAACAGTTTATCCAACAAATGTCAACTTTGCTAAGCAACTTTTAAAGTTGCATTACAACTTTGCAAACAACTTTGCCGAGAAGGTTAAAAATGTGTTGTGAAACTTTAGGAACCTTATTAAAGTTATTTTGGACCTTCAAACTTCTTAACAACATCTAAAAGACACCTAATAAACACTTACTATGCTCATTTCATCCAAGGACTCAAAAGATGCCCAAGGTTTATAAGTCACCAAGGGGTCTTGTGTCCAACAAGTGGATGTTTATAAGGAGATAAAATCAATCCTTAATATTTATTACAAACCAAGAAAACATCTAAAACTCCTATTCTAATTTATTGTCATTCAAAAAGACTCTGATTTGTCATTCAAAAAGACTCTGATTTGTCAATCAAAAGGACCTTTCACCAGTCAATCCTTCAAAGCTCCAAGGTGAAAATCTTATGTTCCAATTGATAGGATTTGACTCATTGGCTTCATGGCAACTTCCTTCAATCATGGTGTCTTTGGCTTGCATTAGGGATGCCCCTGCATCAAATAGCAATGCATTCAAGTGGCAATTACACAAGGGACAGTACATGCCCATTAAAGTTGGTGTTTTGTTATCCAGCATGACAATGGAGACAACATACTCTGTGTCAATTTTACTGATCAAATTTCCCTCTGCCAGGCAAAGCAACAATTTGGGTATGATAAGGTGAAATTTTGTAGTCCTTTTGGGTATGATAACAGTTCCAGTTTCCAATAAGATGGTTCATTTTTATAATCTAGCTTCAATTTCTCTTGTGAAAATCTTTTTTTCATTTTATGGGTGGTAAAATATAATTATTATGCTAGAGGTGTGTACTTATGGATGATAATGAAACAAAATGATAAGATTTAAGACTCTTGTTTTTTTTTTAAATAGCAATTTAAGTTTCCTTCTATTATAAATTACTGTTTTTCTATTTTTTAATGTATCTTTCCAAATCTTTTATATCAATTTTATTTATGAAATATAAATATATTAATAATGTTTTAGTGTTTTTAGGATTAGTTTATATCAATTCTATGTATCATCATTCATCATTCAATTGTCAGTATTATTAATTTAGACTGTGCAATTGTAGAACTACTCGAATATGGGTTGGATGGATACTCAAGCAGGGGAACCCTCCTCAAATATCTCAAGCAGTGAACTTGGAAAAATGTGTCCTGAAGGAACCCTTTCCATCAGAGAGATAAAAGTACAAACAAGTAAAAGAAGCAGGCTCTGCAAATATGTTTTTGAGAAGAAAAATGATAGATTATTCGAGTATGGTTCATGAGGTATATCTAAAAAGACATTTTTTTTCTTATTATAATAAAAGAGGAAGTTGTGAATGTCAAAGTTGAGTGAAACAAAAATTATTTTCATCAAATTTTATTAGGCTTGCTTTTGGGAATAGTTTCTTACAATATTGCTATTAAGATTTTTATTGTGTAGTTTTTAGATTAGGTTTATAAAATTATATTTCATGAGTAGTGATTCATATTAATCAATTAACGATACTTTTGGAAGGTATTTTCAATGTGTCAAATTTTGATATTTTTACAAGAATTAGATTGTGTAATTTTTTTAATTAAACTCATTGACTCATATTTCATAAATAATAGTTCTCATGAATCCATCTCTTATAAGATTGAATAGTCTATTTAGGAAGTATTTCTGATAGTATGTCAAATTATGATATTACTATTACCATTAGATTGCATGGCTTTGAAGTCAACCTCGTTGACCCATATTCTTCTCTGTAGATGCTACTATGTGCTAGGGAACTTCTTAGAACTGTTGGTATATTCTTACAACTTGTTACACCTGGGATATTCTTCTCTGTAGATGCTACTATGTGCCGCGGTCCAAACGGGCCCATAAATGTGGTTGAATAGCAATACATTCAAGTGGCAATTACACAAGGGACAGTCACTGTGAGATGTCCTCATGTGTGACTGTCCTTGTCACAAATGAGGACATCTCACAGTGACTGTCCCTTGTGTAATTTCCACTTGAATGAGGACAGTCACTGTAAAGACAACATGATAATGTACACTTACAGCCCGTGTACATTATCATGTTGTCTTTAGAGTGACTGTCCTCATTTGTTGAAGAAGAAAAGCATTAATGTGGTTCAATAGCAATACATTCAAGTGGCAATTACACAAGGGACAATCGATCACTGTGAGATGTCCTCATGTGTGACTATCCTTGTCACAAATGAGGACATCTCACAATGACTGTCCCTTCTGTAATTGCCACTTGAATGAGGACAGTCACTGTAAAGACAACATGATAATGTACACATACAATGAGTGTACATTATCATGTTGTCTTTACAGTGGCTGCCCTCATGTTGTATATTCTTCTCTGTAGATGCTACTATGTGCTAGGGAACTTCTTAGAACTGTTGGTATATTCTTACAACTTGTTACACCTGGGATATTCTTCTCTGTAGATGCTACTGTGTGCTTGGGTCCAAACGGGCCCATAAATGTGGTTGAATAGCAATACATTCAAGTGGCAATTACACAAGGGACAGTCACTGTGAGATGTCCTCATGTGTGACTGTCCCTTGTGTAATTGCCACTTGAATGAGGACAGTCACTGTAAAGACAACATGATAATGTACACAAGTACCGTGAAGGTAGTTGCAAGTTACGGCTGTTTCATTGCATACCCGAAACAATGAAGATGTTACGGTCCACAAAACATTTGTGCTTGAAAGATGAACAAATAAAATTAAACTTCTAAATAACCAGAGCCGCTAACAATAAATTCAACACAGATATGTCCTCATTTCTGGGTATTTTAGCTCTGTAACAGCTGAATACCAGATTACATAATAATGGCAAAAGAAAAATAAACCCAACGTACTTAGAAATTGTAGCTGTGATTTCGCGGAGGGAATCTCTCTCGGCACTGTTGAAAATACAAATGACAACGTTTCTCTACATTATCATGTTGCCTTTACAGTGGCTGTCCCTTGTGTAATTGCCACTTGAATGAGGACAGTCACTGTAAAGACAACATGATAATGTACACTTACAACCCGTGTACATTATCATGTTGTCTTTAGAGTGACTATCCTCATTTGTTGAAGAAGAAAAGCATTAATGTGGCTGAATAGCAATACATTCAAGTGGCAATTACAAAAGGGACAGTCACTGTGAGATGTCGTCATTTGTGACTATCCTTACAGTGAGTGTACATTATCATGTTGTCTTTAAAGTGACTATCCTCATTTGTTGAAGGAAAAAAGCATTAATGTGGTTCATTAGCAATGTATTCCCAGCATTTGTACCTGCATCTCTCTTATATACTACAAGTTACTTGCCATCAGAAATTGCAGTTCCCTCACGTGACATTGATGGTGAAGTGTTCTTTTCAAAACCAGCATCTGTGGTTACCAATGCTCCTGTTTTAGGCAATAAGTTTGTTGCATTCCATGAGCCATTGGTCAAGTTTCTTCTACGAGCTTCTGATGCCTCAAAATCTAAGCAGCACCTACGCATGCCTCGTTGTGGTTGATTATCATTCTGTACATGAATTATAATGAGTAATCAGTTTTGGGCCTTGGAATCTTGTATGTAACATGCACAGACATTTCATGGCTAAATGAATCTATTTAAAAGCATCAACTTTTCTTACATGATGCTGGATACATAAGTAGAACAAGCGTATATCAAATTGGAAGCAATCAGAACTCCACAATGACATATTATTTAGAGTACTCTTCAGTTTAAGTAATAATGCATATATTGACACTGTAAAGACAACATGATAATGTACACTCACTGTAAAGACAACATGATAATGTACACTCACTATAAGGACAGTCACAAATGAGGACATCTCACAGTGACTGTCCCTAGTGTAATTGCCACTTGAATGTATTGCTATTCAGCCACATTAATGCTTTTCTTCTTCAACAAATGAGGATAGTCACTGTAAAGACAACATGATAATGTACACTCACAGTGAGTGTACATTATCATGTTGTCTTTACAGTGACTATCCTCATTTGTTGAAGAAGAAAAGCATTAATGTGGCTGAATAGCAATACATTCAAGTGGCAATTACACTAGGGACAGTCACTGTGAGATGTCCTCATTTGTGACTGTCCTTACAGTGAGTGTACATTATCATGTTGTCTTTATAGTGGTTGTCCTCATTTGTTGAAAGAAAAAAGCATTAATGTGGTTCATTAGCAATGTATTAAATTAATTTTATTTTTTTAATCCACTCACGGGCGTCGCAATTGCGATGGAAACCCGTTGCAATGCGATGCAGGCGCCCGTCTCAATTGCTTGGGAGGTCCGTCGCGATTGCGACGGCCCTCCGAAGCCATGCGACGAGGGGGCGACGGCCATGCCGCTTCTTAAATCTTAGTCACATTGCGATGGATATGTGTCGCAATTGCGACGGCTACCCATAGACGTAGCAATTTGTGACTAAAAAATAGTGACGTCTATGGGTGTTGCTATTGCGACACATAGCTGTCGCAATTGCGACACATAGCCGTCGCAAAATGACCCCAAATGTATTAGTGAGTTTATAGTAGACTAGATATAGCACATGTTGTGGGAATTGTTGCTAGTTTTTCTGCCAACTCTAGAGAATCACACATGATTTCTACTAAAAGAATCTTAAGATACCTGAAGAAAATAGAGGACTATGGAATATGGTATCCTAAGGAAGGCAAGTTTGAACTGAAGGTATACACCGATGCTGATTGGGCTGGGAATGTGTATGAGAGAAAAAGCACCACCAGAGGAGCATTTTTGTTTGGTGAAAGACTTGTAACTTGGACAAGTAAAAATCAGGCTTGTATTTCTTAGTCTATAGCTAAAGTAGAGTATGTTTCTACTACTACCAATTGTTCAAACATTGCATATATTAAGCAATTTTTGCAAGGAATGAATGAGGTAATCATTGATCCAGTGATTATATATTGTGACAACACTAGTACCATTAACATTTTAAAGAATCTAGTGATGCACTCTAAGAAAAAGTATATGTCTATTAAGTATCACTACTTAAGATAACAAGTACAGGAGAAGCAAGTGAAGTTAGAATTTTTTCCATCTAAAGAACAACTTGCAGACATATTTACAAAGCCTCTATTGAAGGATACATTTGAATACTTCAGGACTAGACTTGGGGTCTGTCCCCTATCTATTGATCACTAATGTGATCTGGATGTTGCTCAGCCTAATCTTATCAAAAGATCATACATGTTGATGCAGTATAGTTCACACTTTGGATCATGTCTAAAGCTATGAAAAGTATTGGAACATAATGGCATATTAGTATACAAAGATATAGAGAATGCAATGGACAACAGAGAGTTACTTGGCTACTACAGAGCTATATATATTTCATATTTTCTTTGGCATTGTTGTCAAAGGGAGAGATATATCTATATGAAATAAAGGGAGAGTAATATGAAAGGGAGAGAGATCACAAAGAATTAGAAAGATAAATCTGATACAAAGATCGTGAACTAAGGGAGAGCAAATCAAAGAACAAATGGAGCTGAAAAGATTATATCTGTAGAAGATATTCTGCATATATGAATGTTGTTTGAAGTAACATAGTAATTAAACATATTAAGTCTAACCAACTTGCTACATTTGTTCACAGAGCTTTAGAATACATGTTTGGTATGTGTATGGCATATTTCATATTGTGTGTTACCATCAATGCCAAAGGGAGAGATTGTTGAGCCTATAACTGATTTAGAACTTGATTTATGAAGATTTGTGATTTGTAGATCACTGAAGATGTTGAATAGATATGTAAGATGATTAAATGAGTAATATTTTGTCATTGATGTCAACTAGTTTGACAACACTTATCTTGTAAATTACTATACTTAAACATGTAAAGAAAGGTGAAAGAGATGAATAATAGAAATATCTACATGAGGAAGATGTATATGACAAATGAGGATAAGCAACACGTTGAGTAACTTATTGATGAGTCTATGACCTTATGATATTGACTTGATTATGTTGCATTCATCTATGATGAGGAAAAGAGCCTAAGGACACAAAGTAGTGTTTTCAGTTGATGAAGCATTTCAGTATACATCGACGGAGTGTAGTGTATACCGAGCATAGTGTAAACTGAGCTTGTGTTCATCGATGCATTTCTTTGTTAATCGAGCATAACAAAATGAACTAAATGACTAGTTTAGCTGATAAGAATTGATGAGCTGGAAAGTGTATGATCTCGAGGTAATAGATAATGTTTGTTACAAAGATCAATGGCTAACAAAATTCAAGGAAGATCTAATGGAACAGATTGAAATGTGTTATTGACACATCACCCAAAGAAGGTTAAAGTGGAAAAATCAGTGGATGAGATTAACCGGAAAAATCTAATGGACAAGAAGAAAATGGTTTACATGTATATATAAGAGACTGATGTTTTCATGATGAAATTTGCTGAAAGAAAAGGAAACTATAGAATTATCACGTGAACAATTTTTCATGCATTCTGATCATACAGGTTAAGGAGAACCCAACTGTAGAGAATTACTAAGCGATAGAGAGTAATTACTGACAGATAGTAAGTTGATATATTATTGAATCAGAAGTGTTACATTGATCAGAATGATTTGTATGAGCTGAATATTAATCTATATATTTGCAATTGAATTTTTAATAGATCATATCACCTACTGTTACATATTTAACCATTGTATATAGTCAAATCTCTTTACCGAGTGGACTAAGAAAGTCTTATTATGTATCATTCATAGAATGAACATTGTTATCCTGTCAACGCCATAGTGAATCCCAGTTGGATGATAACGGTTGGTCTAAAATCCTCTAACAAGGTCACACCTAACAGTGTGTTTGTAACCTTTAACAGGGTTGGGTCTTCACTGACCTAACTTTAGAAGAGTGAATATTTTTGGGCTGTCGGTCCTAGGTGGTTTTTTCATTAACATGGTTTCCACGTTAAATCTCTTATGTTATGTGTTGATTGTGATTTTTTTTGATGTGATATTTGCATGTTGCATATTTGATTTGATCGATACCTTCTATATGTTTTAGTCTAGTAATCGGTAAAAGCACAAACAGTGAAAGTATTTTAAGTTACCGAGTACTAGAAGTTGAAGTATTTGTTTTGAATTATACATTTTGACTTTGGACAGTGATTAACTAATTCACCCCCCTCTTACTTATTCTAACATATATCTCATCATAAGGATCACATAAGATAATGATCTAATTGGAATGATCGCTGCCTAAAACACAGAAACTACCTAACTGGAACAAAACAAAAAACAAACTAAAAGGAAATATTTTTGGGTGATGCGATATTTCCAATTATCCAAGGATGCTCCTACATCAAACACCCTGGGTGAATAGAAGATTTTTCATAGGAGTAACTTATGAACAACTAACAGGATTCAAGACATAAATCCCATGCTCATTCTTGACGCACATTTTCTCCTCATCTGAAAAGGTACATTTTTGCAAATGGCTACACCAACTATCCAAATCCTTTAACATTTTAGTATGCAATGCATCATCACGTACCACTCTAAAACTTCTTCCACAAACACTAATCTAACTATCCAACTCACACCAATTTCTCCTTCCATTACCAGTCCTACAATCAGTATTCAATGCCTGCTTCCTCATCTATTAATTGACTCCACCTCTGATATCATTTAGCAACTCTTTTCTCTATGATCCATTCATAAGATCCTAATACTTGTCTTATACTATTTACATAACCTTTTACTGCAACACCATCTAGTCTCCACTAACCTTCAACTCTACTGATTTAGGTTTAGTCATCATATCCTTCAACAATTGAATAACCTTAGAAATCTTCTCAACCACGTGCTACAATTTCTTCACCTTTTGATCCGAAGCAGTATAATCTCCTAAGGTGTAAGTCCTCATTACACTCAGGTTCTTGGACTTCCTTCCTCATTCAAAGGAATTAAAGTGAACTTTCTACTATCCTTCATGATAGACATTGTGTTCCTTTAGAAATCATGAATATCTACGACGTCATGTAATTCCAAGGTCTTCGAAGAAAACTATGATAAGAAACTCATGTTCACCACATCACATAACACTTCATCATATTAAGGCTTAATGTTTTTGATAGAAAAAAATAGCAAGAGGGTGCTGGCCCATGGAACAGAAAGACTAGGAGCACATTAACAACACATTAATAGCACTAGTCTTAAAGTAGATAATAAGTAGAAAAATATTGTCTAGTTTGCCTCTATCAAAAACAAACTTAAAGTTCCTTAGAAAAAGAATGAACTAGAGTAGCTTAACCAAGAAGTATAGAATATAATAATAGTAATTTTCCATGCAAGGCTAGTCCAAAGTCTTAAAAAATTAACCATAAAACATAAAATCATAATAAAAAAACCTGAGGCCTAAAGGCCTAAACCAGAACAAAATCACCATGGTAGTAGAAACAGCTAAGATCTCTTGCCCAGATGCTTTGACATCAAGGTAGCATCCCACTCTTCCTGTAGAAACAAGAAGAGGTCTCTACTATCCTCATCCACTTCCAATTTATTGCCAGCAATCTTCTCATGTATATTACACAGCGTCACAGCCAATGCATTCATCACTTTGAGGGAAAATTTGTTTGAATCAACGATTGGGGCTTTGATTTCCTTCATATCTTGCTTGAGGCCAAGAATCTCTTTATCCAACTCATTGAACTTATATTTGAGGGAATATTTGAATCTATCATTCTCATCCATCGCCATGGTGGCATGCTCAGTGCAAGGGAGTTGACCTATTGAGTGTGGGGAGAGGGTGGGGATGGGGTGTTTATGCTAGGGATTTCATTGACCACCGGCAAGGGATTTGAAAGAGGAGCACAACTAGACCTGGGGGAGCTCAAGTGCTTAGCTGAGGAGCCCTTAATTGAACCAAAGGAGGAAGAGGTACCCATATCCTCTGAATGAGTCTTATCATCAGAGGCCATTTCCTCGAGTCTTGTTTTTCATTTTTCCTTGGAAACTCTATTGGATTGCCAGACAGTACCACCCAATTCAACCTCTAACTCCACCTAACTATCTAACTTTTCAGTTTTTTGAGCTTCCTATCAACTTCAAGGGTGTTATCAACCACTATCTTATCCTAATATTACATGGACTCAAAGACATGGGATTCCTCTAAATAATCCACCCTATTGAAGGGGTTTCTCACACATCTCTTGTGGCCTTTACCATCATGCGAGACCAGGTCAGTCTCCTAGATGGATGGGGAGGGGGATTGAGAGGGGTTATTGGCTCCCATAGGAGAAACATCCTGGGTGACCTCCTTAATAATAAGGTAGGGTTGGGGTGGAGAGAAAATGGATTTATGGAAGTTGTAAAAAAAAGAAAGAGGCCCCGATGAAGGATGGGAATCAAATTCTCAGGATTCTTGTTCTCTTTTATGTCCATGATGTTACTTTCCAGTGAGCGGAAGAGGTAGAACGAGATGAAATAAGGTCCCTATTCCTAATGTGGTTAAGAAATGAAAGGTAATAATAATAAAACAAAATAAATTTTCCATCAAGAATGAAGTGTTTTATGATAATGTGACACACCTTAGGCCAGAACGTAAGGAGCATCTTGTGGTTGAATCCCATAGACTTTTTCATAGGCTTTTCACCTGGCCTGAAGAACTGATTGACACTGGTAATATCTGATGTTCAGTTGATTTTCTTGTACTTCCTTCCCTCTGTTGATAGCCCCATTGCTTTACCAATAACCCCCTCATTGATTTGAAAGTGTATTCCCCTACTGACACATTTATGTTATTCCACGAGGACACATTAATGTTGAACTCAATCCAATATTGCTCTTTAACCTCCACCATATGGGCATCCTTGAATCAACTTATCCCATATGGACAAGGGTGTTATGGCCTCTTCGATCTAATATTTTATACCATCTCCTCTAACAAAAGGTTATCAGTACTACCACCATTCATTATAATATTACAACATTTTCCTCTTGAATTGTAAATATTTCAGAACAACTACCTTGTTCGAACTGGCTCAAATTCCTTCTTACTTAGCATAACTCTCTAGAACATTATAGATTATCCCATCTTAGGTACAATCTATCTTTAAATGGGTTCATCCTCAACTTTCTCCTCATGTGCCAAAATATTTTGTTTTCCCTTACCTTTGCTAGCATTTTTAGAACATTGAAAATCTTAATAACCAACATTCCCACACTTCACAAGTACCCTTGAAACTACTATTTTTATTGGTCCTTCTAAGAATCTTTCGATCAAGTTCTCCTCAATAATAATAATTTTTTTCCTTATCAACAACTAGTTTGTTCCTTCCCTTAGGGTTTCATTGTCTTCTCTTCAAATTATCTTCCGCCTTTAGGGCATACTGATAAGCATCTTCAATTTCAATAATCATCAACATACTCAACTCATCCTGAATGTTGTCTCCGACCATTTTATATATCTATCCACCTTCTTCTTAGATGAATCTTGATGTCCAAATCGGATTTTCATCTTGTATAACTCCTAATTGTACTCCTTAAAATGAAATCCTTTTGCTTCAGATTCTGTAGTTTCTTAAAAATTCCAATTCATAATTCTTCGATGTGAACTTGGCCTTAAGTCTAGAAACCATAACTCTCCACCTAGTGATCTTAGGTTCACCATTATCTTCCCTATCTTTCTACAATTTCTTCCACCATAAGGAAATGTGAACTTTCAACTTAGTTTTTGCTAACTTAACCCTTTGTGGATCTTTAATATTTTAAATCTCAAAGTAATCCTCTAGTTTGTTAATCCAATTTATCAATTCCTTAGGATGTAATGATCCAGCAAAACAAGAAAAATCCATTCTATGACTCTTACTCATTTGTGTCATAGCTCTCACTAATGGTTCTTCATCTATAGAGATCTTAGCTTCATCTATTTCAAGATCTTAAGAAGCTTCTTTGCACTCATCTTCAGTCTTTAGATTCCTCCTAGTTTGATTAAAAGCAATTTGTATTTCAGTCCTTGTCTCGTTTCTAAATTCCTCTATTATTTTCTCTATCCTTATAGGGTTCATTATTCTAGGAGTTATTCTTTATAAATTAAGGAATCACTTTCTCAAACTCCTTAGCGTCCCAATGTGATCACTAGTCTTGATTTCTCAAACACACTCAAGAAATCTACCAACACAAAAAATCTTCCTCAAACAATCTATTTGTATGAAAATCACCAACTTGATTTCCCAAACACAATCAAAAAATCCACCAACACTTTATGTGGATCCCTTCATACAACCCTCTACAATTGTAGGTTAGATCTATCTTTTTCCACCCCACAACTAGGATCTTTGGGTTCACAACCTCTAAGATTTCATTTGATCAATCCTACTGCTAAAAATCCTTCTATCATACCCAATTACAAAAATATCCTATACCTAACCACCTTGTGCAAGCTATGAGTTGATGTAGGTATGATCCTTGGTTTTTCCTCCCGAAAACAATAAATCTACAACTTTGTAAGATCAGGAACTCATATTTACAACTACAAGAATCACAACATTACTTTGATACACTTGACATAGTCCATGGAAGGAAAAATTCCCAAAGGATAATTCTAACCTTGCACCTAGAGATTACACAATAGAAATGACAAAAAAAAGAAATAATCAATGTTAGCAAGTAAGGAACAATGTTCTATAATTATCACAAGTTA
>BSBK01007931.1:0-15000 GCA_027943335.1 Chamaecyparis obtusa
TACACCCCTTACAACTCCTTATGACCCTCTACGACCAATTAGGACCCTTTACGGACACCTACGGGTCACATGGGGTCCTAAGAACCACTTTACACCCCTTACAACTCCTTATGACCCTCTACGACCAATTAGGACCCTTTACAAACACCTAAAGGTCACATGGGGTCCCAAGAACCACTTTACACCCCTTACGACTCGTTATGACCCCTACAACCAATTAGGACCCTTTACAAATAGCTAAGGGTCACATGGGGTCCTAAGAACCACTTTACACCCCTTACAACTCCTTATGACCCTCTACAACCAATTAGGACCCTTTATGGACACCTAAGGGTCACATGGGGTCCTAAGAACCACTTTACACCCCTTACGACTCCTTATGACCCTCTACAACCAATTAGGACCCTTTATAGACACCTAAGGGTCACATGGGGTCCTAAGAAGCACTTCACACCCCTTACGACTCCTTATGACCCTCTACGACCAATTAGGACCCTTTATGGACACCTAAGGGTCACATGGGGTCCTAAGAACCGCTTTACACCCCTTACGACTCCTTATGACCCTCTATGACCAATTAGGACCCCTAAGGACCACTTAAAACCCCTTATTTGTTAACTTTCTCACACTCTCCTCTCTCTCTCTCTCTTAGTCTCTCAGTCACGCGTGCGCCAAAAAGGGCATACGCCCTATTTGGCGCACGCCCTTTGTAGAAAGCCCAAAAATGGCAAAAAACCTAAGAATCCCGTGAAGGAGGCCCACTTTTACTGTATTCTATCTAGAACACGTAGTTTGCACAACAAATATTCACTTTCATGGTGTTGGAGGTCAAAAGAAGACTATTTTATCAACTTGGCCCACCTTGTGTTGCAAGGTCAACATTGTGGTGCAAAAAAACAACCTTTATTTAGCAAATTTGACATATTTCAAGTTAAGTTTTGTTTGTTCTTGCATGCCAAATGTGAATAAATCCTTTTTATTTTATTTCATATTATATGGACTTGTGGAAAGCATAAATAGACATGTATTAGACTATAGTTGTATTATAATTTGATATATATAAATTGTAATACTTTTATATTATGTTATGGACTTATTAGAATAGATTGATTAAAAAAACCATAATTGTTGTATTAGATTGATATTTTATAATGTGTAAATTTTAATGAATTTCAATGTATATATAGATCTTATTTATCATGTCAAGAAAATGACCTAAGATTCAAACACCCGAAGAGCATGAAATAGAGAAAGAGAAGAAAAGAGAAAGAATGAGACAACTTCATGAACAACGAAAATTGGAGCCCATACAAGAAGAATTACCTAATAGGAGAGAATTGGAATTGGCAACACAAAGGAACCGAATGAGAAAGTTGCGTGCAATAAGACAATTGAATTATGAAGGGGTGACTATATCATCTATTGGATCGCAAGTTGAAGGGATGCCATCATCCAATGTTGAGGTGCACATGAATTATCTAATGTTGAAGACATCGCACACTCTACACCTCAAAGTGTAGCCACACCATCATATTATGTTGAAGGCACACCATTAGCTACATCCGAAGGAATAGACAAATCATTGCTTCATTATGGAGGCACCTCATTTCCAACTTTCGAAGGTGTAGGAATCACACCATTGCATCGTGTTGAAGAAACACCATATTCATCTCAAGTCGGTGAAGGTCCATCTTCCACATCTCAATTTGAAGGCACATCATCTTCAGTCGAAGGTACGCAATTCATCCCTAACATTTTTTATGTTCCCAATGTTGAGCCTACACAACAATTGAGAACACCTCCTAGGGTTTTGCATAGAAAGCCTAAATATTTGATTGATATTGACACTAATATTTGAAACCAATGCCTGACAAGATTCCCAAGCGCACTTGTCAAAGATATACTAACCGAATTTGGAGGATATTTTTTGAGAATTTGAATGTCACAGGAAGATTTCAATTGTTTGTTGAAATGATGAGAAATCTGAAATTTAGGCCTATCATGAAGATTCTTTGGTTAAGAACAGATGACACCTCCACTGAAAAAGCTATTGTAAAGAATCTAATGGATGCATATGAGACTGTGGGTTCTACATCATGCACAAAAGATAGTAATGTCACACAACATGTGATAACATCAACAATGGTAAGCAATCAAATGAAGAAGTCTCGACTCATTAGAAAGACAAGTAAATAATTGAAAATAAGTAGGTTTCTAATGAGAGTCGTGGAAAGGTGTCAAAGAGTGGAAGATTCAAATAGTAATGAACTATGGGCTTTTTTTGATAGATTGCCACGGAAAGACAAAGACATTGTTGAAGCTTTGAAATCCTTCATTGAAAATTTTTGGAAGATTAATACATGAGTATCTCCTAATAAAAGAGATGTTGTAAGGAGGAGGATTGGTAGTCGATTGCATGATCCACATCCAAAGCATTTTTTGGATTCAACCCAGACAATTTTTTGCAAAATTTATAGATGCGTATCCTCAAATTAAAATTTGTCAAAGATTTTTTGAAATGGCTAAACCTTTTTATGTCAAGATAAATCACACACGCACAACTTGTTGTTGTGGAGTACATATTGAATTTCTAACCATTATACTATCTATCGGCATATATGTGTACGTTTGCATGCTAACAAGTCTTGCAGGAGTGTAACATAAAGGAGCCACCTAGATCTTCAAGGGAATTGATAGCTACCCATTTTATGTCATAGACTGGACGCACAACAATTTCACAAACTATCATGTTTGAATGGTACATGTGTACATTGTGGTGGTTTGCAAGATTTACCTATTTGTCAACATATGGAAAGTAGTCATGCAATTGGGAATGAAATAGTAGAATTTGGAAAATATAAGACCATTGCATAGGCTCTAAAAGATGGAAAAGAGGCAAAAGATGTGATTTAGTAATTGATAGGATTCTGGTGTATCAGTTCATGGATATATTTTGCCAAAAAATTGTGTATGAATATGCAATGCATACACATAGAGCATGGATGGTTGGATACACAATTCAAGTTATGCAAGGACACTTTTCCAATTGATACAATTGTTTCAGTTGTGGACTTTGCTGAAAACTACACTTTGCAACCACAAAATGAGGTACAATCATAGTATTACAACTCTCAACAAGTTTCTATATTTGTTCATATAGCATACTTGCGTGCACCTGATAGTATGGAGGAAAATAGGAAGATATTGAGGGAGTACCATTTTTATATGAGCGATGATCACTCACATTCTATAGAGTTTGTACATGGTTGCTTTAGTTTGTTTTACGGTGATTTTGCAAATAGGAGCATACCATATCATTGACACATCATATGGTTAGATAATTGTACATCCCAATTCAAGAATTCTCGTATGTTTTATTGGTTGAGCAGGATGCACAAGAACACTAATATTCAATATATGTGGAATTTCACTGAGGCGGGCCATGGAAAGGGAGAGCATGATGGTGTGGGAGCATGTATAAAAAGAGCTTTAGCACGTGAAGAATTAAAGTATGAGGGGGGAGAAAACTTATCAAATGCAAGATGTATTGTCAACTGGTGTACATGCCACAATGGGCCCAGGTAAGGAAGGTGAGTCAACAGTTCATAGATTTTTTTGGGTTGATTGATGAAACTAACATTGCACCATATGAGGATTGTTGTATAGTAACAGGATCAAGTGAGCTACACTTTTTTAGAAGTTGTAATGTAGGTTCATGGAAGATACAAAGTTAGCTTCTATGGTACATACCTCGTGTGTATAGAGGGAAGTTTGTAATTGTAAACATGTTTCATAATATTAATAAAAAAAGAAACATGTTTACAATAATTTCTTAGCATTTTTATGGTGTTTTATCCAATGCAAAACTATGTAATTTTTATGTGACTAATGATGGGACATAAATAAGATTTGTTCTTAGATCAAATCTCCTCAAAACATGTTAGATCAGATTTCCTCTTGTTTCCACTATGGATTTATGAGATCCATGCATAGTATGACCTTCTAACCCTAGGGATGGATCTAATAAAATGTATATTGACAACATAACATGAAATAAGGAAGGTACAATGAGTTTTGTTACAAGAAAGTGGAGGAGAGCTTCCCTATGCATGCTTTGGGTGCACTTGGAAGGTGCAAACCATGACACAGACAGGGATTTGGCTTAATAAGATAGTGACCTAAGGATGTTCAAAACTCCTTAAATGGTGTAACACAACCAAAACAAGGGTTTCCTACTCCAAAAAAATCCTTTATAAAGTTTACAAACTCAATCAAACTTTGGTGCCTTTTGGGCTTTAGGGACACTAGGCCTAAATCTAGCCTTTAACTAGAATTCTTCACTAGTGGACTTCCTGACCACTCCCAAGCATTTAGATGGTCCTCATATGACCTAAGGATGCTAAAAAAACTCTTGGTTTGGTACCTTTATAACCGTACCATAGAAAACTAGACTTGCACCCACTTTTCCTTGTAGCCCTCTCAACATAGATTTTCTATTCTAACTTTTTCACAACTGAGTATCTTGACACAAAAATGGCATTTTCAGACACCCCATTTGGAAGTTATGTAAGATCCCAAAGCCTTGTCTTCTGACTCCAATCCAGAACCACCTAACTCTCACCTTGTATACAGACCTAATTGGCCTAATTAGGCTTGGTTTACAAAGGACGTGTGAGGTATAGGGTTCTTGGAACTGGTAGCTCAAGTAGTGACAAAATCTCTTCAGTGCACATGTACACTGATAGCAAAAATTTAGATAAAGAAGTAACAAGTGTGTGGAATTATCCACAGAGCAATGTGAAATGAAGCCTCAAATTGGTTCATTAGTAGGCAAAGAATTTGGTCATGCACTTCATTCTAGCACCACAAATATTTCTTTTAGAAATGACTATCTGTCAATGGCCTTGCATTTATGGGACTTGGGCATTATCATTGAAAGGTAAGTTCGTTGCCACCTTTGGCAAGGCAGTCTCACTCCTCATTTTACAACAAAGGGTAGCATCTATGGTCCAAGGTTTTAATTTAGCTAACAAGTGGAGAGCTTCTCAAGGTACTGATCTCTTTCATAGAGAAGTTCCTACTTCATCTCAAGGTTCTTGTTTAGGTGACCAACTCCTTCGAGGTCCACAAATAGACCATTAATTGGTAAAAGGGTAGATGCAATTTTGGAAAGAGTATCCCAATTGAAGAGTAATGGAAATTCCAGTGAGCATGAAGTTATTGCAGATACAATGGGTGTATCTCCTCCATTGAAAAATATAACTACTTCCAGGGACTTGAGTTTAAATGGAGACTGTCTGTTCCCAAACATGCCCCAGTTGAGCAGATGAGCCAGATGTTGCTTGAGTAAAGAAGATAGTAGTTTATTAAAGCATCTACATTATCCCACTTGCTATCAATTACTAATTTTTGAGTATCTTGCCAGCTGCTTCTGTGTAGGATTTTTGTAATATATATTGTCCTCATGCAAGTACATGCCATGCACAGTCATTCCAACCCCACCGACGACTCTGTGCTAAAGTGTCCCTCAAGGTCCCTTAAGCATGAAATCGGCAATCTTTGTCAGGTCATATCTCAAAGCTCATGTGAGGTAGCATGGATCCATCAATTGATATGAGACCGTATTACTAGGGCCTACAAAAGCTTGTCTTAGTTTTTGGAGATTCAATTTTGTTTAAATTCGGCAACACATTCTCAGTCGATGTCAGAACTCAAAGTGTTCCTCAGCTGAATGACCAATGTTGCGTATCTTTCCAACCATAGGAATAGCCTCGAACCATTAGTTCCAATAGCTCTAAATGGCTAAGTAAATGCTAGTGGCAACCTCGTTCGGCACCCACAGTCATTCAATCCCCACCGACAACTCTGTGCTGAAGTGTCCCTCAAGGTCCCTTAAGCATGAAATCGGTGATCTTTGCAGGGTCATATCTCAGAGCTCGATCGATGTAGACTCAATTCATTAGGTGCTATAGGAACGTGTTGTCAGGGCCTACAAAAGCCTATCTCAGTTTTAGAGATTCAAATTATTTTAAATTTGGCAACACATTCTCGGTCAGTGTCAGAACTCAAAGTGTTCCTCAGCTAAAATGGTCAACGTTGCGTATCTTAACAACCGTCGATCGTAACATCAAAAAATTAGTTCCAATAGCTCCGAATGGCTGGGTAAACACTAGTGGAAACCTCATTCAACACCCACAGTGATTTGATCCCCACCGACGACTCCGTGCTGAAGTGTCCCTCAAGGTCCCTTAAGCATGAAATCAGTGATCTTTGCGGGTTCATATCTTAGAGCTCGATTGACGTAGAATAGATTCATCAAGTGTTATGGGAATGTGTTGTTAGGGCCTACAAAAGCCTATCTCAATTTTTAGAGATTCAGTTTATTTTAAATTTGGTAACACATTCTTAGTTAGTGTCAGAACTCAAAGTGTTCATCAGCTGAAATGGTCAACGTTGCGTATCTTTCAAACCGTTGGTCGCAGTATCCAACCGTTAGTTCCAATAGCTCTGAATGGCTGAGTAAATGCTAGTGGAAACCTTATTCACCATGCATAGTGGTTTGAACCCCACTGACGACTCCATGCTGAAGTGTCCCTCAAGGTCCCTTAAGCATGAAATCAGTGATATTTGTGGGGTCATATCTCGGAGCTCGTGCAATGTTGAATCGATTCATCAGGTGCTACGAGACCGTGTTGCTGGGGCCTACAAAATCCTCTCTCAATTTTTAGAGATTCAACTTATTTTAAATTCGGCAACACATTCTCAATCGGTGTTAGAACTCAAAGTGTTCCTCAGCTGAAACGGTCAATGTTGCATATCTTTCAAACCGTTGGTCGTAGCATCAAACCGCCAGTTCCAACAGCTCTGAATGGCCAGGTAAATGCTAGTGACAACCTCGTTCACCACACATAGTCATTCGAACCCCACCGATGACACTGTGCTGAAGTGTCCCTGAAGGTCCCTTAAGCATGAAATCAATGATATTTGCAGGGTCATATCTCAGAGCTCGTGCAATGTAGAATTGATTCATCAGGTGCTACGGGACCATGTTGCCGGGGCCTACAAAAGCCTGTCTCAATTTTTAGAGATTCAACTTATTTTAAATTCGGTGACACATTCTCAGTCGGTGTCAGAACTCAAAGTGTTCCTCAGCTGAAACGGTCAACGTTGCGTATCTTTCCAACCGTCAGTTGTAGCATCGAACAATCGGTTCCAAAATCTCTGAATGGCTAGGTAAATGCTAGTGGCAACCTCATTCACCATGCAAAGTCCTTCAAACCCCACCAATGACTCCATGCTGAAGTGTCCCTCAAGGTCCCTTAAGCATGAAATTAGAGATATTTGTGGGGTCATATCTCGGAGCTCGTGCAATGTAGAATCAATTCGTCAGGTGCTACAAGACCACGTTATTGGGGCCTACAAAATCCTCTCTCAGTTTTCAGAGATTCAATTTATTTTAAATTCAGAAACACATTCTCGGTCGGTGTCAGAACTCAAAGTGTTCCTCAGCTGAAATGGTCAACATTGCGTATCTTTCGAACCATCAGTCATAGCATCAAACCATCAATTCCAACAGCTCTAAATGGCCGAGTAAATACTAGTGGAAACCTTGTTCACCACGCACAATCATTTGAACCCCACCGATGACTCCATGCTGAAGTGTCCCTCAAGGTCCCTTAAGCATGAAATTAATGATATTTGCGGGGTCATATCTCAGAGCTCGTGCAGTGTAGAATCAATTCATCAGGTGCTACAAGACCGTGTTTCTG
Source organism: Chamaecyparis obtusa (assembly GCA_027943335.1). Classification (NCBI taxonomy): domain Eukaryota; kingdom Viridiplantae; phylum Streptophyta; class Pinopsida; order Cupressales; family Cupressaceae; genus Chamaecyparis; species Chamaecyparis obtusa. The sequence goes on from BSBK01007931.1 coordinate 7,770, forward strand.
GGGCATACAAAATCCTCTCTCATTTTTTAGAGATTCAACTTATTTTAAATTCGGCAACACATTCTCGATTGGTGTTAGAACTCAAAGTGTTCCTCAGCTGAAACGGTCAACATTGTGTATCTTTCCAACCGTCAGTCGTAGCATCGAACCATCAGTTCCAATAGCTCTGAATGGCTGGGTAAATGCTAGTGGAAACCTCATTCACCACGCATAGTCATTCGAACCCCGCTGATGACTCCGTGCTGAAGTGTCCCTCAAGGTCCCTTAAGCATGAAATCAGTGATATTTGCAGGGTCATATCTCAGAGCTCGTGCAACGTAGAATCAATTTGTCAGGTGCTACAGGACCATGTTATCAGGGCCTACAAGAGCTTGTCTCAGTTTTTAGAGATTCAACTTATTTTAAATTCGGTGACACATTCTCGGTCGGTGTCACAACTCAAAGTGTTCCTCAGTTGAAATGGTCAACGTTGCATATCTTTCCAACCATCGGTCGTAGCATCAAACCATCAGTTCCAATAGCTTCGAATGGTCGAGTAAATGCTAGTGGCAACCTCGCTCACCACGCATAGTTGTTTGAACCCCGCCGATGACTCCGTGCTGAAGTGTCCCTCAAGGTCCCTTAAGCATGAAATCAATGATCTTTGTGGGGTCATATCTCTGAGCTCGTGCAATGTAGAATTGATTCATTAGGTGCTACGAGACCATGTTGCCAAGGCCTACAAAATCCTCTCTCAGTTTTCAAAGATTCAACTTATTTTAAATTTGGCAACACAATCTCGGTCGGTTTCAGAACTTAAAGTGTTCCTCAGCTGAAACGGTCAATGTTGTATATCTTTCAAACCGTCGGTCATAGCATCGCACCGTCAGTTCCAACAACTCTAAATGGCTGGGTAAACGCTAGTGACAACCTCATTCACCACACACAGTCATTCAAACCCCGCCGATGACTCCGTGCTGAAGTGTCCCTCAAGGTCCCTTAAGCATGATATCAGGGATCTTTGCAGGGTCATATCTCAGAGCTCATGCGACGTAGAATTGATTCGTCAGGTGCTATAGGACCGTGTCTAAAAATGCCCTAATTTTATCAAGATACTTGGTGGTTCAAAGTTAGAGTAGAAAACCTCTATTAGGAAGGCTACAAGGAAAAGTGGGTGCAGGTCTAGTTCACTATGGTACGGTCTTGATGGGAATGAACTAGTTGTTATTTCAGAGGCCTTAGGTCAAATGAGGACCATTTACATGCTTGGGAGTGGTTAGGAAGTCCACTGGTGAAGAGTTTCAGCAATAAGTCACTTTTAGGCCTAGTTTCCCTAAAGCCAAAAAGACATTGAACTTTGATTAAGTGTCTAACTTTGCAAAGGGAGTTTATTGGGATAGAAACTCACTTAATTGATTGTGTTACACCATCCTAACTGATTTTGAATACGCTTAAGTCATTATAGGTTATTGGTGAATTGTGGGAGTCAAGTGAAGGGCCCACTACTTTCTGGTTGTCACCTCTGCATTAAATTAGGTCTGTGTCCAAGGTGAGTGTTAGGTGGTGTTGGAGTGGAGTTGGAAAAAAAGGCTTTGGGATCTTAAATAACTTCCAAATGGGTGTCTAAAAATATCATGATTGTGTCAAGATACCAAGTTGTGAAGAAGTTAGAGTGGAAAATTGAGGTTGAGAAGGCTATAAGGAAATTGGCATGCAGGTCTAGTTTGCTATGGTATGGTTGTAAAGGGATCAAACCAAGAGTATTTTCAAAGTCCTTAGGTCATATGAGGACCATCTACATGCTTGGGAGTGGTTAGGAAGTCCACTGGTGAAGAGTTCTAACTAAAGGGCTAGGTTTAGGCCTAGTGTCCCTAAAGCCAAAAGGGCATTGAAGTTTGATTGAGTGTATAAAATTGCAAAGGGAGTTTTTTGGGATAGAAATCCATTATATTGGTTGTGTTACACCATTGTAAGAGCTTGGGAACACCTTTAAGCCTTTGTAGTTGGTTAGTGAGTTGTGGGAGCTAAAAGAAGGGAACTCCACTTTCTTGTTGTAACCTCTACATTAGTTCTCATTTCGGTGACCAACTCCTTCGAGGTCCACAAATAGACCCATTAATTTCCCGAATTGGTTTGTTAGTAGGCAAAGAATTTATTGAATGTCTTGAAATTTAAATGAAGAATTTTGGTGCAGGAGCACCTCTCCAAACACCTAACTCTACCTTGGAACCAAATGGAGGTAGTGGATCTAAAGAATTCCTAAAAGTGAATTGGGATATATTAAGGCCAATAATGGCAATATCTAATAAACAATTTAATTTAAATATTATAAGTCCTAGAAGTCCTGGCAAAGGACTTAGTTTTTCCTTGCAAAATCTTATTTTTTTTATGTTTGGTTGATTGTTTTGGGTTTGGAACATAATTGTGGGTGATATAATAACATCATAACATCATTTTTTATCTATATTGAATGATTATATAATCTATTTTGCTTCAGATTTGGAAAGTTGTTGTAGGTGGTCATACTGGTGCATTAAAATAACTCCATTTTGGTCTTTTTGATCATATAATGGGCCATTCATGAATGTAATTTATTTTTCTCATTTATTGGACCCTATGTAACATATTTATGATGTTACTAACCATTTGAATGTAGGAAAAGTTGTTTTAGTGGGTGTACACCATGAGGAAGAGTGGAAAAAGGGCACAAAAATGATGCCACAAGTGTAGCAGCAAAGGATCCACCTTAAAAAGGGTATAATTTTATTTGAAATAGTAGAATTATATGTCAAATGAAAGGTGAATCCACAAGGAGGAGTTGTAGAAATGAGTTTTGAGTTGTTTTTAAGAAGGCCCTAGTTTTGAAGGCCTAGAGGGAGCAATTTGGGGCTTTTGGCTATAGAAAGCCTATAGGATCCAATTGACTTCAAATTTCTCTAATTGGGACCATATTAACACTCTGTGAAAAGTGGCAAGGTTGGGTGTTAAGTCTGTAATAGGGTTCCTTTGTAAAGTGACCTATTAGGAGCAGCAGTTTTTGGGGGTTGTGTTCCAAATTAACCCTACCTAATTCTAAGATATGTTTTTAAAACCATAAAAGGTATCTGAATATATAATTTATTTTGGAATTTTTTTGGGAAAACTAAGAGTTATTTGGGGAAAAACTCACTGGTTAAGGCTACAAGGATAGAGAGCCTAGAGTGTGGATTGAGGGTAAGATCTTGGAGTAGGACTTCAAGAACCACTTGAACATTTCTGGAGTCATATTTTAAGCCATATTGAATCCCTATAATAGTAAGGGAGTTGGGAGAAGTTAGATTGATAGGTTAGTGGCATATTGGCACTTGGGGCCACTTGGGTAAGGAACACTTTTGAGGAAACCAAGAACACTTTATTTATAAAATAACCCCAATCTAACCTACCTATTTGCATCAAATTTTCAACCAAGCTATAAATAAATTGTTGAAGCATTAGTATCCGAATTTGTCAGAATTTCTTTAAAAAATTATCATTGCAAGAACAAGAGCCACTTAGGCTTCTTACATATTATATTTATACATTTATGCATTCATTTCATTACTTTTGTTATTATTACAGTTAAGGAATTGACTGTTATTGAGGACAGCAACTGGCATTTGTAGCACAGTCAGCAAGTTAAACATACAAGCATAACTATAAGGCATGGGAAATTTACAAAGCAAAGACATGAACATAAACATAATTTAGTATACATCAATACACCAAACACATGAATTGCATACCTAAAACATAAAAATATATATTCGTAGGGCATGAAGTCAAATATATATGTCCAATAATGTCCATACATTGAATATATTCAATACAGTAAAACTGACTTCCTCAAAGTCAAATGGATGTACAATGTTTCACTGATACAATATACAAAAAATATGTCCACTAATGCCATATAGGCATTACAATCCATATCCCTAATCTAGTCCTTTCGCGCTAGGGGAAGAAAACAAATCCTGAGCTATCTTCGATCATCGTGTCGATGGAGATGCAGTGGATGCCATAGTCTTCCGAGTACACTCATTCGTCCTCCTATCTAGACTCTTTTGTAGCTCGACCTGATAAAAAAAAAAATTAGATAGAGATAACTAATATACATCAAAATTGAATTATACAATGACATAAAATTGAATATTGGCTTACCGCTAGCAAATAGTCACTAATGTTCATCCATCGAAGGCACATGCTGGTGATCTGGAGTCATAAGTCCCTACAAACAATGATCAAAATAATAATTAAAATACATACATGGATATCATTATAAAATTCAATACAAACTATTAAAATAACAATTAAAATTAAGTGATCTCTTTCATACTCAATCAGTGCTTTAGAACTAGCTACTACTGCAGCTACTCCACGATCCAAAGTATCATGGATAGAAGGAGGAGTCCTCTGATGTCAAAAGCTGAAAATGAAACAAAAAAAGTAAATTATGTAGTTATCAAGATTACATATATTTTTTACAACCCTACTAATGAGTAAATGATACCTACATGAAGGTTCCACTGTGTCCTCTGGTGTGCGGTGTCGAAGTCAAAGCTTTGACATTCAATTAGTGCACATGTACATGGAAAATTATAAGATAACCATTCATATAAGAATTTACTACTGACATGTTAATTATAATGCATTATTACATGTATACCTGTGGACTCAATGGCGACCTCACAAACCCAGGTGAAAGAGTGTAATATCGTGACTCTGGATTTTGATCATAATTTGTCTAGTAATTTAGTCATTCATTCATTAATTAAATATGATCAAGTAAATCCAATCAATATGAAAATAAAGATACCTCAAGGAAAGTTGCATGACACCCTTCCCTATTTGTTGTGAACGTTGATGGTTCACCAATGCACATCTAATGCACATGCACAATAAGTTAGGATATAATTATTCATATAATTACATAGTAATCAAACATGTTAATTAAATTTTTTATTCGATACATACTTCTGCAATTGACGATGATGTGTAAAAGGGGACATTAGGATCATTGCCACTTCCACTGCCACCACCACCACTGACACTCTTGCCCTGAATTTCATCATAAACAATAGATACTAAATTAAATAGTTATTCTTTTATAAATGAAATATGATAAAAGCAAATTTAATGAACTTGGAAATATTTACCTATGTGTCAATGTCAAATGTCGTATTTAGAAAGTTATCAGTCATCAATCTAGAATCCTCTTGCTCTCTCTCACTAGTACCAAATGTGCACAAGCATCCACATGACTGAAAAATATGCCCCCCTCAAGGATTGACCATAGTCAGCCTCAACTAAAGGAGTGGCACACTAAATGAGAGTCTGTGTAAGAGCACTAATCGTGCCTAGTGTGTTTGCCTCTACATGTTCCTTCACAACAGAAGGAATACTAACATGATCCAATAGTGGCTTGCCACTATCAACCCTAGGTGCATTAGGGTCATGATGTGCCCCTTCTCGATCAAATGATGAACCCCCTCCTCTACCCTGAGAATCCAGCATGTCAAAATAATTTGGTACCTCCTTGAGTACAAACTCACAATAGAGTTTCCTCAAGAAATATATAGAACCTCATGATTGTTGCAAGGAGGTGAATCAAAGACCATCCACCATCTCTCCCAAAAATTGATAGAACGCTACCAACCACTGTGGACTGGTGTGACCCTTAAGGTGCCCAAAGCACTGAAATTGGCAACTTCATTGGCGCATATCTCAAAGCCCGTGTGAGGTATCTATGGACTATCAAGTGCTACAAGAGGGGATTGTCAAGTTCTATAACAACCTCTCTCAATTTCTTTAGATCCATCTCCCTTTGAAAATGGCAGCCTAGTCTCGAGTGATGCAAATAGAGGTAGTGAGGGTTAGTTGAAAGTGCTAATCTTGCATATCTTTCAAACTATGTGTCGTGCACTCGAACCATCAGTTCTGTTAGCTCCATCTAACCTGGTAAATGCTAGTGGAGGTCTCCTCTTGCAAGCAGAATTGACAGAACGCTACCGACCACTGTGGACCGGTGTGACCCTCAAGGTGCCCAAAGCATCGAAATCGGTGAACTTCATTGAGGCATATCTCGGAGCCCGTGCAAGGTATCTATGGACCGTTAGGTGCTACAAGATTGTGTTACAAATGCCTAGAAAAACCTAAGGCAGTTTCTAAAAATTCATCTTGGTTTGAGTTTGATACCAGAATCTTGGTTTGCCTAAAAACATGTAGTGTACACCAGTAGACTCGAGTCTTGACAACTCAAATTTAGGTTTCTTCCTAACAAATTACATCACTGATATACACAACTATATTGTAATGACCCACATGACCAAGGTACAGAATGCATGAAGTACAAAGAGTAAAGCCATATTTCAATAGTGCTACTACGAAAACATAAAGCAGAGATACAATCACGTGCATATGAAAACATAAACATTTTGTAGTCAATTTTGAAATTTGAAATGAATAACCAATTTACTATGAAAGCATGGACAACAATGTAAACACATAAGACATTTCCAATCAAGAATACAATGTACATGCGTACGTAATAACAACATGCCTGATGATATCATATAGGCCAATAAAAGTTTGGTCGAATATGCAATATAAGTGTACAAAAGATATGTCTAATAATATCATATAGGTGTACAAAATATATGTCCAGCAATGCCATATAGGTGTACAAAATGTGTGTCCAATAATTCCAAGTAGGTGTACAATAAAAAGTATCCCTATTCTACTCATTTCCCGCTAGGGGAAGAAAATAAGTCTCGAAGCTGTTTTTGATTTCCGAGTGGATGGGGATGCAGTGGATGCTGGAGTCTTTTGAACGCATTCACTTGTCCTCCTATCTAGACTATTCTGTAAAGAGAGTTGAAAAAATATAAATTATAAGCATTAATGAGTAATATGTAAATCAAAATTAAAATGTATAATGACATATGCTAGAATTTTCTCTTACCGCAAATATGTAGTCACTATGTTCATCCACTGCAGAGCTAGGCTAGCGATCAGGAGTGAAAAGTCCCTGGATATACAATCAAAATAGTAATTTAATTTCCATATGTGAGCATTGTTACAAATTCAATTCGAACTATTAAGATGACAATGATAATTAAATTTAGTTTCATAATGCAGTAAGTGCCTTGGAACTAGCAACAGCAACAGCAACTCCATGATCCAAAGACTCTCAAACACCAGGAGGAGTTTCCGATGTCATCATCTGAAAATGAATCAA
>BSBK01007931.1:20000-65000 GCA_027943335.1 Chamaecyparis obtusa
GGATCCAATAGGACATCTCCTATTAGGAACAGTGACAAGAGATAACTAAGAGGGGAGGCGGGGGGAGTGGAATCAGTTATCTACAAGTTTTAATTCTTTATCCAATTAAGTATACTTAAACATAAAGTATAAACACAATGAAAGAACACTTAAACACAACACCAATATTTTTGTTACATGGAAACCCAAATAGGTAAAAACCCTCGTGGAATTGACATCCACTAATATTTTGCACTAGTGTATTATGATCCTTGCTAGAAGATCCTTAACCCTGTTAGGAGTTTCTTTACAATATATTTAGTACAGTAGACCTGGTCAAGGGTCAGACCCTATTAGGAGTCTTTTATAATAGTCCCTATTAGGGGAGAGGATGCACTATCCGAGAGGACACTGCTCAAAGGGGTGAAGACTACAACCTTATGTTTAATAGATATACACTATATTTGGATCTTGGTAAACTGTGCTTTGACCTATTGTCTGGATCAGTTCTAATGTATAGAAAAAATACTTTACTTGGTCACATAGACCTTCTTCTAATGGCTCAACACTTCGCACACTCTGCTTTGCTTTGGTTAATCAAATATGAACCACACTTAAGAAATCACAAATGACTGCCTATAAATATCTTTCCTCTAAATAATATAATCAAGTCAGCTTGTTAGAACCATCTTGAAATCATATTAGAGAAACCATAACAAACTTCAATAACAATTTAGTCAGCTCTACTAAGCACGTAACACATTCTGGGACCTGTCCAACAAGATAATTGTAGATGCACGCTACATAATGTCAGCTCTACCAAAACAACTGGATCTTTCTCCTCAATCTGAATTAATTTATGCACTGTTAACCAAACATCACTAACTCTTCTCTAAGCTTAAATCCAAGGGCATATACCCAATTAATAGGTGCAACTCTAGAACTATTATAATCTCTATCGGCTCTTCTAAAAAAACATAGGAAACTGCTACTGGTGAATAGCAACTGCATAACTTCACTTCTACTGATCATCAGACTCTGCATCCATGAATGTAACATCACTAACATGTCTTCAAGATATATCCAAGTGCACAAGCCTTCATGATAATTGTATGGAAAACCATACAAAGAACAGTTCATGTTACTCTATCAGGAACTGATGAAGGGTGCTCCCCTTAATACCACAAGCACATAACAGAAATAGAGAAACAACAACAATAATATGCAAGAACAAAAAATTGGCTTCTTATTATCTCCACAAATGGGGAATTACAAACTTTCAGAATTATAATATGCAAAGCCACATGGGCATTCCCTTACAATATTCTGTAGGACAAAGCCTCGAATCAATACCCAGATCTACTACCGAGAACTGCCCTAGACAACACTACGGGCCTTCTTTATATAGGCAATTTCCACCACCCAAGAAGGTTCTAGAAATTTAGCCCTTAGGGCCGACCAAACTTAGAATTATTTTATTTTACAATTTATTACATCAAAGTCAGCTCAAAATGAGTTTTGAAACCCAAACATAAATTTTGAAGAAAAATTATTTTCTACCATTTCCGGTGACCCAACTTTCGAAGACCATAAGTCATCGCCCATTGACCCGATTGGCTATTATAACCCCATTCTGGAAATGCCACGAAGTGCTCTACAAGCTTGACCCATACAAAACACCCATCACCCAAATTTTCAACCTCATCCGGGGCCTCTAAAGCCTTCAAAACTAAGTTCGAAGTTTTTGTACCCTGCTGCCAATACCGAAAATCTTCAATATCTTCAAAACTACACTTGATCTATCCATGAAACTTTGCTGGTAGGCTGATATGACTGAGATGAACCTCCATATGTAAAATCATAGATTCCGAGATCATAAGACCAACTTACTAAAAATAGCAAGTTTCCACAAATAGCAACTCTGCACAAGATAGCCCTTATTGAATACAAAAACAAAAATATTTTTGGGTGATGCAAGATTGCTCTTACACCCAAGATGCTCCTGCATCAGGAACACTGCTAACACAAGTTGCTATATAACTATTTGTACTAATAGTTAATCTCTGTGCCCATGATATCATGTCCATGCTACATATACTAAAATATTACTACATTTAAGACTTCCATGCATGCTACTTTCCATATGTTTTCAACAATGACAAACATACAGTTAGTACTAGCCTGGTGGAAAATCTCTAACATATTGTTGAGATCAGTAATCTTTTGGTATTATTATGTTGAGTAATACAAAGATCAGTTGGACAGTGTGTTCAGTGATCTTACCCTGAAGCTATTTGGGCAGTAAGTCCTTTTATCTTCCATAACTCTTAATAGGGTTAGAATATTTTAGCAGGGATTCAAAATCTCCTAACAGGGATTCATATGTACTGAATGTATTTCATAAGACTCCTAACAAAGTCCACCCTTTCACAAGGAATATTCATATTAGCGCATCTTTTTTGGGCATCATTCCCACTGGGGTTTACTCTTTGATCAAGAGGTTCCCTAGTTAACATATCTTGTGTCATTATGTTATTGTGTATGAATATATTTTTATGGTTGGTAATTATATTGCTTACATGGTTAAATGTTGTTGAATTTTATAAAAGCTATAATCATCTGATAACTGATTCACCCCCCCCCTCTAAATTATCTTGGTGGACTTTACTTTCTAACAAACCTTTCTTTATTTCTTACTACTGTACCATCTTCATTCATCTTGTTTCTGAATATCCACTTTGTTCCAATCACATTCTTATCACTAGGTCTTGGCACCAGTTCCCAAGTGTCATTCTTAATAATTTGATCAAGTTCTTCTTTCATAACATCATGCCAATTTGAATCATTACATGCATCTTCAACACTTACATGTTCAATCTGAGATAGTAAACATACCACTTCACTGCTAGCTGATTTCTTTGCTTGTGATCTTGTTAAGACTTTTCCACTCTGATCTCCAATGATGTCTTTCTTGGAATGGTTTCTAGATGTAAACTTTGGAACCTTAGGTGATGCTGACTCATCAGCCTTAGGAGTATCTTCTTCACTTGTCTCAGGATCATTGAATAACAGATCAATACTATCAAACATTTCTTCAATAACTCTCTCACTAGTGGAGGGTCTGGGTTCTTCTTACATCATGGGTGAGTAATCATGATATCTTTCTTGAACCATAAACTTTTCATCAATCTTAACATGAGAAATTTCAATAATCTTTTTCAATCTTAAATTGAAACATCTATAAGCTTTACTTTTAGTAGAGTAACCAAGGAAAATACCTTCATCACTTCTTGCATCAAACTTGCCTACTACTTCATCACTCTTGATGTAGCACTTGCTTCCAAAGATTCTAAAGTATTTTACTATGGGAGCATTACCAAACCATAGTTCATATGGTGTTTGGTCAGCACTAGGCCTTAATTGAATTCTATTCATGTTGTAGATTGTTGTATTGACCGCATCTCTCCAATAGGTGTGTGCAAATTTTCCTTCAATCATGATGGTGTGCACTGTATCAAGGATGATCCTATTCATTCTTTCTATAATTCCATTATGTTGAGGGGTTCTAGGTGCACTCTACTATCTCTTTATGCCATGTTCTTCACAGTACTCATAGAATCTGTCAAAGGTGAATTCTCCTCCTCTATCCGATCTCAAACATTTTATCTTTAGTCCAGATTCATTCTCAACCTTACCTTTGAATATTTTGAACTTCTCAAATTCTTATGAGTTATCTTTCAATAACACAACCCACATCATCCTAGTATAATCATCAAAAAACAAAATGAAATACCTTTCACCATAGTATGATCTTGTTTGAGTTGGACCACATAGGTCTGTATGAATAAGATCCAACTTGTTCTCAACTGAATTTTTCTTGCTCTTAAATGAATTTCTCACTTGATTTCCTATCACACATTCCTTGCATATAGTATCAACTATCTTTTCTATGCTAGGTAGATCTCTTACTACTTTTACATTGCTTATCTTTACTATGTTATCAAAATTGATATGACATAGTCTTTTGTGCCACAACCAACTATCATCAACTTTAGGAACAAAACAACTTGCTTCTAAATTGAGTTGGAAAACATTACCTTTAGTCTTCGAGCCTGATGAAATCATAACACCATCCTTGTTGTTAATGATGCATTTGTGATCTTTGAACTCCAACTGATAACCTTTTCGAAGTAACTATCCAACACTAAGAAGGTTATGGTTCAAACCATCTACATAGAGAACATTATCAGTACTATTCTTTCCATCCAAGGTGATGGATCCTCTACCAACTATGGGTTTAGGAGTGTTGTCTCCAAATCTAACCATGCCACCATTGTATTTGTCCAGATGAACAAACCTTTCTTTATCACCTGTCATGTGATCTGAACAACCACTATCTATAATCCAGTTTGTCCTTATATCAGCTTGTGAAATCAATGCTAGCTCTTAATTCTCTTTATTATCTTCATGATCTATCTTATTGTTCATTTTCTCTATGATAGCAATGAATCCTATTTCTTCTTCAGCTAAATCATCATTTGAAACTCCATCTCTGGCATAGTAACATTCCTTAGAGAATTTAGGCTTGTAGTCATTTTTGAAATTTCTTGCTCTTAAGGGACATTTAGATGCAAAGTGACCAATCTTATTACATGAAAATCATTTAAATGGAAATTGACATTCATGTTTTCCTTTTCCTTTCTTTTCTCTTTTGGAAATCATAGAAATGAAATCATCTAGTGTTTTCTCTTCATCATCATCATCAAAATTACCAGAAGTGTTTGCAAATTTCTTACCATGAACTGTTGCTTTGAAGGTTGTCTCACTCTTTGGTTCTGTCTTCAACCTTGAAATCTCAAAAGCTGAGATTTTGTTGATCAAGTTCTCTCTCTTGAAATTTCATGTAAGTTGCATGGTCTCTGTTATACACTAAGTTTTCACATTTGTCTCAAGCTCTCATAGTCTTGATAACCTAGTATAACATGGGAATCATCTCCAGGTGTGGGACCTATGCTAACTGAGATGAGACCTCTAGATTCTAGGCCAGTTCCTCTTGGATAATCACCTTAATTTTCTTCTAGACATGAAAAGTAAATCTTTTGAGGGAAAGGGATAGAAGGAGTTCTTGGAAAGGGAAATGACTGAAAGCAAACTACCTACTAGGTGATACACCAAAATTAGGGTTTGGATCTTAGTATAGAGGAATGGAACCAATGAAAGGCTTAGGTCTAGTAGGTCACAACTTACTGAATGGGCTTGCATAAGTGTTTCATAGGAGGGTCTGAACATAAGACACAACTTATGATCTGCAAGCAGACATTCACTTTTGCAACTCGATGTAGGATTAAGATAAGACTGTTAGGGGGCTGAAGTATACCCACAAAAGCATCTAAATTAGATCAAACACAATAACACACATAATTACAGAAAGTAAGAGAGATCAAGAACCCCAAGATATCACTACAAACATCATATACTTTAATCCAATAAGAGATAATTTAAACAAGGAAGCATAGGGACATGAAGGATTGTCACAAAATACCTCTGCAATGTTCTAAATAATCAGTGGGAGGTTACAAAATGTGAAAAACTAGAGGGTAGGAAGAAATACCACGGATAGCTTTCCCAGAAAGAGACTTTCTTCTTTACAAAATGCGAACTCTGAGCACTAAGCCTCCAAAAATACAATATATACATCCTTCCCTATATAAAGGAAAGGGTCAAAACCTAACTAGAGTTATAGATTTTACATACAATAATCAAACCCTAGCTGTACTGATGACCCATCATCAAAACTCTGAGAACACTGGTGATCAAATCATATCTTTTCTTTATGTGTTGATCTTGTACTAAGCCCTCCTGCAAACACAACCTTGATCCATCTACCCACTTGTAACTCCATTAAGCCATGAAGGCTCACAATCTGATCATATTTCCCTGGGTAATAGTACCATTCAAAAGGTGGTGCCAACTCTTTCTAGTGTCTCCTGGTGTGAAAATGCCACATAGTGCCCTGCAAAGCCAGCCAACAATCACCTGCATCACCCTCACAACCACACCCTTCCTAAAAATTAAATTCCTGAGCTGCCCGATGTTGTGCATGGCCAAAAGAATACAAAACCCTCACAAAGACATGAAATTTTAAATATAACGGCTAGTGGCAGATTTAAAACATCACCGTTGATGAGAAACCCTTCCCGGCAGATGAACAGTTGTGATGCATTGAGAAAACAACTTAAAATCCCCCTCTAACAAGTCAAACACCACCTAGAAATTAGCAACTAATAAAAATTGAGCATATCATCACACCTGGCAGACTTGGACCCACGATCAACAAAGAGAGCATCAGATGGTTGTCGCTATATCGTGATGCTAAAAGCTGAGCATCTTGACCAAATAGTATAATGACAACTGCCAGATCAAGCCAGATGGTAAGTTCTTTAGAAAGGGCTGACCCCACGGGTCCACTGACAACCGCCATGTAGGAAATCCATTAGCTAATCACACGCTACCAAATGAGACATGTCGCATGTCCTTCTAACAATAGGACCCATGATCAACAAAGAGAGCATCAGACGGTTGTCATAAGATCGCAAGGGCAAGGAATATTCCTTGTGATCAAGTGACAACTATAGATCCTACTTCCCTGTAGATACTTTGACACGGTCCTACCAAAAAAGCCCAGCTATCATCTAATCGACCAATGGAGAACAAGCACATCAAAAACTAAGGACCCACCTGACAGAGCCCAGAGATAAAGCAAGATCAATGACTGTCGCATGATCGCATGCTCTAACACAAAGCCTTGCAGACATATGCCAGCCGTCGATCCTCTATAGATGTCAGAGCCTTTGACTATTGAAAGGGCTCGACCCAACTAACAAGAGATGAATCATTAGCATGTGGACCAATTAAAAGCCTTACACATCAGCCCATCTAACAACGTGGACCCACGACCTCCTTTATCTTCATTGGATGGCTATCGCTATACCGCCAGCTTAAATAGGTCTCATCTTGAGTCTCCAGTATAATGACAACCACCAGATCAAGTTGAAACTTAACACACCAAAAGGAAAGGGCCCACTAACAAACAACCAAATCACCAACCGCTGACAAATCAGAAATTGCCAAATCGGATGAGGTGGCACTGGTCGCACTAACAAGATAAACTCTACAGGTAGGAAGATCGATGATCATTGCAAGATCTCATGGAATCTTTCAGGGCCATGAGATCATGCAACAACCATCAGATCTAGAATCTTGACCTGGCCACAAAACTGAGACCACCAACTGAAATGGTAACCGCTCGTGGGATCGCTAAGTGTTAAGGGGTTAACCATCAGGAATCAGAGATTTGGTGATTGAAGGATTTTAAAATGCACATGTGAAATGAAGGGACTTAAGTGGCTAAGATAAATTAACTGCAAATTAGAATAGAGTGCTAGGGTTTTGAGGGTTTGGGTCTATAACGGCTACTTTTATGAATTTTTTGGATTCTAGACTAGGGGACAAAATAATTTGTAGAGGCCAAAGGACATGGCATGAGATCATAAAATTTTTAGGGATGCTTGGCAAGGTGAAAACAGAGATTTTGGAATGGTTTTTTAGCCAAATTTGTATGCACAGGAAAATTTAGGGTAACATTTGGTGATTTTTGCTAGATGTTTTCCTGCTAGACATAGATCAGTGGCCTTGACATAATATGTTGGGTATGGGGTCATCAAAAATCAAAAAATCTCTCAGAGAGGTAGAATTGGAACTGTGCTCAGAGCACTTCTTGGAAAATAGGGAACTAACCTAGAAAGCATAGAAAGAAAATAGGGAAAAATTATATATAGAGATTCACAAAGAGGGATTAACCTCAAAACAAGGTTTCAAGTGGAAACCATTGACTAAAATTGGTAGGGCAACTCCTTCCAGAGTTGCTAGTTGAAAGGCATTAGGGCCCTTATATTCTATGATTACAAATGGTCCACCCCAAAAGGAGTCAAATTTTGTGTGCCTGCCAGGTCTTGACCTGAACTCATCCCACTTGAGGACTATGTCTCTAACCTTGAAATGTCTGACCCTGGCCCTCTTATCAAAACTCCTCTTTGTCTGAATTTGGTGGAACTCCATATCTTTCATGGATTTTTTTCTGATCTCTTCCAACTCCATCAACTAAGCATGTCTGATCTGTAAGGGATCTCCTTCATCAAATAGAGCATATTGAGTAGCTAAGTCCAGAGCTGGCAATTTGACTAAGATGGACAACTTAGCCTCTCTGCCATACACTAATACATAAGGAGAATTCCCAATGATTTTCTTTGGGGTAATTTTGTCTAACCACACTATAGACTTGAGTTTGGTATGCCAGTCTCTTTGATTTTCTTGAAGAGTCTTCTTGATTATCCTAATCAAGTTCTTGTTTGTTGATTCAGCTAAGCCATTGCCTTGAGGATAATAATTGGAACTAGTATTTAGATAGATGCCATTTTTGACTACCCACTCTGAGACTTTGAGGCCTGTGAATGCTAATGCATTATTTGATATTATGGAATCTGGAGTGCCAAATCTATGAATTATATCATCATAAAAGCTTAGGATAGCACTCTCATTGGCTTCTTTTAATGCAATTTCTTCGGTCCATCTAATGAAATAATCAGTTGTAGTAATTATCCATTTATGGCCTAAACTAGATGGAGGATTGATCATTCCAATGAAATCTATACCCCATCTCATGAAGGGTTTCTCTATTCTGATTGGTTGTAGGGGCAAGGCTACAAGCCTTTCATTTCCTGCAAACATGGCACACTTGATGCATTTTCTCACATACTCATGACTACCCTTAAAGATAGATGGCCAATACTATCTAGCCCTCATGATTTTAAAAGTAGTGGTCCTAGGAGAAAAGTGACCTATAGAAGGTCCATCATGAAACTAAAATAGGAAGTCTGCTACCTTTTCTAAATCTATGCATCTCAAAAGGGCACCATTGTGATCCTTTCTGAAAAGAACTTCATTTATCAGCACAAAAGGAATAGATTGTAACCTATAATACCTTCTTTTTGTTGAATCCAAACCTACAGGACATTGTCTTGTCTTCAAATAATTGATCATATTAGGCAACCAGCTTGTTGCCTTGGCTTTTTCTTCTATAGAATGCACCACCAAAGATGCATCTATTTTATTTGATTTCTTTGAACTTTCATCCCCTGCCAAATGCTCACAAAGACCTCCTCCTCTAACTAGCTTGGTAGTTTGGATATCTATGTCATATTCCATCACCTTGGTGATCCAGCCAGCTCTTTTCTCATTCAGGTCTTTGGAAAGAAAAAATTCTTTGACACTTGGATGAGTAACTTTTAAAAGTACCTTGCTATGGGTCAATAGATATCTGAACTTTTTAAGGCTCTTTACAATAGAAAGTACATGTTTCTCTACAAAAGAGTATCTCTGTTCATATTCTTCTAAACCTTTACTAAAGAAAGCAATAGGCTGCTCCAATCCATCTAAATTTTATTGAGTCAGTATTGCAGATATAGCATCATGACCCCCATAAGCATAAAGGATAAAATCCTTACTCAAATTTGGATTTAGGAGAGTAGGGGCTTCTATCAAGGCCTCTTTGATAGCTTGGAAATTAACTCTCCCTTCTTTGGTCCAACTAAAAGCTAAACTCTTCTTTAACATGGCTGTCAAGGGCTTGAGTAAATTTGCAATGTTAGGCAAGAACCTCCTAACAAAGTTAATCTTTCCTATGAAAGATTGGAGACTTTTCTTGTGATGTGGCAGGGGTAGCTCTAAGATAGCTACAATTCTCTTAGGATCTACTATGATCCCTTCTTTGGATACTACATATCCCAACAATATTCCTTCATGAACTGCAAACACACATTTCTTAGGATTAAGAGATATCCCAAATTCTCTACACCTTTCCAAAATCCTCTTCAAATGTTTGATGTGATCTACTACATGCTTTGAATAGATAGTTATATCATCTAGATAGACTAGCACAAACTTGTACATTAGGCTCTTAAAGGCCATATCCATTTCTTTTTGAAAAGTAGCACTTGCATTTGACAAACCAAAGGGCATCTTTTGATAAGCCATGGTTCCCCACTTGGTTGTAAATGCAGTCTTATATTGATCCTCTTTATTTACTAAGATCTGATTGTATCTTGAATAGCCATCCAATAATGAAAATCTCTCAGATCCAGAGACACATTGTAAGATTTGTTCCATAGAGGGTAATGGATGGCGGTCCTTTAATGAGGCCCTGTTAAGATCCCTAAAGTCAACACACAACCTCAACTCCCCATTCTTCTTCTTGACATGAACAAGGTTGGAAACCCAACTAGTATGCTTAATGGGGTAGATGATACCACTTTCTATCAATTTGAGTACTTCTTTATACATAAGTGGCTCAAGCTTAGGATTAATAGGCCTTTTCTTTTGCCTTACTAGTTTGGCATTAGTTTTTAATTCAATAGTGTGCTGAGCAAGGGTAGGATCAAAACCCTTGAGGTCTTCATATTGCCATGCAAAAAAATCATTGAATTCTTTGAATAATTGGGTATAAGCTTGCTTTTCTAATTCAGTGTTCACTCTTCCAAATTGTAGACTCTTACCTGGTTCCAACTCTAATTCAACACAATGTTCTTGTTGAACTACCAGGCCAACTTTGTTCTTCTTAACTTCATCATCCTTGTTGAAGACAATCTCTAAGGTGACAAGACCCCTAGGCATCTTATTGGACTTGAGCTGTATCACTTGATCACCATAGTGTTGTGATAGCCTATCTTGATTATGCTCTGAAAAGACATCTTCTTCAAACAAGAACTGCAAAATCTATTCATCATTGTCAAACACTTGCCGATTAACATCATTATCAGGAATAGATGGTCTGACAATCACTTTGATATGCTGTTGATTTATTTCTTTTGAAATGCTATTTGGAATATCATACTAAGATCCAACAGTAGCTAACCTATCTGCATTTTGGTTTAGTTTCCTAGGGATAGCAACAATATTGAAAGCATGGAAATCTTCAATTACATCTCAAACTCTATGCTTGTATGCTTTCAAGGTATCATTCTTGGTTGCACTTATCCCTCTTACTTGGCTGACGACTAATTCACTATCACCATAAACTTTTAAAGCCTTAAGCCCTCTTTTTCTAGCCCATTCTAGTCTATTGACTAGGCTTTCATACTCTGTAGTATTGCTAGTGTAGGAGAAACTGAATCTAAAGGCAGTACAATACCTTTCTCCTTTTGGGGACACTAGCATAGCAGCACCACTAGAACCATGTCTACTTCTTTCTCCATCAAAAAATAGTTCCCAAACCTGATTGCTCTGATCCTCTGAATTAGTATCCTCTTTGAGAAGGCTTGGTTCTATGGGTCCACTCTCTTGTATCAAATAACTTCCCAAACCAAAATCCCCAATAAGATTTTCTTGGACCTCTGAAGCTCTTTCATCTAGAAAAATATCAGGGATACTTTCTATCTTTGTGCTTGCTTCACTAATGGTTTGGAAGTCATTGTCATCAAATGTAGGGTAGTTTGCATTGATGGTGTTGGACACATATGGCTCTATATGGTGTGTTGCCAATGGTTTTGACTTAATGGTGACCTTGGTCCCATACCTTGTATGAAATAACATGTGAGACTAGTCAGAAGATAAGTAGCCTCCTATCTTGGCTGTAAACTCCCTTGAAAGACATATAGAAAATAATGCAAGGAGATCTATAATATATATATCAAGGAGGATGGAAAAATTAAGACTAGCATGTAGGATTAGACTGGTATCCTTAGTCACACCTATAGTATTTACTGAGGACCCATCAAGTTGTGTAACCTTCTTTTGGAAGGACTCATATTTTAGTCCTAATTGGTCAGCTACCTTCTTGGGCATTACAGTGCTAGTAGCTCCACTATCTACCATACAATTATGTACTAAAGATTTTCCAATGATTAAAGATACATAAAAGGGAGGTGGCTTTGAATTCCTACCTTGTGTCACATTTCCTTTGGAGTTGCTACTTGGAGCCTCCTTTTCTTGATCAGTATTAACCAACACTAGCTTTGCAACTTCTTTTGCAGGTTGAGGAGTTGTCACCTCTGTCATGGCCTTCTTCAAAATTTTAGGTTGTCCTAGAAGAGCCAAAGAGTCCCACATGGACATGGTGACATTCACCTTCTTCATGTTGTCTACAATATGAAAAGGTGTCATAGTGTGTACTCTTTGTTGTGCCTTTACTATGATGGGCTCCACCTCTTTGGAATGTTGGCCTTCTTTGCTTGTAATGACAGGAGCCTCCTTAGGTGTGATGGGAGTAGTTTGCTGCAATGGCTCTGTAGATGTAGTGGCTTTGGCATTGGAATCTGCTCTCTCCATGTCTTGAGATCTTCTCTTTTCTCTTGTAAAGGAAACAAAAGAAACCTCATCATTGACTCCATTGAAGTCTAGTTGCTCCCAATTGAAAAGAGTAGTCTCATTCTCTTGTGATTCTTGTTGATGAACTAACCCACTGGATGAAGACTTTGATTGAGCTTGTGAGGAATTTTGAACCATCAGAGCTTGGTTCATCCATCCATTTGGACATGTAGCCTGATTATGAGGTTGATTACAAGGAAAACACCATTCATTATCCATAGCCATATTATTTTGACTAGGAACCATATCCCTCACTAGATTTGTAGAATTGAGGGGTGCGGGGTTATATGGTTGGAATGGTCTCTGATTGAAACTTTGTCTTTGTCCTTGATAGCCTCCTTGATATGGTGGTCCATTTTATTGGTAAGGTTGTCCTTGATTTTGGTATTGTTGATTAAGACCTTGGCCTTGTGTCTGAAATGGTGGTCTGATTCCTTGACCTTGTTTCTTCAAATTTGTAACCTCTTTAGTCAAGGTCTGCAACAAATTGCTCATTTATTACTTACTGCTTTCTTGACTATTCTTTATCTCTTGTAGCTCTTGAGAGTAACTTGTTCTCAGCTCTTGACCACTAGTACTAGCCCAAGGTGCTAATATGGTAGGAATAGGGGTAAATGGGGGAACTTGTGCAGGTGCAATGGGTTGAAGGCTAGGAAAAATGGGCATTGGAGGCCTTCTAGCAATCATACCTACTTGGATCAAATAATTTTCAGCCTTGACAACTATTTTAAAAGCTTGGGGTAAAGAAGTACCACCCATACATTGGATCATGATAGAAATTTGACCATTCAGACTTTGCAAGTAGTAAAGGAAAGCATGGTCAGCTAATGGTCTCACAAAGACTGGGATTCTATTCCATGTTTTAAGGAATCTACTATTGTAATATGTCATTTTTTCTTGAGGGTCTCTCTTAATGGTTGTCAACTACTCAACTAGAGACAAGTTATCTGATTTATCCTTGAAATGCTTACTTAAAGAATCTCCTAATTCATCCCATGAAGTAATGGAACCAATAGTTTGAGTTCTAAACCATTCTAAAGCCTTACCTTTTAGAGAGGCTGCTAATAATTTTGTGGCCACATCCTATTGAGTTATGTTGTGTATGCTGCAGATGGTGGTCACATCTCTTATGTGTTCAAAAGCAGTTGTCTTCCCTTCACCTGTAAATCAAGTATACTCTTAAGTGCCACCAAAGGCACATCATGATGTTGAGAAAAGTTCAACGGACTCCCTTGTTTGAATGGTGCAAAGGAAAACTATCTAGCCATTACAGGAGTTGGAATCTAAATATTAACAACTATGTGTGAGGTATTTGCTGCTGGGTTTGAATCTTCTTCTAGGTCTCTAGTTAGAGATCTGCCTCTTCTTCTAGAATGAAAGGGAAAAGGTTTCCTTTCTAAAGTATCAAGAGGTATTGATTGAACTCTCCTTGTAGGGGATGTTCTTTGAGTTGACCTACCTTTATGACATCTCCTTGAGGGAAACTCTAAAAATTTAGTGGGCCTTGAGCTCCTATTCTTAATCTTTCTCATAAACCTTGAACAAGGTTGACCTAGATCTTTGAAATTAGTGGAGTCACCAAATATACTTGAAAGAATGACTTCTAAAAGCTTGTATCATGAAACCTGTATATCAGAGATAACATAATCTTGAACAATGGACTTCTTGTGTAGTCCCACTGAGCGTGCTAGAATTGTTATACACTAAGTTTGTGCCTTTGTCTCAAGCTCTCATAGTCTTGATAACCTAGTATAACATGGGAATCATCTCTAGGTGTGGGACCTATGCTAACTAAGATGAGACCTCCAGATTCTAGGCTGGTTCCTCTTGGATAATCATCTTAATTTGCTTATAGACATGCAAAGTAAATCTTTTGAGGGAAAGGGATAGAAGGAGTGCTTGGAAAGGGAAATGACTGAAAGAAAACTACCTACTAGGTGCTACAATAAAATTAGGGTTTGGATCTCAGTATAGAGGAATGGAACCAATGAAAGGCTTAGGTCTAGTAGGTCACAACTTACTGAATGGGCTTGCATAAGTGTTTCATAGGAGGGTCTGAACATAAGACACAACTTATGACCTGCAAGTAGACATTCACTTCTACAACTCGGAGTAGGATTGAGACAAGACTATTAGGGGGCTAAAGTATACCCACAAAAGCATCTAAATTAGATCAAACAAAATAACACACACAATTACAAAAAGTAAGATGGATCAGGAACCCCAAGATATCATGGCAAACATCATATACTTTAATCCAATAAGAGATAATTCAAACAAGGAAGCATAGGGACATGAAGGATTGTCACAAAATACCTCTGCAATATTTTGAATAATCAATGGGAGGTTACAGAATGTGGAAAACTAGAGGGTAGGAAGAAATACCACAAATAGCTTTCCAAGAAAGAGACTTTCTTCTTTACAAAATGTGAACTCTGAGCACTAAGGCTCCAAAAATACAATATATACATCTTTCCCTACACGCAAGCAAGGGTCAAAACCTAACTAGAGTTACAGATTTTACATACAATAATCAAACCCTAGCTGTACTGATGACCCATCATCAAAACTCTAAGAACACCGATGATCAAATCATATCTTTTCTTTACATGTTGATCTTGTACTAAGCCCTCCTATAGACACAACAACCTTGATCCATCTACCCACTTGCAACTCCATTAAGCCATGAAGGCTCACAATCTGATCATATTTTCTTAGGTAATAGTACCGTTCAAAAGGTGGCGCCAACTCTTTCTAACATCTCCTAGTGTGAAAATGTGGCATAGTCCCTACAATGCTAGCCAATAGTCACCTCCATCGCCCTCACAACTACAACCATCCCGAGAATTAAATTCTTGAGCTGTTTGATGTCATGCATGTTCAAAAGAATGCAAAACCCTTGTAGAGACATGAAATTTTAAATATAACGGCTAGTGGCAAATTTAAAACATCACTCTCGATGAGAAACCCTTCTCGATAGATGAATGGCTATGATGCACTAAGAAAACAACTTAAAACCCCCCTCTGACAAGTCAAATGCCACTTGGAAGTCAACAACTAATAAAAATTGAGCACATCATCACACCTTGCAGACTTGGACCCATGATCAACAAAGAGAGCATCATATGGTTGTCGCTATATCATGATGCTAAAAGTTGAGCATCTTGACCAAATAGTATAATGACAATCACTAGATCAAGCAAAAGAAAGGTCCAACCCCACGGGTCCACTAACAACTTCCATGTAGCAAACCCATCAGCCAATCACATGCTACCGAACGAGACACGTCGCATACCCTTCTGACAACAGGACCCATGATCAACAAAGAGAGCATCAGATAGTTGTTGTAAGATCGCAAGGGAAAGGAATATTCCTTGCAATCAAGTGACAACTGTAGATCCTACTTCCCTACAGATACTCTGACACGGTCCTACCAAAAAAGTCCAGCTGTCGTCTGATGGACCAATGAAGAATGAGCATGTCAGAAACTGAGGACCCACCTGATAGAGCCCAGAGATAAAGCAAGATCAACGGCTATCGCATGATCACATGCTCTAACACAAAGCCTTGTGGACATATGCTAGCCATTGATCCTCTACAGATGTCAGAGCCTCTGACTACCGAAAGGGCCTGGCCCTACTAAGAAGAGATGACTCATTAGCATGTGGACCAATCAGAAGCCTTACACATTAGTGCATCTAACAACGCGGACCCACAGCCTTCTTTATCTTCATCGGATGGCTATCGCTATACCGCCAGCTTAAATAGGTCGCATCTTGAGTCTCTGGTATAACGACAACCACCAGATCAAGCCAAAACTTAACATGTCAAAAGGAAAGGGCCCACTGATAGATAGCCAAATCACCAACCGCTGACAAATTAGAAACTACCAAATTGGATGAGGTGGCACTAGTCCCACTGACAAGATAAACTCTGCAGGTAGGAAGATCAATGATCGTCACAAGATCTCATGGAATCTTTTGGGGCCATGAGATCATGGGACAACTGTCAGATCTAGAATCTTGACCTGGCCACAAAACCAAGACTGCCAACCAAAATTGTAATAGCTCATGAGATCGCTAAGTGTTAAGGCGTTAACCGTCGGGAATCAAAGATTTGGCGACTGAAGGATTTTAAAATGCGCATGCGAAATGAAGGGACTTAAGTGGCCAAGATAAAGTAACTAAAAATTAGAACAAAGCCCTAGGGTTTTGAGGGTTTGGGCCTATAACGGTTACTTTTATGAATTTTTAGGACTGCAAACCAAGGGACAAAATAATTTGCAGAGGCCAGAGGACATGGCATGAGATAATAAATTTTTCAAGGATGCTTGGCGGGGTGAAAATAGAGATTTTGGAATGGTTTTTTAGCCAAATTTGCATGCATGGGAAAACTTAGGGTAACAGTCTCATCAAGGATGTTGATCTTTCTTTCATATTCTGGAGTGAGAGTGGTCATTAACTTGTCCGTAATGTCCTCCTCTAAAATCTCTCCACCATTGTTTCTGATTCCAGCAACTACTTCATTTATCCTTTGATTGTAAGCTCTGATATTTTCTTTAGGCAACATCTCTAATCCATTTTATCTTTTCTTCCATGTCTTTCTGCGTGCATCCTTTTCTTGTTTGTCTCCTTCAAATATGTCTTCTAGGTGCTTCCATTTTTTGTGGGCTGTATCTACCATTTTTATTTCTAAAAACTTGTCATCAAATAGGATGCTGATAAGAGCTTCTTTGGCTATTACATTCAAATGAAATAATTCCTTTTACTTATCAGTAGCATCATCCTTTGCAAGGTCTTTTAAAGTAGGGATCTTTACTGCTTTAATAGTTACATCAAAAACTTCAAAAGCCATGCACAGCAAATGGGTCACTGTCTTGTTATTCCAATCAAGATAATTCTATCCATCAAACTTAGGACTTTCTTTTTTTAAGTATGCCATTTGATCAACCTCAAGCTCTTAAAATTTCTCTTTGAGGCACTTGGCTTTGATACCAATTGTTAGGATTAGTCCCAAGAGATAACTAAGAGGGGGCAGGGGGTGAATCAGTTATCTACAAGTTTCAATTCTTTATCCAATTAAGTATACTTAAAAATAAAGCATAAAAACAATGAAAGAAAACTTAAACACAACACCAATATTTTGGTTACGGGGAAACCCAAATAGGTAAAAACCCTAGCGGGAATTGACACCCACTAATATGTTGCACTAGTGTATCATGATCCTTGCTGGAAGATCCTTAACCCTATTAGGAGTTTCTTTACAAGATATTTAGTATAGTAGACCTGGTCAAGGGTCCAACCCTGTTAGGATTCTTTTATAATAGTCCCTATTAGGGGAGAGGACGCACTGCCTGAGAGCACACTACTCAAAGGGGTGAAGGCTACAACCTTCTATTTAATAGATACACACTATATCTAGATCTTGGTGAACTACGCTTTGACTTGCTATCTAGATCAGTTCCAATGTATAGCATAAATACTTTACTTGGTCACATAGACCTTCTTCTAATGGCTCACCAGTTTTCTCACTCTGCTCTACTCTGCTTAATCAAATATGAACCACACTTAAGCAATCACAAATGACTACTTATAAATATCTTTCCTCTAAATGATATAATCAAATCGGCCTATTAGAACCATCTTGAAATCATATTAGAGAAACCATAACAAACTCCAATAACAATTCAGTCGGCTCTACTAAGCATGCAACACATTCTGGGACCTATCCAATAAGATAATTGTAGACACATGCTACACACTGTTGGCTCTACCAAAACAAGTAGATCTTTCTCCTCAAGATGAATTACTTTATGTGCTCTTAACCGAACATCACTAACTCTTCTCTAAGCTTAAATCCAAGGGCACATACCCAAATGATAGGTGCAGCTCTAGAACTAATATATTATATGTTAGCTCTTTTGAACAAACACAGGAAATTGCTACTGGTGAATAGTGACCGCATAACTTCACTTCTATTGATCATCAGACTCTGTGTCCATGAATGTAACATCACTAACTTGTCTTCAACATATATCCAAGTGAAAAAGGCTTCATGATAACTATACAAACAACCATACATAGAACACTACTTGTTACTCTTTTAGGAAAACTGCTGACACAAGCTGCTATATAATTGTGTATACTAACAGTTAACCTCTGCACACCTGATATCATGCTGATATCATGTCCATGCTCTGTATACTAAAACTTACTGCATAAGACTTCCACACATGCTACTTTCCATATGTTTTCAATAATGAAAAACATACAGTCAGTACTTGCCTGCTAGAAAATCTCCAACATCTCTCTTAGGTGTAGCCAATTGATAGGATCCTGATCCAAATGAAGCTATGATGACAAAGAGACCTAGCCAGTTGGGTTCAAAATTTTCATTTTTCTCTCAGTGTTGCTAATTCTTTGGATTTTCTCTTATGACTAAGTCTCTTACCTAGAATGTTCTTGACTTTACTTTCTTGTTGTAACCTCTTGACATACGCTTTTGGTAGACTTTAAGATAATCAAATGCATGTTTTTTTCTCTCATCTAACCATTCTAGCTCTTGTAATCAATAAATTTTTTAGTATTCATCAATGACTAAATTTTTCAATGATACTCTCAGTGATGGAATCTCTACTTCAATTAGAAATACCATTTCAGACCCGTATACCAGTGCAAAAGGAGTTTCCCTTGTTGTTGTTCTAATGCTAGTGCAATAAGCCAACAATGATGGATTAATTTGTAAGTGTGAGTCTCTTCCTAATTTTCTCACTATTCTATACAATATCTTCAATATTATTATGTTTGATGCTTCAGCCTATCCATTACCTTGAGGGTAATAGATTGAGGAATAGTGCTAAGTGATTTTGAATTGTAGACACAAGTCATCCATGTCTTTGTTTTTTAATTTCTTTCCATTTTTAATTACAATCGGTGAGGGTATCCCATACCTACAAATGATGTAGTTTAGGGTAAACATTGAGATTCACTTATCTTTAGTATTGGCTAGTGGTACATTTTCAACCCATTTTGTAAAGTATTTAGTTGTTGTAATGATATACTTATGTCCATTGGATGATTTTGGGTAAATATTCCCTACTAAATCAAAATCCCATTGTTGAAATGGCCAATATGTAATGAATGGAATTAACTCCCTAGCTAGAGTATGTATTAGGTTGTTGTGGACTTGGCATTTTTTTTAATGTTTCAGCGTATTGAATAACATTATTTTCCATTGTTGGCTAGTAGTATCTTACTCTTAAGATTTTCTTGGCTAATGAAAATCAATTCAAGTGAGAACCACACACACATTCATGTACTTCCTTTAATGCATGACTTGACTCTTCATTTTCTAAACATCTAAGTAGCGTACCATCTAGATCATGTTTATACAAGTTGTTAGAAATGATTAAATAATGCATTGCTTCTCTTATGAGACATCTTTTTTCATTTCTCAAATAATTTGCAGGGAATGTTTGATATTTAAGGTATGGATAAATATGAGTATATCTGGATAAGACTTTGGTTTCAATAGCACATATAATTTAGGAATCAGGTGAGTCATAGGCTGGAAATGGGAGTTCTTCCACCAAGAATTCATACCAAAATTGAGGTTCTCCCAGTTGTAACATGGATGCTAAAGTAGCCATCGAATGTATAGCTCTATTCTTTGATCTTGGAATCTGTTCAACTATGATGTAGAAAAAATACTTCTTTAGGTCATCTACTATCCTCTTATAGGGCATTACCTTTTCACCCTTTGTCTGATAGTCATCATTGTCCTAATTAATAATAAGTCGTAAGTCTCCATACATATGTAACTCAATGATTTTTTATTCTATTGCTAGCTTTAATACATTCACTAGGGATTCATATTACACTATGTTATTTGTGCATGGAAATGTCATATTGTATGCCTTTGGTATTTTGTATCCTTGTGGAATAATGAACAAACATCCAGCTCGTGACCCTTGTTGTGTAAATGAGCCATCAAAATACATCTTGCATGGATTTTTTGTAAGGTGAATGATTTCTTCATCAGGGAGCTCTATATGCAATGGTTTGTTATTTTTTAATGGTGCTTTAGTAAATTTATCAGACATCACTTGTCCCTTGATAGCCTTTCTATCAATGTATTCAATATAAAACTCACTTAATACTAAGACCCATTTCACTATTCTTCCTATTAGTGTTGCTTTATTCAATAGATACTTAAGTAGATTTATCTTGGCCACTAGCTTCACCTTATGTGCCAACATATAATGTCATAGCCTTTGAGATGTGAACACCTTACTAAGCATGCCTTTTCAATTTTTGATTAATTCAACTCATAAGAAACTAGAGTCCTGATGATATAGTGTATAGCCCTTTTTTTCTTGGCTTCATCCTCTTGTGCTAGAAATACCCCTAATTATGTGTCTCTTGTTGGTATGTATAGTAGAAGTGGTTTTCCATGAATCAGATCCATCAAGTTAGGGGGATTTTCCAAATATTGTTTAACTTGAGAACAAAATTTCTCACATTTTTCATCCCATGGGAATGTGCCTCCTTTAATCATCATCTTCATGAAGGTTTGAGCTTTATCTACTAAATAGGATATGAATCTCCTTATGGACTATGACTTAACTTGAAGTTTCCTCATCTGAGTGATATTCCTAGGTACTTACATTTCAAGGATTTCTTTTACCTTTGTTGGATCAACTTCAATTCCTTTTGTTGAAACTATGAAGCATAGCAACTTTCTTAATGATACACCAAATGCACAGTTCTTAGGATTTAACCATAGTTGAAACTGATCCATTCTATCAAAGATTCTCGTGAGGTCTTCTATATGTGTTATTCTTAATTTTTATTTTTCTAATGTGTCATCAACATAATCTTCCATATTTATATGCATCATATCATGAAATATTATTGTCATCACCTTTTGGTATGTTGCACCTACATTCTTGAGACCGTATGGAATTATGTTCCAAAAATATGTCCCCCATGTACATGTAAATGTAGTTTTCTCTTGGTCTTCAGAATTTTGATTTTCTTGTAACTTGAGAACCCATCCATTAAGGAATACATCTCATATATGGCTATAAGAACCACAATGATATCTATGTTAGGGAGCGGAAAATCATCATTTTTACAAGATTTGTTTAGGTCTTTGAAGTCAAGGAAAACCCTTATATATTTATCTCCTTTGGAAACATGAACTATATTAGATATCCATTCTATGTATTCAATAGCTTGTATGAACCCATCTTTCAACAATTTCTCTAGTTCTGCTTTGAGTAACAATAGCACATGTGGCTTCATCTTTCTTAATTTTTTTTTACAAGCCTTACTTTAGGAGAAATAGATATTTGATGCATTATTAGGAATCTATCTAACCTGAGCATGTTTGATTAAGACTAAGAAAAATTGATCTTATTTTCCTTAAAGAAATTAATTAATTGTAGCTTCTCCTCTTCTGACAAAAATTGAGCAATGTGGAGCATTTGTGGAGCTTCTATTGTTCCAATATTCATAGGTTGTGTTGGTTCAATTTATATTGAAGATATTTCTTGAAAATGATATGGAAGAATATCAAGATTCTCATCCTTTGGTGCTTCTAAGAGATTTTCTCCATTGGATACATCTTTTCCTCTTACTATTTTGGAATATGATACTGCCACAATGTGGTTTTCACCATCAGATTTATTTTTCTTTTTCATTTTTAGACTAAGAAACTTTATATCCTCCTCTGTCATGCTTTTTCTCCTTGCACTAGTGGAAGAGGTAAAGGGTTCATAAGTGTCTAGATAACAAGCTCGAGTAGTCATTATCAAAAGACAATAGGCTTGTGGGTGTGGATTCATTCTAGTCTTTAAGCTCGGGATGTATCAAGGGAAAAGATTCATAGGGTTTGAGAGACAACATCATGTTATTATCAATGTTATTCACTTGTAAGATGATTTTCATCAAGTTTTCTTCCAAAGAGTTGTTAAGATTATTATAGTCATTGTCATTATTATCGGAGTTCACATTAGTGTTATGTGAATCTAACCATAGTGAGCTAGCATTAGAGCTTTCTACTTATTTTATTTGAACTCCAGGAGTGTATTTGTGCACCACATCTACCTCTAGGTCTATTGTGGCATTAGAGAGTATGTCCCATTCATAGTCATGTGAATCAACCTAACTATCATCAGAGAACCCCAAGAAATGGGCAATAGTCATTGGTACCTCTTCATCTTCATCAAAATTGTTTCTTCTTCTTGATTCTCTCTTCTTTGCAAAGGTGTTTGTAAAGATGATATATCTTTTTCTTCTTCAAAATGAGGTATACCGAGAACATAAGTGATAGTAACCAACTTCCCCCAGTTAGGATGCCTATATTTTCACTCTTCTTCTGGTCCTTCTTTTGATTCTTGCTTATGTCTAGGATTGGTGCTAAGCTTTGAGTGTGGATTTCCTTTCAAGATTAACAACCTCTAATAGGAAATTGGTTGTCCTTTTATTTCTTCTTCATCATCTAAATATCACATGATCTATCAAATATAGGACCATCCTTAGCTATGGCATGAGATGTCACTTCTTTGAAACCTACTCAAGTTTTGTCTCTAGGATTTTTGAAGTCCATGTGTATTGGGTCCATGATTCCTTTCTTATTTTGACCCAACGGTCCTTTTCCTTTATAGCTAATTTATTTCATGATGTCATACCCTTTTCCAAATTTTTTTGAGGCTATCTCCACATTTTTGACATTTCCATCATGTTCATCTTCTTTGTATAGCCATTTTAGGGCAACATTTTCTCATTTTCTTCTTCAAGAGACACCTTTTCTTTCACCATCCCTATTCCTTCATGGATTTTCAAAGTATCACCTTTGGAGGGTGTGAATATTGATGAAGGTATTCCTTGAGATCTGGGAGATAAGGGTAAATATATAATGGACATTAAGGAATCTAGTTTGTATACTCGCATACCTATTTCTTGACTATTAATATTCTTTACAAAACTTCATAGAACCATTTATTTATAAGTCTCCTCTTTGTGAGAACTTTCTTTGTTTTGTGGAATTATACTATCAAATTTCTTGAGACTATTACAATGAAAGGTTGTATCAATTGGAATGGTTACCTCTACTCCATTATGGGGAAACTTTATCTTAGAGTAATAAAGTGTTTTCTTATTAATTAAATCATGTTTTATTTAATTACTAAGTCACTTAATATCTCTTTCTACTTAAGCTAAACTTTAGGAATATAATTTAATTAATTTCTTTATTAGTTATTATTGTGCAACCTAGGTTTTACCCTTTTAGGTTTTCAGATCTCCTTTTAGAAGGATTGATCTCCTTTGTATTCATAACTTTGTAACAGTTTATTCATTATTGAACTGCAATTTTTGTTTTTTCACATAAGGAATAATTTCTCCTCTCTCGTGTATCAATGAGTTCAGGCCTCCATAGCTTCTTACTTTTTCTCTCTCTTTCTATTACAGGTGTTTTCATGCAAGAGTTCTTGGGAGTTGTGGGTTCTTTACTCATCAACTCCAATATGGTATCAGACCTTCAGATCTATTTTCCCCTATCATCTTCTTGAGAGATTCGGCCATGTTTGTCAGATCTGCATTTTCAGAGGGTTTTCTGTCATAGCTAGGGGGACCTAATTTTTTGGTCATCTTGGCTTCAAGCGAACCTCACGTTTGTGTTCAAAGCATCGAAGAACCCTTAGACCCATATAAAATTTGTCCAATTTGGACAAAGATGGAATCTATGGAAAAAAAATTGCAACCATCCCTGGCACAGATCCCGAGGTGGTCATTATTTTTTAGAGCATTTCTATCCCAAACAAACCTCACTATTGCATCCACAGCACCCAAAAACCCCTATTTCCATATAAGAGACATCCAATTAAGATAACTTTGCATTTTGGGGCATTTTTTTGGTACCATGGCCCTATGGTTCTAGCACACTTCTCGAGGTAGTGCGTGCAATTTTTGAAAGAAAATTTATTATTGTTTTTGGATGATAATGACCATTTGGCCATCAAATTTAATCCACAGAGTAGCTACAACCTTAGCCCCTAGTCATATGGCAACCAGGGGCCCAATTTTTAGCCCCTGACCGGATTTGAGCCTTGACGGCCATTTCGCCATCAAATTTAGGCCTGTCGGTCACTGATGTTAGCATCCATCAGCAAGGTTTTTACACCATTTTAGGCCCTCCAGAGAACTTGGTGGTTTTTTTCTTATATCTTGACCAGACAGTGTCAAAATTGGGCAAACAAGATAACATCGAAAAGCTGGTTCCGAGCTCTATCCATATATGGAGGTTTAAATTTATGATTTTATTATTTTGATGGTGTTTTTTACTTTCAAATCTAGATGTTCACTTTTACACTCCATGTGCTCTATCTTGTGCATTTGGATTCTATTTTGGGCAAATGATATATCATTGGAAATCTTGCTTTATAATCTTTGTGGTGCTATAAGTCTTTTTTCTAGATTCTTCTACAAGAACATTTTGTTTAGATTTTTTCATTTTTGCACTCTGGTGGATATCTTGGATGTTTTGGGTCCTGGGATTTCTTCCCTTTGAGGGATGGCTCATTTTAGGGTGTTCTTTTGTTTCAGCAGTCTTTTCTCTTCTTTGAGAAGTGTATAATTCACTTTTGTAGCATTCTTTTATGCACACGCACTGAGATAAAGTGTCATTCTATTGCATGTATGGGATCTTGCACATGTTTTTGATCTTTGTACTTGCACTCCATTATAAATTTTCAGGGGGTTTGATGTTTTCCTTTGTTTTCCATCTTATTTTATCATGTGAGTGTTCCTCCAACAACATTAGCCTCAGGTATCTTTATTTGTGTTTGTACTTTTTCTGCACCTTTGATGTTTTAGATTCATCTTCATCATGCAATTCATATTGGATGATCTTTTTAGTGTACCTATCATTACTCCATTCTCAGCATTATGGGGGGATTTCTACTATTGGTTCTACTACTTCCTTGGTTTGATAGTGTGAGCTACGTATTGTGTATTTGATTCCATGTACTAGGCAGATGCAGTGGCTAGGTACCTTTGTATTCCAGTGAGATGGATCATTTACCATATGGACACTCTTTTCTTTCCTATTTTTGGATGCACTCTTCCATCTTTGATTGATCAGATCTTCATACTTTTGGTTTTTTTATACCATCTATATTTTCAATTTCAAGTGTTTGCCTTTGTTTGCCTCCTAATTCGAGTAGTGTCATTTGAGGGCACTTGTGAAGATGACAGTATTTTGTATCTTTGACTTTAGTTGTTTTGATTTTTTTGCCTTCTAATTCGAGTAGTGTCATTTGAGGGCACTCATGTAGATTACAGTCTTCTCTACCTAGTCATATTTCAGTGGAGGATCTTCTGATCAATAGTTACTTCTTGATAGAGTTTTAGCTTCTTGCTTCATTGGTGTTGTACATATTCACCTTTGTTGCTATTTTATGGAACATTCCTAGTTTTAGAGGCTTCTTTAGTCCTTTAGACCAGTCTTTGTCTCTTTTTGGAGTAGAGTTATCCCATTTGGTTTTCTCTATTTCTTTGCTTGATAGAAACTCTCTTTTGTACTTGGGTACTTGATCAGGCTTTTGTTATCAGGACCCATTTTCTTTTAGTAGTTCTTTCTAGGTTTTCAGCTTCTCCCAAAGTTCATCTTAAGGGGGTTTTTTGAGTAATAAAGTATTTGCTTATTAATTAAACCATGTTTTATTTAATTAAACTAAGTCACTTATTATCTCTTTCTACTTAAGCTAAACTTTAGGCATATAATAATTAATTTCTTTATTAATTATTATTGTTCAACCTAGGTTTTAAATTTTTAGGTTTTTAGTCTCCTTTTATAAGGATTGATCTACTGTGTATTCATAACTTTGGAATAGATTATTCATTATTGAACTGCAACTTTTGTATTTGCACATCAAGAATGATTTCTCCTCTCTTGTGGATTAATGCGTTCAGGCCTCTATAGCTTCTTGCTTCTTCTCTCTCTTTCTGCGATAGGTGTTTACATGTAGGTGTTCTTGGGAGCTATGGGTTGTTTACTCATCAACTCTAATATTTTATGCATTGATGATAGGTAGAAGGTACCTCCTACATTGTATGGATGCATGGTCTTTCAAAAAGAATATTGTAGGCAAGTGGTAGATGTAGAAATTGAAATATTACATCTTTTTCCACCATTACCACTTTGATGGGTAAGATAACCAATCCTTTAGAGGATGTTTCTTCTTGGATCAATTACATGCTTAGAGAACCCCAATTGCTTTACCATATTATATGTACATATATTTAAACTAGCACATCCATCTATCAAGATACGCTTGACTGAATTTTATGGATCAATAGTTCTAGATGTAGTGGTTGATCATGTGGATGGTTCAAGGACTTATCATCTTCCTCAGAGAAAGACAAATAGTGTGGGGAATGTAGATGACCAACCATAGTTTGGAATTTGTCTACATTTGATGTAGGATAGGTAAGGAGGATCCAATTAAGGATAGTCCAAACTTGTAGCCAAACACCAACAATGCAGAGTAACACAACAAGATAATATTTCAACATGATTTTCATTAACATGCCCAACTGTAAGGGCTTTCAGGTTAGGGAAAAATACAATCACAAAGTATTTCTACAACCTCTCGGCTACTCCAACTCTAAAATAGATTAGAAACTAATGGAAACCTTAAGGTAGATCTAAACTTGAGCTTGCAAGCCACCAAGAAATCTCCTTGTCTCCAAGCATGCAAAGCACTAGCTCTACTATTACAACTATCAGATGAACAATTTGATCTTCAAGATCTCGTAGGATCCAAATGCTATCCTTCTATCTTCTTACTGACTTCCACTAACTGACTCCCTGACTGACTCCATAAACATCTACCCAAAAACTCCTTAAATACATTTCCTCAGCCACAAGCTAGCTAGAATAAATAATTAACTCCTAAGCTAAGTCAAATTCTACTATAAAAAAATATTAAATGCAACAACAATCAGCTCTCAAATAGCCTTACAAACAATTAATTCTCCATGTTGGCCTCTATATCTAATAGAAGAATACAACAAAAGCTACCAATAATAAATGCACCCAGTCAGCCAACCAAATATTCAAGAATTCCAATCGGTAAACCAGAACTAACGAGTGCTAGAGAAACAACTAAGCACCAGTGAAACAACCAAGCACGCCAAGCATCACCAAGAAACATAGGCATCATTGAGAAATCACATCGATCAAGCACCACAAGCATCATTGAGTACAAGTTCCACTAACTTCCTTCAGTGACCGAGCTTCCTTCAATAACTGAGACTATCAGTTAAAGTTACAACCAAGTAACATAGAACCATTTCAACAAAGCATCATGCATATCTTTTGAGTACCCTAGAATGCCCCTACATTAGACACCCCAAGTTTGAAAAGATGTTCTCATCGGCTAGAAGTGTTGGAAACAATTGTCTGAAGGAAATTGCTACTCAAATTATGTATTGTCTTTGATGTCACACAATGTCATAGTCCGCAGTAATCAGTTACTACTGAGCTCAGTCGGTCTGCCAGACAGGAATATTAGTGCTTACTGAGTCCACTCAGTTATCAAAGAAAATTAGTGTCTACCGAGTTCACTCGGTTACCAAAGGAAATTTAGTATTTACCGAGTTCAGTCGGTTGTCGAAGAAAAGTTAGTGTTTACCGAGTTCAGTTGGTTGTCGAAGAAAAGTTAGTGTTTACCGAGTTCAGTCCGTTGTCAAAGAAAAGTTAGTGTTTACCGAGTTCAGTCGGTCATCGAAGAAAAGTTAGTGTTTACCGAGTTCAGTCAGTTATCGAAGGTAAAGGATTGTCGGTGTTTACCGAGTTCCCTCGATCTCTGAAAGATTATAGAAAGTTATGGCCACCGAGCACTATCGGCCCTTGAAGGATTTTTGCAAATAGAGTTTGCTTAATTCAGCCGACTGTTATACTAAATAATGTCGATTTGACAAATCTAAAATCATATAAATAAAAGGTCAAATGTGAAAAATAAGTAAGAAATAGAGCAGAAGATTTACAGAAGAAAGACAAGAAAGGTGTGTGCAAATTTGTGAAGGATGTTCAGATATCCTTGAGGTGCAGCAGAGATTTATTCAATCAGAAAGGATCAAACTTATGCAGAATAGAGATCTGTAATCAGCAAGACAGTTGCATTATTATACAGGTCATTTTTCATTGTTACCTTCTTATCATTGTAACAGTGAATTCTAAATCTCTTAACCAGGTTGGTTTAACAACCATATTATAAATCCTCTAACAAGGTGACAATTCCATTGAATTGTTTTCAAGACCTCTTGCCAGGCCACTCCTAGCAGGGTGTTTTAAATCCTCTAACAAGGTCACACCTAACAGTGTGTTTTGTAACCTTTTACTGGGTTGGCTTCTAACCGGGCATCACTTCAGAAAAGTGAAAATCAGTATCTAGATACATTGGTGGTTTTTCCCATATTGGGTTTCCATGTTAAATCTTGTGTCTCTTGTGTTCTTAATTGCTTTCTCAATCATATACATGTGCTGATGAATATCTAAAAGATAATTTTGCTAATACTTTCTACATCTTCAAAGTTACTGCAATCTATTTACTGAGTGCTAAAAGGATAACATTGTTAAGATATCTTAAGGGATCTGGAAAGAATTAATTGTGAAGTGATTTATGGTTGACTGATTCACCCCCCCCCCCTCTCAGTCACTTCATCCATATTCCATCAATTGGTATCAGAGCTCTTGGTGCTTGCAGGAAGGGTTTCAAGGACCTAAGCTAAAGATCAGGATGTCTTACAAGAGGGAAATTCCAAAGCTCAACAGAGATAACTTTTCAGCATGGCAAGGTCTCATGTGACTTCATCTGGCTTCCATTGGTGATTCAGGATGCAAATACATTGATGAAGAATACACAATTCCTAATGGCGCATTAACTGTTGAAGACATTACAGATAAAAAGACTCACAACACCATGATGATAGGCATTGCATCTGCTCTCAGCTATGAAGAATTTGATAATATTAAAGACTGCACTAATGCATATGAAATGTGGATGGCACTGAAGAAAATATATGGTGGTGATGCAAATGTGAAAAGAGCCAAAGCAGAAAGCCTAAGAGGACAGTTTGACAAGATGAATATGAAGGAAGATGAAAACATTGCAAAATATGTTGAAAGAATCAAAGCAAGTGTAAGTGCAATTAGAGCTTCTGGAGGAACAATCTCAGATGAGACTGTTATAAGTAAGGTACTCAGAACATTACTCCCTATCTATGCAATAAGAGTATCAGCTATTCAAGAAAGAAGATGTGAAACAAACCACAATATAACTTTGGATGCTTTAGTTGGAAGATTGACAGCTTTTGAATTAGACAACTATGATAACTATGTTCCAAATTCCAAAAATATTGAATCAGCATTTGAGGCCAAGGTTTCACTAAAGAAGAACAAGAAAATTAAAGAAGTTCAGTCAGAAAGTGAAGAAGTATCAGAAGAAAGTTCTAATAGTGATCTTGAAATTGTAGAAGCATTACTTGCAAAGAAGTACTCTAGAGGAAAAGGTAAGTATAAAAGTAAAACTCCTTTAATCTATTTTTCATGTGAAGAAATTGGACATATTGTAGCTAGGTGCCCAAACAAGCAAGTCAAGGAAGAGAAGAGAAGTCACAAGTACTATGGCAAAAAGAATTTCAAATCATACAAGGATAAAGGTAAGAAATCATGTTTTATGGCTAAAGATTCTGATGATAGTGAAGAAGAAATTGTCTTTATTGCTATAAAGGATTAATCTGATGATGATGAAGATAAGATGGCACTTATTTCTCATATAAGCAAAGATGATATATGGATAATAGACAATGGATGTTCACACCACATGACTGGTGACAAGACAAAATTTGAATATCTAGAAGACTATGATAGTGGTAATGTAAGATTTGGAAACAATGAACCTTGTTGTATAAAAGGAAAAGGAAGAATCTCTTTAACCAAAGAACTCATATGTGATAATGCTTATTGGGTTGAAGGACTAAAACATAATCTTCTAAGTGTAGCACAGCTAATCAACACTGGTTTCAAGGTTGAATTCATGAATGGTCAAGCAAGACTGTTGAATGGAAAAGGAAAACTCATTGGATCAGGCAAACAAACAAAAGGTAACTTATTTTATCTTGATCTCAGTGAATATTCATGCTTTATTGCTCAAATAGAAGAAATTTGGCTATGGCACAAAAGGTTATGTCATGTGAATTTTGATAACATGATAAAAATAAGCAAATTCAAGAAGGTTAGAGGCATTCCTACTTTGAAGAAGCCTGACACTGGTCTATGTAAGAATTGTCAGATTGGCAAAATGAGTAAAACTAGTTTCAAGAGTAAGAACTATAAGTCTAAAGAAATTTTGGAAATTATGCATACTGATTTATGTGGACCTATTGGAATACAAAGCTATACTGGAGATAAATTCTTTATTCTTTTCATTGATGATTATTCTAGAATGATGACTGTTATGTATTTAAGAGAAAAATCAGAAGCATTTGAAAAGTTCAAATGATACTTAGCAAGAGTGGAAAAGGAAATAGGGAAAAGATTGAAATGCTTAAGATCAAACAGAGGTGGTGAATTCATCTCCCATGATTTTAACAACTTCTGTATTGAAAGAGGAATCAAAAGATAGGTATCAGCTCCTAGAACTCCTGAGCAGAATGGAATAGCAGAAAGAAGAAATAGATCTATTATGGATTGTGCAAGGACTCTAATGATAGAAAAGAACATCGCTATAAAGTACTGGAAGGAAGCTATTAGCACTGCAGTTCATACCTTGAACTGAGTACAATTGAAGAAAGACACATTCAAAACTCCTTATGAATTATGGTATGGCTATAAACCCAATGTAAGTTACATGAAAATATTTGGTAGCAAGTGTTATATCTTAAAAGAATCCAGAAGAAATAAATTTGATGTGAAAAGTGATGAAGGAATATTCCTAGGATATTCTAGCAAAAGCAAGGCATACAAATGTCTGAACTTATCTACTCACAAAGTCATAGAAAGTATACATGTAAAATTTGATGAGTTTGCAGAAAAGACTGAGGAAGAAAGCAAAAGGGAACCTGAGAACTACAGAAGATTTGTTTACATTGAACCTGAAACATTGGCAGACACAACTATCAGTAAGGAAACTATATCTACCGAGCTGAGCACAGTTACCGAGTCACAGGAAGAAGTTCAAACTGAGTCACAGGAAGAAATTCAGACCGAGTCTCAGCCTGAAGTTACCGAGCAAATATCTACCGAGCCCGAGCAACCTGAAGAAGAGATCCTAGAAGACAACAGCATGAATCATTCAAAAGGCAAGGAACCTATACTAGCCAAATATGTCAGAAGACATCATACACCAGATCAAATCATTGGAAACAAATCAGATGGTACTATGACAAGAAGCAAGCTAAAAGGTACATGTCTGTTTACTGATTTTGAACCCAGAAATATCAAAGATGCATTGGAAAATGAAATTTGGATTGAAGCAATGAATGAAGAATTAGAACAAATACAAAAGAACAAAACTTGGACTCTTGTACCTAGACCTAAAGATAAGAATGTAATTGGAACAAAATGGGTATTCAGGAATAAGCTAAATGAAGATGGTCAAGTATCTAGAAACAAAGCTAGACTGGTATGTAAAGGTTATTCTCAAGAAGGTATAGATTATGGAGAAACTTTCACTCCTGTTGCAAGATTAGAAGGTGTAAGAACTCTACTTGCTTATGCAGCACACAAAGGATTTAAGGTATATCAGATGGATATAAAATCTACATTTCTCAATGGAATTCTCGATGAAGAAGTCTACATTGAACAACCTGAAGGTTTTGTTGATCCAGATAAAAGGGACATGGTCTGCAGGTTACACAAAGCATTGTATGGTTTAAAACAAGCTCCTAGAGAATGGTATGAAAGACTCCATAACTATTTGATTCAGATTAATTTCAAAAGAGCTAATGATAATAGCAATCTATATATTAAAGAAGGACCGGATGACAAAATTGTATTGGCAGAAATATTTGTGGATGATACTATATTTACAGGGAATGAGGATCAGTGCAAAGAATTTTCAGAGCAAATGAACAAAGAATTTGAAATGTCTATGTTTGGTTTAATAAAATTCTTTGTTGGTCTTCAAATTCAGCAAAGCAAGAATGATATATACATTACTCAATCTAAATACATTAAGGAAATACTTAAGAAGTTTGGTATGGAAGATTCAAAACCAGTTGGTACACCCATGTGTACTGGACTGAAACTTACCAAAAATGATGATTCAAAAGAAGTTGATCAGACCCTATACCGATCTATTATTGGAAAATTGCAGTATGTAGTACATACAAGACCTGATATTGCCTTAGCAGTCGGTATAGTAGCTAGATTCTCAGCAAAAGCTAAGGAAAATCACATGATGGCAATCAAAAGAATCTTAAGATACTTAAGAGGAACTGAAGAATATGGCTTGTGGTATAAATTTGGAGGCAATCTAGACTTAAAAGTGTTTACTGATGCTGATTGGGTAGGAAACATTGATGATAGAAAAAGCACAAGTGGTGGAGCATTTTTTCTTGGAAAAAGACTGGTATCCTGGACTAGTAAAAAGCAGAATTGCACATCTCAATCTACAGCTGAAGCAGAATATGTTGCTGCTGCAGTAAACTGTTCAAATATTGTTTGGTTTAAAAAGCTATTAGAAGGTATGAAGGTTGAAATCAATGAACTAGTTGTTATATTTTGTGACAATACCAGTGCAATAAACATTTCTAAGAATCCAGTGATGCATTCCAAAACCAAGCACATTGCTATTAAATATCACTTTGTCAGAGAATTGGTGCAGGACAAGGAAATTAGATTAGAATATATTCATACAAAAGAACAGATTGCAGACATTTTTACCAAACCATTACCTAAGGATGCATTTGTGTATCTAAGAGGTAAGTTAGGGGTCATTCCCCTATCTGAGGCTCACTAAATATAGTTTTAGTGATGCATCAACCAGAAAATGATTGAAAATCAACCAGTTGATGCAGCATATTCAAGGAATCATTGCATATGAATCAGTACTTGAGGTACATTAATTTTCACCGGTAATATGTGAATTATCTTTGGCATGTGTTGTCAAAGAGGGAGTGTTTGCTATGTCTTTTCTATTACTTCAAGAAATTTTCAATAGTCAGAAGGAAGAATTTTCAGGATACAGGAAGTTTGCTGACAAAGGGAGATTTGAATCTGAACCGAGCTAACTCTTTCAAATTTCTTATGATATGACATATTGTGTTGCCATCAATGCCAAAGAGGGAGATTGTTGGAAACAATTGTCTGAAGGAAATTGCTACTCAAATTATGTATTGTCTTTGATGTCACACAATGTCATAGTCCGCAGCAATCAGTTACTACCGAGCTCAGTCAGTCTGCCAGACAGGAATATTAGTGCTTACCGAGTCCACTCGGTTATCAAAGAAAATTAGTGTCTACCGAGTTCACTCGGTTACCAAAGGAAATTTAGTATTTACTGAGTTCAGTCGGTTGTCGAAGAAAAGTTAGTGTTTACTGAGTTCAGTCGGTTGTCGAAGAAAAGTTAGTGTTTACTGAGTTCAGTCGGTTGTCGAAGAAAAGTTAGTGTTTACCGAGTTCAGTCAGTCATCGAAGAAAAGTTAGTGTTTACCGAGTTCAGTTGGTTATCGAAGGTAAAGGATTGTCGGTGTTTACCGAGTTCCCTCGGTCTCCGAAAGATTATAGAAAGTTATGGTCACCGAGCACTGTCGGCCCTTGAAGGATTTTTGCAAATAGAGTTTGCTTAATTCAGCCGACTGTTATACTAAATAATGTCAATTTGACAAATCTAAAATCATATAAATAAAAGGTCAAATGTGAAAAATAAGTAAGAAATAGAGCAGAAGATTTACAGAAGAAAGACAGGAAAGGTGTGTGCGAATTTGTGAAGGATGTTTAGATATCCTTGAGGTGCAGCAGAGATTTATTCGATCAGAAAGGATCAGACTTATGTAGAACAGAGATCTGTAATCAGCAAGACAGTTGCATTATTATACAGGTCATTTTTCATTGCTACCTTCTTATCATTGTAACAATGAATTCTAAATCTCTTAACCGAGTTGGTTTAACAACCATATTGTAAATCCTCTAACAAGGTGAAAATTCCATTGAATTGTTTTCAAGACCTCTTACAAGGCCACTCCTAGCAGGGTGTTTTAAATCCTCTAACAAGGTCACACCTAACAGTGTGTTTTGTAACCTTTTACCGGGTTGGCTTCTAACCGGGCATCACTTCAGAAAAGTGAAAATCAGTATCTAGATACATTGGTGGTTTTTCCCATATTGGGTTTCCACGTTAAATCTTATGTCTCTTGTGTTCTTAATTTCTTTCTCAATCATATACATGTGCTGATGAATATCTAAAAGATAATTTTGCTAATACTTTCTACATCTTCAAAGTTACTGCAATCTATTTACCGAGTGCTAAAAGGATAACATTGTTAAGATATCTTAAGGGATCTGGAAAGAATTAATTGTGAAGTGATTTATGATTGACTGATTCACCCCCCCCCCCTCTCTCAGTCACTTCATCCATATTCCATCAAGAAGAACATCTTGTAGGATTCAACACATAAACCCTGAACTGGTTCTTCACATACAAGCCCTTCAAATCTTCACCTTGCATACTCTCCCACATCTGCTTCCTCTATCTTTTCAAATCTTTTCTTGATAACACATAGGCTTGTTCTCCATACTAATCCATCCTTTCATAATTATTCAACTCATCTGATGCAGAAGCATCTGGAGTCCTTGGCAATCCTACGTCACCAAAAACATGTTTGTATTTTCCTATGTTTCTTGATTCCTTCTTTGACCGAGTTGGTTTGGTGTTGCTCAATTTCCTTTATTTACCAATGTTGGTTGGTTATCTCTCTAGCACTCGGTCAATTTCCCTAGTGCTTGGTAATGCTTGTCTGGTGCTCAGTTATCCTTGCTTACCGAGTTGTTTATTTTAGTTTCATGTAGAGGCTTACTCTTGCCATTAATTATGATCATGGATTTAATGATGGTATCTATCATTGGGAAGTGTCTGGACCTAGATCTGGTCATTCCTTTCATTGAT
Organism: Chamaecyparis obtusa; assembly: GCA_027943335.1. Taxonomy (NCBI): domain Eukaryota; kingdom Viridiplantae; phylum Streptophyta; class Pinopsida; order Cupressales; family Cupressaceae; genus Chamaecyparis; species Chamaecyparis obtusa. The sequence goes on from BSBK01007931.1 coordinate 55,576, forward strand.
AGTGGATCTGAAGGATGACTTGTTTAGTAGCCTCTTGTATATAATGTGATCTTTATTTGTAGTTTTAGGGAGTTAGTTTAGTTAGGAGATAGAAGTTGGAAGATTAGAGATTATTGGCAGATCCTCACATGTTGGAGGACTTCTGTACTTGATTATAATATCTGGCCTAAACTCAGAAGGCCTTACAGCCCAACATGTATGAATCAATTGAAGTTAATATATGAAAGATATATATATTATCTCTCTCACTTGTGTGTTTGTTGCTTCCGAGTGTGATCTCTACAACATGGACCTAGTTAGGGTGTGTCTTTTTCCCCTCTCCCCATCCTTCCTTACGTCAGGTGGTATCAGAGTGAGGTGAGATCTGGATCTAGGTTTATGAATCTAGGTTTGAGGGTTCCTTCTTGTCAAACCCTATTTGATTTATTATGGGGTAGAAGATTGAGATCATGCTTGCAGTTATAGAGGGTTTCAAGATGGTTTGTAGGAGGCAAGATGCGGATCCAGGATTGGCAGACATATTGAGACAACTTGCTGCTAGATTAGAAGCTACTGAAATAGCCTATAGAAGAGGAAGGCATCTTGAAGATGTTAGTGATGATGAAATTGAGGAAGAACAAGGTGATGTAGAACCTATACCAATGATGGATCAAGGTGAGGAAATATTGTTGAAGGCTTTGACAAACTTGAAGTCTACACCACACTTTAATCTTCCTGAGTATAGTGAAAAATTGGATTCTGATGAATTGGTGGATTCGATCACTAAGATGGAAAATTACTTCGAATATGAAAATGTACCTAAGGAAAAGAAGGTGAAAATTGAAAGAAAAAAGTTTAAAAGTCATGCATCCTTGTGCTGGGAACATCTATAGTTGGAGAGAAAGAGGAAAGGAAAAGAAAAAATTGAGGTATGGACTAAAATGGTGAATAAATTGAAAGGAAAGTTCTTACTTTGCGATTATCAGATTAACCTAGTTAGGTGAATGCAAAGTTTGAGGTAGAAAGAAGCTTGGTAAAAGAATATACTGAGGAATTTTATAGATTAGAAATCAGATCTAGACATGATGAAGATGATGTGGAAATAATTGTAGGTACCTGAATGGATTGAGAGTTTCCATCCAAGAAGAAATTAGTTTGGTCAAACTGGAGAATATTGAAGAGGCTTATCAATTTGTATTGAAAGCTAAGGATAAATTGAACAAGACACATGAGAAAAGACAAAGAGGTAGAGGTGGTAGATTCCCTAGAGGAAGAGGTAGATCTCATGGTGAAAATAGTAGATCTGAACTTGAAAAGACAATTCTGGACAAAGGCAAGACCAAGTGGAAAGGTGAAATTTCATATAGAGGCAAAGGTAGTAACTATCTAGGTGGTTATAATATAGGTGGTTTCTAAGGAACTTGTTACAATTGTGGAGAAAAAGGACATAGATCATTTGAGTGTACACATACAAGTAAGAAGTTTGATAGTAGTAGAAATTCTTTGGTTCAAGAAGAGTCACTGAATGAACTTGAGAAGGAAAAGAATTTAATGGTAAGGAGAGCACTTTAGAGTGAAAGTAATAAGGAAGATCCAATAAGTAAAAGTTTTTTTAAGACTAGATGTAGAGTTTCTGATGAAGTTTGGAAGGTAATCATTGATAGTGGTAGCTCAAAGAATCTGGCATCTAAGGAAATGGTCACAAAGTTGAAGTTGAAAAGGTTGGAACATCTGAAGCCCTATCAGCTTTCATGGATAAAAGATGAGCATACACTCTTGGTAAGTGAATAATGTCATGTGAATTTGAAAATTGGAAAGTACTATGATAAGGTGTTATCTGATATCATGCATATGGAGTTGTCATATTTTGTTGGGTAGACCTTGGCAATATGATAGACATGCTATATATGATGGGAGATTGCATAAATATACTATTTGGGCTGATGGAAGAAGAAAAATCTTGTTACCTTTGATTGAAGAACCTGTTAGTAATGTTTGCACATCTATGAAAGTTTTCTTGATGGAAGGAAGAAATTTTTTTAAGGAATTGAAGAAGAATGATGTATGTTTTGCAATGATTCCTAAAAAATTGAGTAAGAAAATAGAGGATAGTGTCCCTAAGGAGATTGATAACTTACTCACCGAGTATAGTGAAATAATTTCTGATAATGTACCAGATGGTTTTCCATTGAAGAGAAGCATTGATCATTGCATGGATCTAATCCCTGGAGCTAGTTTATCAAATAAAGCAGCACATCTGTTAACACCTACCGAGAATCAGGAATTGAACTGACAGATTCAAGAATTGTTGCGGAAAGGTTTGATCAGAGAAAGTTTAAGTACTTGTGTAGTACATGTTGTATTGGCACCTAAGAAGAATGGAGAATGGTGAATGTGTACTAATTCCATAGTAATCAACAAGATAACATTGAAATATAGGTTTCCTATACCGAGAATGGATGACATAATATACAGTTTTACAAGAGAAAAGTATTTTACCAAAATTGATTTGAAAAATGGGTATCATCATATCAGAATTAGAGAAGGTGATAAATGGAAAATTGCTTTTAAGACAAAAGAAGGTGTGTATGAGTGGTTAGTTATTCCTTTTGGTTTAACTAATGCACTGAGTACTTTTATGAGGCTGATGAATGAAGTTTTGATGAAATTCTTAGGTAAGTTTGTGATTGTATATCTTGATGATATTCTGATATTCAGTAAGACCAAAGAAGAGAATTTGTTGCATGTTAAACAAGTATTGTAGAGGTTGAAAGAAGAAAAGTTATTGATAAATTAGAAAAAGTGTTCATTCACGAAAGAGGAGATTGTGTATTTGGGATTTGTGATTTCAGCTGATGGTTTGAAGATGGATCTTGAAAAGGTTGAAGCTATTTTGAATTGGCCTACACCTGAGAATACTAGTGAGGTAAGATCATTTCATGGTTTGGCAAGCTTTTACCAAAAGTTCATTAGGAATTTCAGCTCAATTTGTAATGCTATGACTAAGACTATGAGAGGAGATAAAAGAGAATTCAAGTGGATGCATGGAGCTGATAAAATTTTTGAGACTCTGAAGCAGAAGGTTGTTGAATTACCTATTTTGGCATTTCTTGATATCAATAAGGTATTTCAAGTGGAATGTGATGCAAGTGGAAGTACAATAGGAGTTGTGTTGAGTAAAGAAGGTAAACCTATTTCTTTCTTTAGTGAAAAGTTGAAAGATGCAAAAAGGAAATACTTCGTGTATGATCAAGAATTCTATGTTATTGTTCAAGCACTAAAGAAATGGAGACATTATTTGATATTGATTGAGTTTTTGTTGAATATCGATCATAAAGCTTTATAGCATTTGGGTAGTTAGAATAAGTTGAATCAAAGACATATGAAATGGGTTGAGTATTTGTAGAGTTATACATTTGTAATAAAGCATAAGAGTGGAGTTACTAACTGAGTTGTTGATACATTGAGTAGAAGGAGATCTTTGATGACCGAGATGAAAATTGAAGTTCTTGGCTTTGATGACATGAGAGATTCTTATGAATTTGATCCTAATTTTTTTGAGCCATGGAGAAAGTCTAGAGAACCTATTCAAGATTAACTAAGTACTAAATGGGAAGAATATTTCATTAAAAAAGATATATTGTTTAAAGGTATTCAGTTGTGTATACCGAGAGGACCAATGAGAACTAATTTGATAATAGAGAAACATAGTAGTGGTTTGGATGGACATTTTAGTGTTGATAAAACATTGAATTTTCTTAAGGAGAAATACTTTTGGCCATAGTTGTATAAAGATGTTTAGAAATTTGTCAAAAGTTGTGGAATTTGTCAAGATGCAAAAGGAGTAAGTCGGAATACTAGATTGTATACACCAATTTCTATTTCTGAGAAACCTTGGATTGATATCAGTATGGATTTTGTTCTTGGCTTACCAAAGACAGTAAGATGTAATGATTCTATATTTGTTGTTGTGGATAGATTTTCTAAGATGGCACATTTTATACCTTGTAGAAAGACATCAGATGTAGTACATATAGAAGATCTTTTCTCAAAGGAAATTGTCAGATTGCATAGATTACCGAGGATTATTATCTCTGACCAAGATAGTAAATTTTTTGGATACTTTTGGAAGACCCTTTGGAGAAAGTTTGGCACCAAGTTGAAATATAGTTCTACATTTCACCCACAGACTGATGGACAGATAGAAGTTGTGAATAGAAGTTTGTGTAATCTTTTGAGATGTTTATTTGGAGACACACCAAGTAATTTGGATTCTATGTTGGCACAAGAAGAGTTTTCATACAATAATTTAGTGAATAGGAGTACTGGAAAAACACCTTTTGAGATTGTAAATGACATACAACCGAGAGGTATATCAGATTTGAGGGATATTGCTGATGAAAGAAAGAGAAGTGCTAAAAGAGTAAAGTTTGCTGAGTACATGAAGACATTGCATGAAGATGTGAAACATAAGTTGGAGAAAAGTAATCAGAAATACAAAGATAGAGATGATAAGAAGACATAAGAGTTTTGATGATGGTGATGAAGTAATGGTTCATTTTAAGAAAGGCAGATTTCCTATTGGAATATATGGGAAGCTGAAAATGAAGAAGTTTGGACCTTGCAAGATTTTGAAGACATTTGATAGTGTAAATGCATATCACATTGAGTTACTTGATGACATGGATATATCACCTATATTCAACATTTCTGATTTGTAAGTATCATGAGTCAGATGAAGAAATGACAGCACCGAATGATTATCCTAAGAAATAGATAGAAGAAGTTGAGAAGATTTTGGAACAAAGAATTGGTAGAAGTACAAGAGGAAAATAGTATATGGAATATTTGGTAAAATGGAAGAATAGACCGATTGAAGATAGTTCATGGATCTCACAATTTGAGTTGGATTCAGCTCAGATCATGCCTATTTCATGATTCAGAGAATCATTTTCAAATAACCCCAGGTGTTTGATGCAAGAGCATCTCAAGTCCTTGGCAATCGTGTGTCACCAGAAACATGTTTTTGTTTTTCTATGTTTCTTGGTTCCTTCTTTGACCGAATTGGTTCGATGTTGCTTGATTTCCTTTGTTTACTAGTTTTGGTCGGTTATCTCTCTGGTGCTCGGTGAATTTCCCTGGCGCTTGATGATGCTTTTCTAGCGCTCAGTTATCCTTTCTTATCAAGTTGCTTTTTTTAGTTTCCTATTGAGGATGACTCTTGCCATTAATGATGGTCAAAAATTTAATGATGGTATCTATCATCGGAAAGTTTGTGGACCTAGATCTGGTCATTCCTTCCATTGATGGTAGATCTAAAGGCCGACTTGTTTGGTAGCCTCTTGTATATAATGTGATCTTTGTTTTTAGTTTTAGGGAGTCAATTTAGTTAGGAGATAGAAGCTAGAAGATTAGAGATTATTGGAAGATCCTCTCATGTTAGAGAACTTATGTACTTGATTATAATATTTAGCCTAAACCAAGAAAGCCTTATAGCCCGGTATGTATGAATCAATTGAAGTTAATATATGAAAGATAATCACATTCTATCTCTCAGTTGTGTTTTTTTTTCTTCTGTGTGTGATCTCTGCAAGGTGGACCTGGTTAGGGTGTTCCTTTTTCCCCTCTCCCCATCCTTCCTTGCATCATTATCTCAGCTACCAAAGCTCAAGTTTCTCCTACTGAGTGTTGTATCCAGTAAACACATCAGGGAAAGCTTCCAATTATTCTTCTCAATAGTAAACACATTCTTGACACAATCATACATAGCTCTGCAATCATACTTCCAAGGTCAACCAAGCAATATATGACAACTATTCATCTCCACAATATCATACAACACTTGATCCTTATACTAGCCAATCTGAAAATCACCAAGACACTGCGCCCTCACTTCTAGAGCATGAACATCTTGCAACCAGCCAATCCTATAAGGATAAGGATGTTTCATTCTATTCAAACCAAGTTTCTAAACCATATCCATAGCTACAAGGTTATCAATACTACCACTATCCACAATTACATCATAAAGTTTACCTCCTGACTTGCACCAAGTTCTGAACAAATTACTCCTCTAACAAGGTTCCTCCTTTGCACCATGCAATGTTCTCCAAACCAACAAGTTCTCATATTCAGGTTCATTATAAATGTTCTCATTTACCACAATAGTCCTTTGATCACCAAACTACTTCTTTGTACACTCAAAAGATCAATGTCCTTCTTCATCACAATTATAAAAAGTACCCTTAAAGATAACCCTACTTTTCTTTTTCTTCAATTCTATAGGTTTTGGTTCATCTTTAATAGTCAATTTATCTTTCACCAAGTGATTAATCTTCTGCTTCCCTTGGGGATTACTATGTTGTCTCCTTTTCAAGTTATCTTCTTCCTTCAGACCATACTGATAAGCATCTTCAACTGAATCAATCTTCAACATACCAAGCTCATCATGAATATTGAATCTCAAACCATTCACATATCGCGCTACTTTTTCTTTACCAAGTTCTTTGTGTCTAGACCAAATAGTCAACTTATAAAACTCCTTTAGTACTATCTTTGGTCTTGCATTAGGTGTATCCACAACTCCATCATTGACCACATTCTTATTCTTATTCTTGTATTTTTACTTATCATTATCTTTATTAGAATAGTACTTGTCTTTATTCTACTTGTAGATAGTGATTTCTCCTTTCTTAACCAAGACTTCTTCGATTTTAATTGCACTATCTATCATCTTGTCAAAACTTGGTGGACCTTAAAGTTATATGGGAAAATTCATTTTAGGTAGAAAATTATTAATGAAGATGTCCATCTTCTCACTCTGAGGTATTTTTCGTGAGTATCTTGTGAAGATCTTTCTCCATCATTGTAGAAATGTTAGCAATGTTTCTCCACTCTTCTACTCTGTATTGTATAGGTTTAACATGGTTACTATGTGTTGTATATTGTATGAGTACTACTAAATAAACTTCTCAGCTAGCTCCTTAAATGTCTTAACTCCTCTGGGTAATTTGGAAAACTAGTCCATCACTTGTCTACCCAAGCTTCTTGGAAAATCGGGTAGGTTTGTTCATGCATAAACTCCATGCTTAATGTGAAAAAATCCCTCACATAGTTCTGAGGATCTGAGTTTCTAGTATATCCTTCATATTTAGGGATTATGACATGTTTTGGAAATGGTATCATTCTCACATCCTTATCAAAAGGGAAACGAAAAGTATGTTCCAATAAATATTGCTTTTGCTAGTTTTTCCTTTTCTTTCTTCAAATCTTGTCTATCTTCCTACATAGCAAGTAACTATTATGTTAATATAGATATAGGATTTGATTGACATCATAGTCCCTAGGTAACTTCACTCCTTAAGATGATAACTCCAAAAAGTATTTTTCCTTGTTTTCTTTTAATGTTCTTTTGAGTAACTTTTGGAATCTTTCACTCCTTTGACATCTTTGGTATTCTTGTTTGGTGGGATCTTTGTTTCTATCAGAATCATAGTGATATATCTAATTATCTTCTTCTCCTTGATTGGCTTGTTCTTCTTGGTCTTTGTGATCATTTTTTCATTCTTCTCAAGTGTAATCATTTTGATTCAACATATTGGTAGTACCAGGAGTCACGATATGATTAGTACTAGGAGTAGCTCTAAATAAAGGATTTAACCTTGATGTTTCTCCTTGTTTGAAAGTCAACAATGGAACTTCATTTGAAAATGGATTTCATTCTAGATGATAATAATAATGTCTTTTGTTAACCATGAAATCTTGATAAGGCAATTGTTTGAGTGTCCTAATAGTCAAAGGGTCTGATAATTGTCTAAGTGTTTCCATCTAAGGTGTGGTTTTGAAAATGTGACAAGATCTAGTGTCAAAGGGGGAAAATACCTTGTTCGTGAGCAGCAAACCAAGTGTAAAGGGGTTTTGGTGTTTTAAAAGCTCTAGTGTATAAGAGTTAGAATGTCCTATTTGTGAGCTAGGAACTGATTAGATTTGATGCAAATTAGACTACATAACTTGAGGAATGCAGATTAAGACTAAACAAGTAGATGAGGTACACTAAAAAATTGACCATCTTAGATTTGCATGTTTCCTAGTTTTGTTGATAGAGATTGACAAAAGACTCAAAAGGGTACTAAAAAATTAAAAAGTCTAGGTTCTGACACATGCAAAAGTTCTCTCTATCCCAGATGTGATCCTCTATATGCGAGTGTCAAGGATGTTAACCAAATACAATTAGGGAAATCCCAGATGCGACCCATAATCCAAATGTGACTAAGGATATATTGGATGTGAGTCTATATTTACTAGATGCAAATTTGGATTCTAAATGCGACTCAGGATACCAAATGTGACCTTATGATGGTTTGTCTAAGAAATTTTTTGTCAATTTTGACAAAAAATAAGGATTTTTTATCTAATCATTGGAATTCTAAGTATTGGAAAGGCTCTATGATTATTTATTCAGGGTTCTTATCTTGTATTTTAATTCAAGCAAATCAAGAAGAGTTATTTTTAGACCACAAACACACCTAGTTTTTCCAATAAACCTAGCATAGATTGGAAATACTTGTTCAGTAGCTTAGGAACACACTCAACAACTCCTTAGACTATGATGGTCCAACAACATGCAATGGATATTGGACACCATATTACTTGAGTAGTAACATCTAGGAGGGCTTGATATGATGAACTCCTTGAGGAAATTAATATTTTCCTTGCACAAGCATTACAAAGCTTTTGATGGTAATCTGGGTAGTTTCTAACATAGAGGATTTACTAAAGGCATTTGTTCATAATTGTCTCCCATATTCACATTGTTGGAAAGTGTTGTTTTGAGAATACTATGGATCACTTGAGGGTTGTCATTTATGGAAACACTTATGTTGTAGTGATTGCATGAAGTGAGTATAAGTATTGGAGACATAATCATGAAAATGACTAAGTACAGAATTAGAGTTATAGTATATTGCAGTACTGTTTTGGTTAGTGAAGGTGATATGATATATCATGGCTTGTAAACTTAGAGGAAAATATTTTGTGATATGTATGACCTTTAGTTAAGGTCGCATATCTTTTGGTATTGATATCAATCAATTACAATGTTATAAAGTAATGTGAGGATAGAGGAATAGTGCAACATGGCATATGAACAGTCGCGATGATTAAGAGAAGGCGAGATGAAATGGTAATATTCTTAGAAGTCAGTTGAAGATTGTATATTGCTGACACTTTGGTAATATTAGATCACCAAATTAGTATTTATTATTTGTATAAGTAATTATAATGTTTTGTCATGTATTTGAGAGCCAACTAGATGGTAGAATTGATATAAGTATAGAATGTTTTATGGAAGCAATAAGTGTGATAGAGATGTATGTATGATGGATGTGAATTTGAGATATTAGTGATGACTGGTAGAAGATGCAAGATCAGATATTGACAGATCTATA
>BSBK01007931.1:70000-168642 GCA_027943335.1 Chamaecyparis obtusa
TTTGCAATGACTAAGATCCTTCAAAGGAAAATGAAGGAGAGATACAGGATACTTGAGGAGTTAGTGGAGAAATATAAAGACACAATCTATTTCATGGTTAAAACTGATTGTGTATGCTTTGAAGAAGTTAAGCCTAGAAGTAAATGGTTCTACCCTATGTGGTATGATGTTAGTTCTGAGGTTCTCATAATGAAAGTTGAACATGTATTAGCAGCTGAAATAGATACATCTCAAGAGAGATGGGGAACTTACATGCAAAAGTTAGAGAAGAACATGAAAAAGGAACAAGAGAAAAATAGAGAAAATGGTTGATGACATAGTTGCAAAGATAGGAATTACAAATGATAAAATAAAGGAAGTAAGGAAAAAGATGTCAAAAGTATCTTCCAGCATGGAAATTTAACCACCTCCTCCTTCTGAAGTAGAAAAGAAAGTAATTCCTACTCCTAATGTAATAGAATTATCAATTATTCCTAAGAAGATTGCACAAGAGGTTGCACCTGTGAGCACACCTAGGAGATCTACAAGATCTAACAAACCAAGAATCCCTAAGAAATAAAAGATAGAAGTAAAAACAAAGAAGAAAGAAGACAAGGTGACTGAGAAGAAAGAAGAAAAATATTTACAGAAGAAGCCTAAAGATTTGTGGAAACCAGATATTAAGATGTTGTAGAAGAGGATAATCAGAGATGGAAACTTGATAACATGAAAGAGGTACTATGAGAGATAGGAATCTGATAATCAAGTAGTGATTGAAGATATAGTGATTGAGCACTTGCTAATTTATAAGAAAAATATGTTATAAATTGAGGCCAGTATTCCTAAAGACTTGTATGGAAAGTTGGAAATAAGAAAACAATTAACACATTTAGAGGATGAGACTATAAGAAATAAGGCTATTGAAGACGTGTTACTTGTAGTCTCCATATAGGAAAGTGAAAGAATCATCAAGGAACTAAAACCTCTATTGAGAACCAAGGCCAAACTTGTGAAAATAATGACAAGAAAGTATGATGAGGTAATAGAAGACACACAAAAGGCATTGGACCAAATTTTTATGTGTGACATGCCTGAGAAGACCTCACCTCCCAAAATTACCAAGCCTATACCTTTAGGTATGGGAGAAAGCTCTAAGATAATTGAAGAGAGTGTGTAAGCAAAAAAAGATGACAAGCAATGCCTATATCACTTGACACCTCACTTGATGTAAATGATATGTTTCAAGGAAATATGGATAGTGAAATGATGGTAGAAGAGGAAGAAAAGAAAGATAAAGAACATATAGAAGAAAAATAGGAAGAGAAAGAACAAGAGAAGGAGAAACAACAAGAGGAAAATCATGAAGATGAGATAGGAGCAAAAAAAGAAGAAGAGGTAAGTGTTGAGATCAAGCAAGAACCGGATACATCTTCCACCTTATTGTTGGCAAGTATGGCCAAATGAGTGAGCACTGATATGGAAAGCATGGATGAATATGAGATAATGATATTATCTTTTATGGTATTTTCTAAGGAAAAGGAAAGGATGATGTTGAGAACTTGAATATGGCACTGGAAAACTTTGAAAGCCATTTTGAGCCACTGTTGAAGATCGTAGAGGATAAAATTGAGAAAAGATACGTTGAAAAGAAGTTGAAGGAAGTCTGCCAGTCTATCTCATGGTACTTAGGCATTCAAAAAATAACTAAAATCAAAGGTAAAAGTTGTGTGGCACAAGGAAGAAAGTGTATCATCTTAAAATGGAAGCACATTCATGTTAAGGATGTTTAGCCCTCCAAGTAAGTGGTTTGGGGTCATGTTGAATGCCTTGAATGGGTACTCGACTTGGATCTGGATTTTTCCCCTATTCTACCCCATTTTCCACTTCTTCCCGGCATAATTTTGGCATCCTAAATTGAGAACCTAAGATTATTGACCTCAGGTTCAACCTTGACCCTAACCTAGGTCAAGGTCGACCATGACCCTGACCCTAGGGTCTGGGATACTCAGGGTTAGGTTCCAATTTTGGGGTTTCATCAAAATTTTATCTTTTCCCTCTTCAGGGCAACTATTTCTTGGGTTAAGTGTTGAATTCTCAAATTAATATTTGAGGTGGACAATTCTCAAGCTTTGTATAGGATTCCTAATTTATTATTGTAGATTATACTTTCTCGAGTTTTGTGCCTAATGCTCAAATTAACTTTGGGGTTAGCCTTACCACAAATTTTGTGACAAGGCTCTTAAATAATTATTTTTATTTCTATATTAAGGGTGTTCCACTTCTAGAGTTTTGTGTAAAGAATTTAATTTAATTTCCTCTCCATGTGCACCTTTCTAGAGTTTTGTTACATGGGCCCTTAATTATTATTTTCTATGTGACCTCTCTAGAATTTTGTGCCCTAAATCACTATAAAGGGAGCCTTCCTCTCTCATTTTCTCCATACCTCATCTTCATAATCTCTCAAGCACTCAAGTAATCAAGAAGGAGAAGGAAAGCATTCGAGCATTCAAGATCCAATTCATCAAGGAGATCCATTGTTAGCCATTGAAGGATTCAATCTCTATGGAGCCCCCTTGTTGAAGATTTCTCCATCCACATTCATCCAAGCTTCTTCCTATTCCAAGATCCATTCAAGATTGGTGTTGAAGCTCTAAAGACAATTGATTTGAGACATCCTTCATTCAATTCTACATTCATTTGGTGCATCCATACTTGTGGATTTAAGGATTCAAATCCTCCACAAGGGTTTCAACATAAGAAAGGTGAACTGTTCCATTTACTTTGTTTATTACTGCAATTTCAAATCAATTTCAAGGTTAATTCATAAATTAGGGTTTGACTAAGGAAAACCCCTCCCCGCCAACAAAAAAAACCATTTTTCTTGTGGGTACAAGTGTGATATGATGAATTTTAGTGTAGATTTGGATACCCTTTTCGCCAAACTTTTGGGATCCATGAACAGAATTTTCATCAAAGCAGTTGGGTCAAGGTCGACCTTGAGTGGGGGGTAAGATTGTGCCTCAAGGTAAGATTGTACCCTGATCCTAAGGTCAAGGTCAACCTGGCTCAAAAAAGAAAAAGATTTATGAGTTTTGTAGATCTCATAGTTTCAGTTTAAGATTGCAGAAATCAACAGTTTCTAAGCCTATTTGATAGGGTTTTCAGCCGATTCTTTTTCGAGGTAAGTACCTTTATTTCTTCATTTCAACATTAGTATTTCCAGATTTACATTCCATCCCCTTAGAATTTATATGTATGTGTAAAATATTGGTTTTGGGGTCTCTTTTATGTGCAAACCATCATTCTAGGACCCCGTCCATATTTTATATCTTACATTTTGGTGAACCAAACAAGCTTACCCCTTTCTTTTGGTGGAATTAGATGCCCTATTGTGTTTATGAAAACTCTTTCTTTTTGGTGTTAGAATTATATTTTGTTTTAGATCTTACATTCTTACAAAAGTAGATTTCTATTATGCTCTTGCATTTATATTTCAAAAATACAAAAAAATCACAAAATTTCTTTAAAAATACACATGGAATTAGATGCCCTATTGTGTTTCATTTGAATGCATTTGGATATATCTAGCTCTATTCTCTATGCATTTATTTATTCATTATCATGTTGCACAAGATGTTTCAAGTGTATTTCAAGTGCCTTATTGATAGAGATGATAATCCTCCTATTGGGAATGAACCTTTGGATTTGGATGTTGATTACTCTCTTCCTCATGAAACCATTGTGGATGATTCTACTTTTTGGGATGAACCCTTGGACAAAGAAATTGATTTATCTCCTCCTCATAAATAATATTTGATACAAGAGGGTGATTTATTAATGGATGACATATTCATACATGATGATAACTCTTTTTCTAAAACCCACTCCCCTTATGCATATTTTTTAGCGAAAGAAGATGACATTATAGATGCTTTACCTCCATTTGGGATTCCTTCTAGTGATGATGCATTAGCAGAGAATGATATAAATTACCTTAATGCTCTCCCTCTTAGTGATGATCTTATGGAGAATCAAGATTCTACCTTGTCTACTCCTAGGATGTCTTCTTTTATTTCTTCTTATGAATCTATTTGTAGTGTTGAGACAACTAATATGGTTTTTCTAAAACCCTTGTTGACTGTCAAAGGTTGTCCTCACATTACTATCAAAGGTAAACCTATGGAGTCTTTAGAGTCTTTCAATGACCAAGATTTGAGAGCTCACACATGAATAGCGATTTCCTCACCAATGATGCATTAGCGGAGAATGATATTGTCATGCCCATAAAATATCACTCTAAAACACACCAACTTTTTTTTTTGTTAAGGTAAAATAAATCTAAGTTTACGTTGATGGTTAATAGAGGATCTATAGTTTCGAAAAGAGTTAGAAACAAAATTCCTTTTACAACATTGATGAAAAAGGTTTCTAGAGGAATTAGCTTTATCAAGGGGTCTTATCTAGCTAGCGAGGTTGTAACCGAGGTGATCCCAACATTTAGGATATGACCATCTTATGAGTTTAGGGATACTAATACTGGATAGATGACCCTATGACTAACGCTATACTACAATGTGTCGATAAGATCTATTCAATAAGGCATGGAGAATTATATATGACTAGGAAAGAAATCTAATAACAATATTTCCCCATTTCAATGTTCTTAAAATTAAGTGGGAACAAAATTTCTTTTCATTTTTAAATAATAATTATATAATTAATTATTAGAGTTTAATAATTAATACAATTATTATTTATTGACATAAAAGAATAATATATTATTAGCTAATAATGACTTTCTTAATTACCAGCAAATGAATGTTTATTATCTTATCATAATAATTATATTAATTATTATCAAATAATCAATATAATTATTATCGTCAATCTAAGTGTATAAGCCATCAATTAATACTTTTTTTTTTCAATAAAATTACTTATACTTATGTCCATAAATATTAAATAACAAATTAATTGTTAGTTAATATTTATAATAATTAATATTGAAAATACTAATTAATATAAATATTAAATATTGTAAAATAATTAATAAATTTATTATTAAATTATAATAATTATTATTTAAAATATTGAATAAAATAAATATTATTAATAAAAACAAAAATAAACATTAATTATTAATTAATATTTATATTAATTAATATTATAAATATTAATTAATATAATGTAATACAAAAAAAATGAATTTAAAAAAAAAAGGTTTTAAATTTTAACTTTGGCATTTGTTTTAAGTCCCTAAGGGACTGGCGGGGCCCACTACACACGACAGCAGTCCTGTCATGCAGGGCTGTCTGTCGTCTGATAGCTCCCTGCTGCAACAGTGGGGTGTGGGACCTGTGGTCCCCCCCACTTTAAATTAAATTAATTTTTAAAAAAAAATATTTTCTTTATAAAAATTTATTTTTTTATTATTTTTTTGTTTATTTTAGAATAAACTTTTTTTTTGAAACCCTGCAAAAAGGCATGTGCTTTTTTTGAAAAGTCATATATAAATATTTTTAAAAGTTTTAGTTTTTTTTTTCAAAAGGGGCCTTTCAAAGACGAATATATATGCATATCTATATTTTATTAAAGAGTTTATCTATGAGTCCTTTGGGGTGGAAACCCAGGTGGTCCCCAACAAGGACTAGACTCTAGAGGGGTGGTATAGGCTTAGGTACATGGTTATTTTTATTTGTTTAATCCACATGGCTGGAAATATATTATTAAAATGACTGTGGTATTGGAAATTGTATGGGAAATTTTCCCATACAATTTCCAGAGACCTGTAGGTGGTCATTTCTCAACCTTTTTTTTTCATTTTTCTTTTTCTTTTCACTTGATTTGTTGTATTTGGTTTCTTTGCTTTCTCTTGAATTTTTATTGAGTTTGAATTCAATCTAAGAATTAAAAACTTGCAATAAACTCACTAATAAGATGTAAACAAGCTTTACACAATTTCTCAATGTAAAAGTAATCTAAGTAACTATGAACAAAACCACTTGATTTATTTCTTCCTATTACATTTTTTTTTATTTCTTCAACATGGATTCCAATATCAAAAACAGTAAGAGCTTGCATTGAAAGGGAAAGTATTTATGAAATCAACTCTTTCTTATCCCTATCATTTTAACTTATGAAAACTTTACAATAGCATTTTAATGATACCTTAATTACTTTTCTTTCATGTGAACTTTACAACATGACTTCATAAAGAATTCTTCTAAAACCAAACAATGCTTTCTCAAATAAAATCTTTGCATTCCTTTTTGATACAAATGCATTGTCCAACCTTTATTCAACATAGTAAGAATACATTTAGATCATCATTTGATCAACATAAAATATTCACCAATGAACATAAATCTATCCAAAGAGAGTAATACATTTCCTCAAACCTTGATGCACACACACTTATTACAATACATGACTTGGAGAGATATCTCCAATACAAAAACAATAACATTGTGCTCAAGGGATTTTCATGACTCCTTTACAAAAACAATAATCATAATTCAAAAGTATTACAACTCAAATATGAGAACATCTTCAAAGAAAATTCTTCAAGAGTCCTAACTTCAACATGAAGGCCTCAATGTTCCAAATTCCTGCAATACAAAATCCATAGGCCAAGGAGTGCTCACCTCCCAACCTAGGCTTCTATGAAGCCAACCCCGAGCTAGGGGAACCATCACAAAGACAAGGAGAACACTCATGCAAATCTACAAACTCAACAACATAAAACATAAATCACAAGAAATCTCCCTTCCAAGGTTATCACAAAGAGTCTCAACATGACTCAAATAGGGTGAAGGTGGAACCAAATCCAAGAGGAGAAAGCTCATCTCTTGATGAGAGCTAAGCCATCACTTGGATTCCTCATCAAATATCTCTCTCCACAAATATAATCTCTACAACTCCTTATGACCCCCAAAATATAAAACATTAAATAGAGATGGCTACATGGAGCCCATACATCCATGTTGCATCCCTCTCCTATCCAAGGAGAGACTCTACACTCTTGAATGTCCCAACAATCCCTTCACCCTCAAGGCTACTCTTCCCTCCCAAGGCTGATTATGGCCTTGAGAACTCCCTCAACAAAACATTGCAACACATAAAAGAAAACTTCAAGAAACAACAATGAAGCTACACATTTACAATACAAGAAATCATGCTCAACAACAAGCTCATGATTCTCATAACATCTACAAAAAATATATTTTTACGACACAAGAAAAAATAAAACTACAACAACTAAAGAATCACAAATCCTCCATTATTACAATAACATCAAGCTCGCAACACATACAAATACAAGAGGAATAATATCTACATTTTGCATACAAGGAAAATAACATTCAAGAGAGCTCATCCTCTCAACATGAAAAACTAAAACAACAAAGTGAAGAAAGCCACCAACCTTGATCCAAGCTAATGGAAGATAGTTGATGAAGAGCTTTCCACTATCCAAGGTCCTCCAAACTAGTTGAGTCTCCAAAACTAGAGAGTGGGTGTCAAACTCTTCCAAAAAAAAGTCCCCTCTAAAAAAGCCTCCACACAAACCCCTAAGGACAAGATTGCATTTCTATTTGGTGGTCTTCCCTAAGACCCTTACATGTTTTCTAAATTTGGTCTCTTACAAAGGTAAGCTAACTTTTGGATGGGTCATTTGGTCAGCCAAGGGTTATCCTATGGTGAAAAATAACCCTTACCCTATGGTATATCAAGTGGGGCAACTAAAAAATGCCTAAACTCTTCCCTAGACACCTTTTAAGCCTCCCAAAAACCCATAAGAAGCTCAAATTCGAAATTCAAAGATATGACAACACCTCAAGCTCCCTAACCAAGTGATTTTCATGGGGATCCTAAAGGGTACCTTCCTAGGTTGGTTTTTAACCAATCCCCAAGTGGACATGTCATGGCCACATGTACACACACATGTCAAGTGACACATACACAAAAAGACACATCACAAGCCATGTGTCATATCTACTTGGGCATCCCTAAACATAAATACAATTACAATTACAAATAAAAAAAATACATTCATGCATCATACTTTTACAAATTAAATACATTACAATGAGGTTTTTGGCTTCTCACTAGAAGCAACCTCGGCTCAAACAGATTTTCACATTAGTCTGTGTGATGTTTCCCCAAATTTACCTTGGCCTATTCCCTTGCACACTCAAGTCCAATATCAGTAGTCCAAGGAAATAAAACATGTAAATTCATAACATTAATAATCAAGATAATTCATCCGCCAATTCATAATTCACATGACAATAATTTTTCATCCATAACCTGCATTCATCTCATCATGAACATATATATAATTCATCACTAAGTTAATCTTGAAACATAAACATTGCATACATTTATAATTTGATTTGCAATTAAACTTCATCATCATAATCAATCATAAATTAGAATTAAAACACACATGTAAGTTTCAATTGATGTCTCAGTAATCATCATCCAAATCATAATGTAATGTGCATCAAACTACTAAAATGATAAAAACATATCATAAAGTACCAGTAAAAAAACATCGAGCATCAAAATGTAATCATTAAATGTGTCTATCTCAAATGCAGAATTGAATGGCTATGATAGGCTTGGGGTGAGGCCTCATAGATATGAATTCCCTTAATGCTCTCCCTCTTAGTGATGATCTTATGAAGAATCAAGATTCTACCTCATCTCCTCCTAGGACGTCTTCTTTTATTCCTTCTTGTGAATCTATTTTTAGTGTTGAGACAGCTAATATGGTTTTTCTGAAACCCTTTTTACTGTCAAAGGTTGTCCTTGCATTAATGTCAAAGGTAAACCTATGGAGTCTTTAGAGTCTTTCAATGACCAAGTTGCTAAATCTTCAAGAGACATGCATTTTCAATTTTAAATATGCTAAATCCTTGGAAGGTAATGCACATAAGTTGCTAAATCCTGAAGAGACACACATTTTACAAAGGTATTCTATGGTGATATGAGGATATGGATCCATGGGTACTTCATAAAAGTCATCAGAAGACACATTAGCAAAGAATGATATGAATTCATTAGAGTCTATCAATGACCAATGATGCATTAGCAGAGAATGATATGAATTCCCTTAATTCTCTCCCTCTTAGTGATGATCTTATGGAGAATCAAGATTCTACCTCATCTCCTCCTAGGATGTCTTCTTTTATTCCTTCTTGTGAATCTATTTGTAGTGTTGAGACAAATAATATGGTTTTTTTGAAACCCTTGTTGACTATCAAAGGTTTTCCTCGCATTACTATCAAAGGTAAACCTATGGAGTCTTTAGAGTTTTTCAATGACCAAGTTGCTAAATCTTGAAGAGACATGCATTTTCAATTTTAAATATGCTAAATCCTTGGAAGGTAATGCACATAAGTTGCTAAATTCTGAAGAGATACATATTTTACAAAGGTATTCTATGGTGATATGAGGATATGGATCCATGGGTACTTCATAAAAGCCATCAGAAGATGCACTACATACATGCACAAAGCCGCCAGAAGGCACACAACTTTATGGGGTGACTATCAAGTGATTTCTTGGTGGGCCATCCTATCCTTTTTGTGGTTCACAGTGAGATACACACATCTTATTGGGCGAGCTACCCACCCCTCCATCTTCTCTCTTTTTTCTAGTGATGTCTCTCATATTGAAATCTTAGAGTTGATGAAGACTCAAGTCCCTGGGGGCTTGAGGATTCCTTTGTCCCTTTGATTTTAATAAGATTTTCTTTTTCTTTGTGATCTCCTTTACCAAGAGTTTGCATTGAGTCCATACTCTTGCTAAAGTGGGGGCTTAATCTATCATGTTAAAATGGAAGCACTTTCATGTTAATAAAATTTAGCCCTCTGAGTAAGTGGTTTGGGGTCATGTCGAATTCCTTGAATGGGTACTTGACTTGGATCTATCTTTTTCCCCTATTCTTCCTCACTTTCCACTTCTTCCTATCATAATTCTAGCATCCTGAATTGCAAACCTAAGATTCTTGACCTTAGGGTCAAGGTCAACCTTTTAGGTCAAGTCAAAATTGACCCTAAACTAGGTCAAGGTTGACCTCGACCTTGACCCTAGGGTCTGAGATCCTCGGGGTTAGGTTCCAGTTTTGGGGTTTCATCAAAATTTTATCTTTTCCCTCTTCGAGGCCACTATTTCTCGGATTAAGTGTCAAATTCTCAAATTAATATTTGAGGTGGACCTTTCTCGAGATTTTAATAGGATTCCTAATTTATTATTGGAGATTATCCTTTCTCAAGTTTTGTACCTAATGCTCAAATTAACTTTGGGGTTAGCCTTACCTCCAATTTTGTGACAAGGCTCTTAAATAATTATTTTTATTTCTATATTAAGGGTGGTCCCCTTCTAGAGTTTTTTGTCAATAATTTAATTTAATTTAATTTCCTCTCCATGTGCACCTCTCTAGATTTTTGTGTCATGGGCCCTTAATTATTATTTCCTATGTTGCCTCTCTAGAAGTTTGTGCCCTAGATCACTATAAAAGGGAGCCTTCCTCTCTCATTTTCTCCATATTTCATCTTCATAATCTCTCAAGAACTCAACAAAGAAAGAAGGAGAAGGAAAGAATTCAATCATTCATTCATCTTCAAGCCTTCAAGCATTCAAGATCCAATTCATCAAGGAGATCCATTGTTAGCCATTGAAGGATTCAATCTCTATGAAGCCCTCTTGTTGAAGATTTCTCCATCCACATTCATCCAAGATTCTTCCTATTCCAAGATCCATTCAAGATTGGTGTTGAAGATCTAAAGAAAATTGATTTGAGACATGCTACATTCAATTATACATTCATTTGGTGCATCCATACTTGTGGATTCGCAGATTCAAATCTTCCACAAGGGTTTCAACATAAGAAAGGTGAATTGTTCCATTTACTTTGTATATTACTGCAATTTCAATTCAATTTCAAGGTTAATTCCTAAATTGGGGTTTGAATAAGGAAAATCCCTTCCCCAAACAAAAAAAAACCATTTTTCTTACAAGTATATATTTAGGGTGACAAATTTAAGTGTAGATTTGGATACCCTTTTCACCAAACTTCCAAGATCTGCGAACAAAATTTTTGTCAGAGTAGTTGGGTCAAGGTCAACCTTCATTGGGGGCTAAGATTGTACCCCGATCCTAAGGTCAAGGTTGACCTAGCTCAGAAAATAAAAATATTTCTAGGTTTTGTAGATCTCGTAGTTTCGGTGGAAGACCGCAAAAATCAATAGTTTTTTAGACTCTTTGATAGGTTTTTCAACCAATTATTTTTTGAGGTAAGTACCTTTATTTCTTCATTTCAACATTGGCATTTCCAAATTTACATTCCATCCCCTTAGAATTTATATGTATGTGTAAAATATTAGTTTTGGGGTCTCTTTTATGTGCAAACCATTGTTCTAGGACCCCATCCATATTTTCCATCTTATAGAAAGGTTTATAGATATTGCATAAATCCTATCAAACATGTTAAGAATATTGAAGATAGCATAGCCAAGGATAGGGTGACATTAGACAACATAATGGATAGTTGTGAAACCTCTTCACAAACTGTGTTGGAAATGGACAAGAAAACATCCAAAAGTTTGGATAATATAAGCATTTTGAATATAGAGAAAGAGAGAGTAGTGGAAAGATTTGGTTTTCTAAAGAGTCTAATCACTCCTAAGATATCAATTCTTGAAGCTCATCTCATAGAGATGGAGAAGATTAAGGGATCAATGGTGAACTATGTAACCACTAAGCTAAAGGTGGCAGAGACTACATCTTATGCACTGAATGGACTGATCCATGTCAATGAACTACTAATTAAGTCATGGACTGATGATGTAAATACCTTGGAAGATTCATTCCAAGACATTCTGAATCTGGTGAGTAAGCACTAAAGTCTCATATGCTTAAACTTTTGAAATTTTGTAAGTACCTTTTCCATTGATGTTAAAGGGAGAGGAAGAGAAGAGAAGAAGAAGAAAATAAGTAAATAAAAAAAAAAAAAGGAGAAAGAATATGTATATAGAGAAGTAGAAGGAAGATAGTATTTTGACACTTAGTCATTTTTCACTAAGTGTTTCCATCAATGCCAAAGGGAGAGATTGTTGGAAAGTGATGTTTTGAGAACACTATGGGTCACTTGAGGGTTGTCATTTATGGAAACACTTATGTTCTAGTGATCGCATGAAGTGAGAATAAGTATTGGAGACACATTCATCAAAATGACTAAGTACAAAATCATAGTTATAGTGTACTGTAGTACTTTGTTGGTCAACGAAGGTGATATATGATATATCATGGCTTGAGAACTTAGAGAAACACATTTTGTGATATGTATGTTCTTCATTTAATGTCACATATGTTTTTTTGTTGATATCAGTAAGTTACAATATTATGAAGGTATGCGAAGATAGAGGAACAGTGAAACAGGGCATATGAATAGTCGTGATGATTAAGGGAAGGAAAGATGGAATGGTAATGTTCTAAGTTAGATGAAGATTGTATATATTGCCGATAGTTTGGTAATATAAGATCTTTGACTTGGTATTTTTTATTTGTATAAGTAATTATAATATTTTGTGATGTATTTGAGAGCCGACTAGATGGAAGAATTGATATAAGTATAGAATATTTTATGGAAGCGATAAGTTTGATAGAGATGTATGTATGATGGATGAAAATTTGGGATATTAGTGATGACTGTTAGTAGATGTGATATCAAATATTGATAGAGCTATAACTAGAACTATCAAAGCATAGAAGATACTTGTATTGTTCACTCTTGGAGAACACTTTTGTTAGTAAAATATTGATTGTAAGAGTTGTAAGCTCAGTATACCTTTAACATGATTTTTGTATACCCCTAACAAGGTTTCCATTCCTCTAACTAGGAAATGTGCTATGTAATACTTAGCTCCTAATAGGGCTAGATCTCCTAATAGGGATTCTATATATTAGTGCATAGTTGTGGGTACCATCCCCACCGTGGTTTTCCCTGGGCTAGGGTTTCCTCAAAAAAAAATAATGGTGTTATGAGTTATGTTTTATGTGTTTATGTTCTTTTAATTTCAGCAATCATATGGTTTGGTTAAAGTTTGATTTCAAGTGTTGTAATACTAATTCACCCCCCTCTCAGTATTACTTAATCCTAACATACGCAAGCAAGATTGAGGCTCATGTTGCCAAGGATAAAACTGACTAATTCTTTTGAGATTTTTATCTCAAGGAAGCTTCTTTATTATAGTGAGGTGGAAGGGTTGGCATCTACCTGTCCTCACCTGGGTCATTCCCAGGAGCTTTTTACCTCGACTGACAAGACCTCTAAAGATTATAGTAATGAAATAAAGAGGATTGGGGACCTAGGAATATAGATATCTGATTCTCAACTAGGGACAAGAGAATACACTCCTATCTATTTTATTTTCCCCTATCAAAAACATCATGCAAAGTATGGTGCATTTTCTCCAATTTGACCTCAAATCCCAGTCTAACTTTTGAGTTTCATATTTTCCCACATGGAAAATAATATAATCCTCTGATTAGATTCCCATTAAATCAAGAAATACAAGAAAGATTGTTTGGTTGATTCCATAAGGCAACCTACAAATCCACATATTAGTAGTTTTATTTTCTAATTTTTCTCTATCAATTCAACCTACAAACCACAATTAGGCTAAAAAATCAATCAACATCATCAAATTCACTCATTAGTCATCAATAATTTTAAATTTGCACAATTAAAATTGTCAAATGCAATCAACAACCAGATGCAACACAAAGTTTACTAGATGAATTCAATGGTCCTAAATGTGACAAAAAGGTTACCATATGTGATTCTAACTAGATGTGATCCAGAAAAGACCGGATGCGACCCTATTTGGACCTAATGTGATCTTCTTTCTCAAATGTGATCCAAAGCTCCAAATGTGATCCTGGTTTTGTTAACAGTGACAAAATTTGTTTAAAAAGCCAGAAAAATGGGGCATGGTCCCACGGTGCATGCCAAAAATGAGTGTGTGAATTGTTGTACTTGTTATCCTATAACACAACATTTCAATAAGATATTAGATTGTTAGTTTCTTCTGAAAATATGAAATCAAATAAATTGGCAAATTTGTCCTATTGGTATCTAACTAGCAAGAGTGTATCTAAAGTCTATTTTTCTCTCATATTTAAACTCTAAATAGTGACAATACACTACTAAAATAAGAGATTCAACTCAATTAAGCTAGACAATGTGAAAATAAACTAAATCTATGAAGATCCACTAATTCATTACCAATTTTAATGAAATGTGAGTTAATTAATTAAGTTATGCAATGAAAATGAGAACATGTAAGTATGAATGCAATTAGTTATATGATTTGTGAGTTTAAAATTCTTCTTTTATAGAAACCTTAGTAAATTTGACTATTGAGATGCAATTTGAGAAGAATGGTTGAGATTCATCCTCTTTTGATCCGTGTGATTATCCTCTCATTGATTGATTTTTTCATTGTTGTCTCTGGAAAGGTGACATGTATTTTAAGTCATTTTATTAATTTGTTTTAATTAATTAATTTGGCCATGTATTTAATAGGATTGATTTAATTAATTAGGCTTACAAGTAATTAATATGATTTTTCATCAATTGATCATGTTTAAATGCTTGATTTAGGAATTTGATTTATTTTATCAAATTATGATAATAATCAAACAATCCAATTAACATAATCAAGATATTGTTTCGAATTAGGGAAAATAGGGCATTTGATTCTACTAACCCAATTTAGGGTGATTACACCAAGTATCAGGGTTAGACATAACAATGATATATATCCATCCATAAATTCATAGTATTTCAATAATATAATATCACAAATGTACCAAAAAGATATTATTCAACAACAAGAACAAGGACATCCACCAACATGACCCAAAAATTGTATATAATGAATATGTAATTTACATAATTGAAACATAGACATCTAACTGACAGATATAGAAATTTAGCTAGCATAATGGCCCTGACATTAATGAAAATGGTGATAGTATCTTCTCAACAATAACAATAGTCAACCCAAGCCACATTCATATTATGATAATGAATATTATGACTACCTTTGCGTCTAAGGTCATGATACTAAAAAATGTATGAAACTCAATAAAAAATTTCAATACCCTAATCATAATGGGAAAATTGACATTGACAAATACTCTCCATCATCATCAAATGCACAACTCAAGATCTATATCACTCCTTTTCCTCAACACTCAAACAAAAAAAATCTTGTTCATCAAACGGTATACCCTATGATTATATAATAAATACCATCTTAGGCTTTGAATACTTGTTTGGACATAATGAATAAGATACTATCTTAGGCTTTTACTCTTTGTGTGGTCATATTAAAGAAGCTAAAAATATTGTAAACACCCTTACCCTTAAGGGTGAAAATTGTGATGCAACCACTCATAGAGGAAGAGTTACTATGAAAAAAATACCACCACTATCAAACCTATCCACTTCCACTAGACCAAATTTTCATTACAATATCCTTTATCACCTTCCAAATACTCCTCCATCGATATCAATCCTTAAGTTTCTCCACTCATGACCCATCCATAAGGAGATCCTCAAACAAGCCCATCTTGAGTCTCACATTTTAGACAACATTAATGCTTCCCAATTTCAATCTATTACTTGGAATCTTGGTGTAAAGAATCACCTTGTATTCATAGATAAGGACCTTCATTCTCCTGACCCATACCATAATAAACCTTTTCATATCAAAGACATCATAAATCCCTATAAAATTGAGAGAGTCCTTATAGATGGTAGATCTGGATTGGACCTTTTTACATTAAAGATAATAAAATATTTGGGACTAGTTGATGACCTTATTGAAGCTACAAAAAGGATTAAAACAAATATTTATGATGAAAGAGAAATAGAATCTAATGGTTTGATTTTACTTCCTCTTCAAGTGGATCCCACATTGATCCAAACCACATGTCAATTCCTTGACCTAGATTTACCATAAAACATCCTCCTTGATAGACCTTAGATCCATCCTATCCAATGTGTACCCTCTACTTTCCATCAATGTCTTAAAACCCCACATAATGGTAGCTAAGTTAGTGTTACTAGAGATCTTAAAACCTTTCAGTATAGAAAAAGTCTGGAATGGAAATAGATAAAATTTTCCCCACTTAATGAGGTATTCAAGAAATCCATTACCAAATCATCTATTGCTGAAGCTTCCACATCCAAGACCACTAACTACATGATGATAATGATGAATATGCAATTGAAAATTCCTTGTGTGTTGTTCAACTCTCCTTATCTCCAAAATCCTATCATCAACCCTCATAAATAATACACAAGGAAGATAAACCCAACATGAAATGAAAAAAGACTACCTTGGAAGAATGGGGACCCCTTTATAAGGAATGTATGGAAGAAGATGTCCTATCACGACTCTACAAGGATGGATAGGACAATATTTTTGATATACCAAAATAAACATATCCAAAATCATATCCCATTGTTGAAAGTATGGGATAACATGGAATAGTCTTAGGTTTACAAGAACATGGAATTAAAGAAACCATCAATCCCAATGGTTACTATTATAATAGAGGAAGTAGATTTCACCTACAAACTAAGGTGTCCTCTCATAATGATTGTGAAGCTTATTTTGATTTTGAAGACATTGAGGAGGATTTCTATGAAGTCCCCTTTGAATTCCTAGATGATGATCTCTTTGAAATCAACCATGTCCTTACCATCACTTCCACTGACCTTACATCCCCTATCCTGATACTCAAACACCCTAAGCTTACTGATTTGGACCAGAAAAAGCTACTTGATTTGTATATATGCACTCTTAGACCTAAGATATATCTGAGAATATGAGCATGAAATCACATATCATTATTAGGCCTATTTTGGGAGGCAATTTAACTCTCTTGGTCACAAAATTGATAATAAAGATAAAAATTAAAATAAAGAAAACAAAACATCCACTGTTGAAAACCTCTCTAAGGCACCTTTGGATAGCAAAAAGGTAAAAATAAAGGACACATCATCTGGTGAAACCCTTTCTAAGGCAGCAAAAGAGGGAGAAGTTCACTTGAATCTAATGGATCTTCCATGATAAATATTATTGATCATTATAGAGGATATAATAGAAGTGAACCTTGGTATTATTAATGATCCTAAGATTACATTCATAGCAGCACCCCTAAATGAGAAAGAGAAAGTAGATATGATTTAATTCCTCCACAAATAACAACACAATTTTTCTTGGACCTATAACAAATTCCTATTTTAGACCTAGATCTAGTTTTACATCATCTTGATATGGACCTTCATGTAAAACTTGTCAAGCAAAAACCTAGAAATATTCATCCACAAGTAGTATTATTAGTTAAAAAAGACTATAGAATATGCTAGACACTAGATTCATTAGACTTAACGATTATCCTCAGTGGGTATCTAAGATCATTTTAGTGGTTAAATATATTGGGGGCATTCACATCTATACAAATCTTAGAGACTTGATTAAAGCATGTCCCAAGGATGATTTTACACTTCCTAACATAGACATTATATTGGATTGAGTGCAGGACTTGAGATGTTATGTCTTACGGATGGATCATTTTGGCTATAATCAGATTAAGATTGCAATAGAAGATTATCACAAGACCACATTCACCATGTCACAAGGTACCTTTCAGTAGCAATTCATGCCCTTTAAACTTGTACCATCATGAAAAGTAAGCACCCTTAATTAGGTTCTCATTTTAGCATTATTTGAATATGTACACATTCCCACATTGATTTCACACTCTCCTCAAGATTTTTGGACCTCCATTAATCTTACAAGTCCATTATTGACTCGATTTATTCAAAAATTTAGGTTTTCTATTATTTCTAAGTGTGCTCCACTATTTTTACTATAATAAAATAATTTATTCTATCTCCTAGGGCCTATCTTACCATTTATGGCCTTTACATTCTCTCTCGATCTCAAAATGAGTTGTAACTAAAAATTGTACACCCACTAATTTCTCAATACCAATAGTCCAAATTTGGGCCCTAATTCATGGGTGCATTGTACCGATGGAATCATGTCCCTAGGACATGGAAGCAATGGCATCATTTATCATGGGATTAAGGCCCAAATTTGATTTAGGGCCCTCTATTAGGGTATAAGAAGAAGATCTGGTCTCATGGTTGGTGTGAATAAAATTCACCATCCCGCTAAGTTAAAGATTTTAATATTTTTGCATATTTACCCTTTTTGTTATTTTTTTTTATTGACCTACATGCATCTTCCACTTGTCGGCATGCCATTTATTTTGGAACAAGTTACCTTTTACCTTTGCCAAAAGCTTCATAGATGTGTGTGCTTGCCACTTGGTGGCATTACATATTTTCTAGATCAAGCTCTCTCTTCTCTTTGCTAAAAGTTGTACATGATAACCATGTGTCATTTCAAGCACTAATCAGAATAAATTATTTTTAATGGGCTTGAGTGCTACGCAAATTTACACATATTGGAGAAATGGTTAGTGCTCCCCTTGGTATTTATGACAAGGGACTAACCACCTCATGTGGATTGTATAAGTCTAGTGGTTGTATCAACCATTGAGAGGTTGATCTTTTAGTGGAATGACAACCACACATGTAACAATTGGTATCAGAGTTTGGTCACATGTTTGAATCTCATCAGGTAACACTAAGGGGAAGATTATTGGAAAAATTGTCAGCACTACCATTGGGATTCTTGACAAGGGACTAACTTCCTCTTGCATATTCTATAAGTTTAGTAGTTATGGTGGGCATTGACAAGTTTATCTTTTACTATAACAAAAACCATATACATGTAGTAACATGTAGTTGTCTTGTAGGTTTTCTAGAGAATGTAGCTTCCTTTTTGAAGAATCTTGTGCATCTTTCTAGCATGTGTCATCTCCTAGATAAAGAAAAAGACATCCACACATCTCATTCTGATGAGCTCAGTTATTTTCAATTCAATCACATTTCCCATGAAACCAGGTGTGGGTAAAATAATAGGATTCACTTTAACAAGAAAAGTCATAATACCTAAGGTTTGTTTAGAAGCAATGTCAAAGATATAGATACAAATGGAATTAGGTCACTACAACATTTGGGGTCAAATTTTGATGCCAATTTGCAACACCACTACAATTTGTGTTTTTTTTTTGGAAGTGCCCTCGATGGTGTCGTAATAGTGACGCTACTATCGTAATTGCAACACCCCTTTGGTTATAAACCAAAAAAAAGGAAAAAGAAAGTGTCATTTTTAATTTGTGAATTCGAAGAGCCTTGTTTGGGAAGAGTGCACTAGCACTTGAGGTAGGCATTCAAGCTTTGTCTTCTCATTAACTCAATTTCATTTTAATGACATTTGTTGATTTAATGGCATAATATGAATGTTAATAGTGTCATTGTTTACATCTTAGCATTTGGAATGCTCAATGACCTGCAAGCTTTGAGAGCTAGGGCATCATTGCTATTACCTTCAAGGCATTGTGTGAAGTGTTTGATCTCTCTTTATTTTTTTTGCTATTGATATTCACTATGTGGTACTCCTTGTTTATGATCATTTCATGATGAAATGTGTTGATGGCTCATGGGCTGCAAGATAGGGCATCATACATTGTTTATGAGCTCACTATTGAATACTAGTATTGTTTACATCTTTTCATTTGGAATGCTTGATGACCCGTGTGGTTTGAGAGCTAGGGCATCATTGTTATTACCCTCAAGGCATTGTATGAAGTGTTTGATCTCTCTTTATTTGTTTTTCTATTGATATTAACTATGTGGTACTCCTTGTTTATGATCATTTCACAAGGAAATGTCTTAATGGCTCGCGGGCTGCAAGCTACGGCATCATACATTGTTCATGAGCTCACTGCTTAATACCAGCATTGTTTACATCTTTTCATTTGGAATTCTTGATGACCTGCAAGTTTTGAGAGCTATGGCATCGTTTCTATTACCTTCAAGGCATTATGTGAAGTGTTTGATCTCTCTTTATTTGTTTTGTTGTTGATATTCACTAAGTGGTACTCCCCATTTATGATCATTTCATGAGGAAATGTATTGATGGCTCACGGGCTACAAGCTACCATATCATACATTATTCATGAGCTCACTATTTAATATTGGCATTGTTCATGAGCTCACTATTTAATATTTGGCTAGGCCATGTAAACGGTACCAGGCCAACCCAATCAGCCCAAAAAAAATGTGTCATGTTTATCTTTGTCAAATACACTCATTCACCATTTTTTTCTTGTTCTTCACACAAATATTGCATCAAAAGTAATCGTAAACAATGATTCAAAGAAAAAAGAAACAACTACAATAGATCAGACCCCAAAAGAATACAGTCAAGGAGAAATAGTGCCCTAATCAGAGACAAAATGAACTCTTAATGTAAGCAAGCATGGAACCAAAGAGGGGAAAGTAAGGCACCAACCAGACTCAGGAAAATATAGTATCTGAAATCATAGAGGACACTGACAGAACAAGGAGGTTATCCCACACAAATTTCATACCTTGCCCACACAAGATCAACTGTAAAGATCTTAGCCTTCTTCTCCCCTGAATTCACAATAAGAATAGTTAAAATTGAATACTCTTAGTTTTTCTTCAAATCTATTTGAAACTCCTATGAATTCACTGTGCATCAGGTATGACATCAAAGAATGAATTTGAAATAACAAAGAAAAATCTTTCTGTTTAAAACTAGCATAATTAAGCCTCAAACAAAAAAAGTGCAAACATATAAACTTACAAGCTATATACACCACCCTGATCCACTGAAAAGGTCTTAGCCTTCTTCTCCCCTGAAATCACAATAGGAACAAATAAAATTCAATACTCTTAGTTTTTATTCAAATCTATTTGAAACTCCTATCAGCTAATTGTCCAATAGTTAAACTAACCTATGAATTCAAAGGAGGAATTATGAAATATAGTTGTAGGTAGTTATCTCTTCTATAATGATGGAGGAATCAAAGGTAATGATCAATGAGGTTGTTTCTATTAGATCATACATTAATACACTTACTGAGTTGAATTTGAGCTCAGGTATCATGCAATGTTATTTCTATCATTGCATGCTTGCTACTCTTGTGCACGATATATTGTTTTATACACTATTTATTTCATTGAAACTGTGAGCTTGGCATTTGTAATGTATTTTCTGTTATTGGATCAATGCTACCATGTTGTTGATTATGTGTATGGCTTGACTATGCACATGCATAATTGTAGATGAGGATCAGTTATAGGGTTCCAGGCATTGCTTATATCCTTTGGATCTAACCCCATCTTTTCATTCCTTGTAGGTTTTGGATCATACAAGAGCATACTGGATTGAACCTCGGGTCAACACTTCATTACTTCAAGAAATATATGGTACCTTCATTATTTATGTTTATCCACTTATGTATGTTTGCATTCATTCATATTCTTCTGAAATTTGGCTATTAGCGACCATATATGATGATTCTTGATGTTTTTGGGTCATTTGATGAAAAGATGTAAAAGTTTCTTAAAAGTTTATATTTTTTATTTCAATTTTTAAAATCATAAAATGAATAAAATTTAAAGATAAAAAATTAAGATAATCTTTGTCTTCACTTAAAAAAAACATATAGCTCATAAAGCATGGTAGAAACATAAAGCTGATAAAGCATGGTAAAAGAAGGCCCTAACTGTGGTAAAATGGGAAAGTTGCCACCTTGCACTGCTCTTCATATGGCAACTACTAAGGAACTATGTTATAAAATTTCAAGGCATGAAATTTTATACTTTTTGATATCATACTTTTTTCTCCTTAGCATTGAGTTTACAATGTGGGGGAGTCAAAGAAAATATATGTACAATTATAAAATTTCATGCCTTGAAATTTGGCATGAAATTTTATAACATAGTTCGTTAGTATTTGATCTTTATATGGCAGCCATGACTTAAGGTAGGAATCGATCTTTGCCTTCTCATTAAATCAATTTCATTTTGATGGCATTTTTTGATTTAATGGAAAAATATGAATGTTAATACTAGCATTGTTTACATCTTTGCATTTGGAATGCTCGATGACCCGCGAGCTTCGAGAGCTAGGGTATCATTTCTATTACCTTCAAGGCATTTTGTGAAGTGTTTGATCTCTCTTTATTTGTTTTTTTGTTGATATTCACTATGTGGTACTCCCTATGTATGATCATTTCATGAGGAAATGTCTTGATGGCTCGCAGGCTGTGTAGTACCTCGCCCCTAGTCTAATTTTATAAATGTTATGATTATTTTAGGATGATAGATTATATGTTAGGAGATCATTGATGCTTATGATTTTACTAACCCCATACTTGCATGTGTATGGTCGATGTGTTTATTTTATATTTCTATTTGACGTGCTTGATGTGGTTGAGGGACGGAGTCGTAGTTACTTGCTTGCGAGATCCACACAATCGGCCAATCCCCGCCATTGTCTGTTATATATTATTGTATGTACATGCTTCATCTTCTGATGACAGGTTTGCAAGTACAGGGCATTGTCTTCCTTGAACTGGCAAGAGTGAGCATGCCTATAAACATTCATCTCAATGGTAAAGAGGGGAGATGATACATAGACCCAAAACCCTAACCTAAGCCAAATTGTCCTAGGAATGGACAAGTGTCTGTTTGACTACCCTACCCGAATTCACTTAGTTGGCATGAATTTGTGGATCCCGTTCTTGAGTCTGTGCATGTTTTCAGTCTGCTTGATTTAGTGGATTTATGATAATTCAGATGATTTTCTATGATTATCGATGTTAGGATTATAGTTGAATTTAATGATTTAAATATGTACCTATGTTTAATTTGAAAAATTATCTAAAGTCAAATATTTGATTAATTGGGATTAATTGATTATTTAATTGAACTAGGATTAATTATGCTTGAGTGTATTATTAAATAATTGAATATTTAATTACATGCTTTAGGATGTATTAAATATTTAATTTATTTAATTTGGATTTTAATTATTAACATGTGCCTAATTGGAAAATGTTTTGGATTATGTTTGCATACTTTATTAAATGATTAAATGATTAATTGCATGAATTTGTGATGCATTAAGTATTTGATTTATTTAATAAATGAATTTTATTTATAACATGTGTAAATTAAAAAAAGGAGTTTGTTTTCAAAAGATAACAACCAGCTTTCAAAAGTCAAAGTGGGGTTGTGCTTTTAAAAGATATTTTAATTAATTAATTTTATTTACTTTCAATTTTGGAAGTAAAGTTGGATCAAGAGTTGTCTTATGATTCATTTTCTAATTTGGAGTTGACTATGAGTTAGCTTTTGAGTTGTCTTTTGGGATTGCTTGAATTTGGGAATTGAATTTCCTATTAGGAGATTATTGCATTCATTTTTTGCGGAGACAGGTTTTGGATAAGATTTTTGGGGAAGCTTGTGTGCTTGGTATTTTGAAGATTTGTGGATTGTTGTGGCTGCATATTGAATTGAATTTCTCTGTGCATCTGGATAGGGCACCTGTTTGCAACATAGTTTTCAGATCTGCAAGTTGAGTTTGATTTTGGAGAGAATTTTGCTCTCAGACCTACAGGAGTTTCCATATTTATTCCATTTCTGATGCAGGAGCATCCTGGGTGTAAGAGCAATCTTGCATCACCCAAAAAAATGTCTTTTTTTTTTAAATTTTCAATAAGGGCTATTTTGTGCAGAGCTGCTATTTATGGAAAGTTACTATTTTTGGTAATTTTTGCATGTGCTTAGAATGATCTGATTTCTTTCTTGGAGGTTCATTTTGGTCATATAAGTCTGCCAGTAAACTTTCATTTCCAGATCAAGTGTATGTTGGAAGATATTGAAGATTTTCGGTATTGGCACCAGGGTACAGAAACTTTGAACTCAGTTTTGAAGGCTTTAGAGGCCCCGGATGAGGTCAAAAATTTGGGTGACGGGCACTTGCGCAGATCAAGCCTGTAGAGCGCTTCGTGGCATTTCTGAAATGGGGTTATAATAGCCAATCGGGTCAACTGGTGATGACTTATGGTCTTCGGAAGTTGGGCCACCTGAAATGGCGAAAAATAATTTTCTTCAAAATTTCTGTTCGGGTTTCAAAGGTTATCTTGAGCCAACTATGATGTAATAAAATATAAAATAAAATAATTCTATGTTGGTCGGCCTTATTGGCTAAAATTCTGGAACCTTCCCAGGCAGTGGAAAATTGCCTATATAAGGAAGGCTGTATTATTGTCTTAGGCAGTTCAGAATAGTTCTGGGTAATAGTTCGAGGCTTTGTCCTACAAAATATTGTAAGGGAATGCCCATGTGGCTTTGCATATTGTAATTCTAAAAGTTTGTAATTCCACATTTGTGGAGATAATAAGAAGCCAATTTTTCTGTTCTTGCATATTATTGTTGTTGTTTCTCTTTTTCTGTTATGTGTTTGTGGTATTAAGGGGAGCACCCTTCATCAAGTGGTATCAGAGCAGGAGTTCTTGAGTGTGTAAATAGATCACCGACTGTGAGGTAGTTTGCACCAGGACCGTGGCTAGGGTTTCAGTGTGCATCACGAAAATGCCTCCACGAAGGGAACGTGGCGGAAGAGATGGTGTTGTAATACCTGAGGTTAGAGAGCTGCAGAGAAGGGTGTGAGCATTGCAAGAAGAGATTCGTAGAGGAATGAATCTTAATGTCAGAGATGAAAGTGAGGATGAAGCCGAAGAAGAATATCAAGAAGGAGAAGCTGAAATTGTGAACCAGGAGGAAGAAAGACTTTTTCGGGCGATTTCCAAGATTGGGAAAAGACCTAAGATTGAGGTTCCTACATTTTCTAGAAATCTTAACCCAAAGGAATTGATCGACTGGATCAATGAATGTGAGGAGTATTTTGAGTACGAAGATGTTGAGGATCCTGATAGGGTCAAATTTGCGAAGGCCAGACTGAAAGGTCATGCGAAGATCTGGTGGCAAGAAATTCAATTGGAGCGAAATAGAAGAGGGAAAGATAAAATCACAAGATGGGATCGGATGGTGGAAAAATTGAAGCGACAGTTCATTCCTGTTGATTATGAGCTTGACCTACTGAAGAAAATGCAAAGTTTGAAGCAAGTAGGAAAATCTATTCAGGAGTATACAGAGGAGTTCTATCGACTCCTCATCAGAACAAGCCATGCCAAAGCTGATAAGGAGAAAGTTGCCCGATACCTTAATGGGTTAAGGCCAAGCATTCAGGAGGAGTTGAATCTGGTTCGAATGAACAGTATTGAGGAGGCATACCAATTTGCCCTAAAAGTAGAGGAAAAGCTGAACAAGAAGTTCGAGAGCAGACAAAATGGAAGAGGTCGCGGTGGACGGTCATATGGTGGCCGAAATGAAGATCCGAAAAAGAAGGATGAGGCCAGTAGCAGTCAAAATCAGCGAGGAAATAATTCCAATCGCTTCCAGGATCAGAATAATAGAGATCAGAGAGGAAGAGGAAGAGGACAAGGATCTGGAAGAGGTGGCTTCCTTGGAACATGTTTTCACTGTGGAGAAAAAGGTCATAGGGCATTTGAATGTGCTCAGCGCCAAGGCAGAACGGACAGGAGAAATGAAGGCCAGGCCAGAGTTGCACATGTAGATGAAGATGCCAGATCATCAAATTCTGAAGATGCTGAAAGAGGAGAAACGTTGATTAACAGAAGAGTCCTGTCGAGTGGTGAGAATGAACCTGAGCAAAGGAGGAGCCTGTTTCGCACCAGGTGCAAGTGTGAAGGTAAATGTTGTGATGTGATTATTGATAGTGGAAGCACTGACAATTTGGTGTCAGAAGAGATGGTGACAAAGTTGAAGCTCAAGAGACAGAAACACCCACATCCATATCGGATTGCCTGGGTATAGGATGACCACAAGGTCATGGTCAGTGAACAGTGCCTGGTAAAGTTCAAGATCGGTGGGTACCAAGATGAGGTACTATGTGATATCATCTCTATGGATGCATGTCATATGTTGTTAGGTAGACCGTGACAGTTTGACAGATGTGCTGTACATGATGGTCGTGCGAATACCTATTCCCTGACAAAGGATGGAGTGCGACATAAGATAAAACCATTGAAGGAGACTGAAGAAAAGGTATGTGGTAATGCAAGGATAACTTTTGTTGATGGAATAAATTTCCTAGATGGTATGAGGCATGAGCATGTATGTTTTGCTTTAATTCCAAAAGCTGGTAAAGAGGAAGTAGAAGATGTTCCTGTAGAAGTTGCAGATTTGTTGAATGAGTTTCAAGATATTATATCCGATAACGTGCCTGATGGATTACCACCAGTCAGGAAGATCAGTCATCAGATGGACTTGATCCCAGGAACGAGTTTACCTAATAAGGCAGCGCACAAAATGACACCTGCAGAAAGTGAAGAGTTGAACAAACAAGTACATGAGTTGTTACAGAAAGGATTGATTCGAGAGAGTTTGAGTCCCTGTGCTATACCTATGGTATTAGCACCAAAGAAGAATGGAGAGTGGAGGATGTGTACAGATTCCAGAGCAATAAACAAGATCACAATCAAGTATAGGTTTCCATTGCCATGAATGGATGATATTATGGATTGTTTGAGTGGAGCTGTGTATTTCTCAAAGATAGATCTGAAGAGTGGATATCATCAAATTCGGATCAGAGAAGGAGATGAATGGAAGACTACCTTCAAGACAAAGGAAGGACTATATGAGTGGTTAGTCATGCCTTTTGGGCTAACCAATGCACCGAGCACTTTCATGCGGCTCATGAATGAGGTTCTGAAATAATTTCTGGGTAACTTTGTCATTGTTTACCTAGATGATATTTTGATCTTTAGTAAGACATTGGATGAGCATATGATGCATATTCGTATGGTATTTGAGAAGTTGAGAGAAGAAAAATTGCTGATTAATTTGAAGAAGTGCAGTTTTGTGAAGAAAGAGTTAGTGTATTTGGGATTTTTAGTTTCAGCAGAAGGTTTGAAAATGGACCCAGAGAAGGTACAGGCTATTCTTGAATGGCCTACTCCGAGGAATGCTACTGAGGTAAGATCTTTTCATGGTCTAGCTAGCTTTTACAGAAAGTTTATCAAAAATTTTAGCAGTATTTGTGGACCCTTAACTGAAACAATGAGAGGGGATAGAAAAGAATTTAAGTGGACTAATGGGGCGGAAAAGAGTTTTCAATTGTTGAAACAAAAAGGTACAGAACAACCTATTTTAGCACTTCCAGATTTTAATAAGATGTTTCAAGTAGATTGTGATGCTAGTGGTACTGCAATAGGAGCTGTTATGAGCCAAGAAAGTAAACCTGTTGCTTATTTCAGTGACAAGTTAAATGATGCCAATAGGAAATATTCTATTTATGATCAGGAATTTTATGCTATAGTTCAAGCATTAAAGAAGTGGAGACATTATCTACTTCCTAAGGAGTTTGTTTTGTATACTGATCATCAAGCTTTGCAATATTTGAATAGTCAAGGAAAATTGAATCAAAGGCATTTGAAATGGGTTGAGTTTTTGCAGAGTTATACATTTGTTTTGAAACACAGAAGTGGAAAGTCTAATAGGGTTGCAGATGCTCTTAGCAGAAGGCAACTATTGCTGACAGAGATGCAGATTGAGGTGGTTGGGTTCAAGGAACTCAAGAATTTGTATCCGGAGGATCCTGATTTTGGTGAAGCTTGGAAAGCTTGTACAGAACCTGTTACTCTAGACAGGATGAAATGGTTGGATTTCATCATCCAGGATGATATGCTATTCAGAGGGAGTCAGTTATGCATTCCACGAAGTTCTATGAGGGAGAATCTCATCAAGGAGAAGCATAGTGGAGGATCGGCTGGACATTTTGGTCGTGATAAAACCCTTGCTTTGGTTGGTGAGAATTATTATTGGCCACAATTGCAGCAAGATGTGAAGAAGTTTGTATAGAGTTGCAGAGTATGTCAGATGGTGAAAGGAGTGAAGCAGAATACAGGGTTGTATCAGCCATTACCTATACCAGAGAAGCCTTGGGAGGATATCAGCATGGACTTTGTTCTTGGTTTACCGAGGACTCAGCGGGGACATGATTCAATTTTTGTGGTGGTTGACAGATTTTCAAAGATGGCACATTTCATTCCCTGCAAGGAGACTAATGATGATGTTCATGTAGCAGAATTGTTTTTCAGAGAAGTAGTGAGACTTCATGGTTTGCCAAGGACCATAGTTTCAGATCGGGACACTAAGTTTGTTGGATATTTCTGGCGTACATTGTGGAAGAAGTTGAAGACAGATTTGAAGTTTAGTTCATCACATCATCCACAGACTGATGGATAGACAGAGGTGGTGAATAGAAGTTTGGGAAATTTGGTGAGATGTTTGGTTGGAGATAAGCCAACAGGATGGGATTTGATTTTACCACAGGCAGAATTTGCATACAATAATTCTATCAACAGGAGCATTGGTAAATCACCATTCTAGATTATATATGGAGGTAGTCCAAGAAATGCATCTGAATTGAGGAAGATAGATAAAGGAGAAATAAGTAGTGCTGAGGCTGAGGATTTTGCAGAACATTTGAAGAACATCCATGGGGAGGTGAGGAAGCATATTACCAAGATGAACGCATAGTATAAGGCTAAGGCAGATGAGAAAAGGAAGTATAAAGAATTTCAAGTTGGTGATGAAGTCATGTTTCATTTGCGGAAGGAGTGGTTTCCAGTTGGTACATATAACAAGCTGAAAATGAAAAAGTTTGGACCATGTAGGATACTGAAGAAACATGATTCAGGAAATGCATATGAGATAGAATTGCCTACTGAGCTAAATATTTCACCAGTTTTTAACATTTCAGATCTGACAGAGTATCATGAAGGAGGTGTTGAAGATGAGATCACAGCAGCACAGTGGAGTATTCCAGCAACTAGTTCAGACACTAAGGAGATCGAAGATATACTGGACAGTCGTGTTGGCAGAAGCACAAGGAACAGGACATATGAAGAATATCTGGTCAAGTGGAAAGGATGACTTGTTGAAGATTCATCATGGCTGACAAAGGAGGAGGTTAGCTGTCTTGGTTTTCCTCTGCACACCTGAGTCATGACAGGGTCACTTCTCAAATTACCCCGAGTGTCTGATGCAAGAGCATCCTGGGTGTAAGAGCAATCTTGCATCACCCAAAAAAATTTCTTTTTTTTTTAATTTTCAATAAGGGCTATTTTGTGCAGAGCTGCTATTTATGGAAAGTTACTATTTTTGGTAATTTTTGCATGTGCTCAGAATGATCTGATTTCTTTCTTGGAGGTTCATTTTGGTCATATAAGTCTGCCAGTAAAGTTTCATTTCCAGATCAAGTGTATGTTGGAAGATATTGAAGATTTTCGGTATTGGCAGCAGGGTATAGAAACTTTGAACTCAGTTTTGAAGGCTTTAGAGGCCCCGGATGAGGTCAAAAATTTGGGTGACGGGCGCTTGCGCAGGTCAAGCCTGTAGAGCGCTTCATGGCATTTCTGAAATGGGGTTATAATAGCCGATCGGGTCAACTGGTGATGACTTATGGTCTTCGGAAGTTGGGCCACCTGAAATGGCGAAAAATAATTTTCTTCAAAATTTCTGTTCGGGTTTCAAAGGTTATCTTGAGCCAACTATGATGTAATAAAATGTAAAATAAAATAATTCTATGTTGGTCGGCCTTATTGGCTAAAATTTTGGAACCTTCCTAGGCAGTGGAAAATTGCCTATATAAGGAAGGCTGTATTATTGTCTTAGGCAGTTCAGAATAGTTCTGGGTAATAGTTCGAGGCTTTGTCCTACAGAATATTGTAAGGGAATGCCCATGTGGCTTTGCATATTGTAATTCTGAAAGTTTGTAATTCCACATTTGTGGAGATAATAAGAAGCCAATTTTTCTGTTATGTGTTTGTTGTATTAAGGGGAGCACCCTTCATCAATTTCTGGCATTGGATCTGAGGTATGTATTGGATTTATCTATTAAATCTAATTTCATATCTGTTTTTCATTCTGTGTTTTTATAGTTTCCATGTTTTCTACTTGGTAGATCTTATTTATATTAGATCTGGGTATTCAGAAACCCTAGTGTAGTTGATTTATGTATTTTATTATTACTTGGCATCATACCATTATGCTGGCCAAATTTTGTTAATTAATTCTCCATGGTTTGCCTATAAATCAATAAATTAGTCATGTTGTATAGTTAAACTATAGAGCTTGTAAAAAAAAATTAATCCCCTATTAGAGAAAGTCAATTTGTTTTGAAAAAAACCCAATTTGGGTAGAAAATTCATTCTACAATATAAGTATTACCCTCTGTTAAAAAAAAATAGTCTATAATAGACAAGTAAAATAAAGATTTCCTAAGATTTCTATTTTTGGAAATAAAGTAGTTATATGGATCTCTATGAACATGTCTTTATTTGTAAAATGCATTGGTAAAGAAGAATTTTTAAAAAATATATATAAGTTTTAAAAAAAAAAATTAAAAAATGTTTAAGGGGGGGGTGGGGGCCACCAAACCCCCTACCCTACCCCCGCACGGTAGCCCAGGCCATGTGCAGTCCCAAAGGACTGACACGACAACCCTGGCACTGTTGTGTGCAATCCCAAGGGATTGACACGACAGTAACAGGGGGGTACCGCCGTGGCCTCACGGTGATGGGAGGGGAGCCGTGGGCCCCCCACACCAAAAAGGTTTGTTTTAATTGTTTTAAAATTGTTGTTTTATAAAATTTGTTTAATTTTATTTATTATTAAATAATGTAATTTGTTTTATTTGTTTTATATGTTAAATTATTTTGTGTTATGATAACTTATTATATCAAATTTATTTTATAATAATTTAATCATTATTAATTCATAATTTATTAATTTATGTTGTAATAAAATTTGATTTTAGTTTAATTAAGTTGATTTTGTTTTTGATAACATATCAATTTAGTTGGTTTATTTAAATTTTGGTTAGATAATCTATCTTGGATGCTTAATTAATTTTTTAAGTATTACTTCATTAAAGGAATTAGAGCATTTATGCTTAAATTAGGGCATGTCTTTCTTATACGATGTTTATTTGTTATTGGATCATTCTTTTGAAATTGAAGTGCGTCCACTGAAATTGGGCTTTTTACACCGTTGAATTCTTAGAAAGAATATAGGGAATATTCTCTTAATTATTGTATTATGTTAAATGTTTATGACTAGTTATCTTAGTAGATTTACGTTACTCTATACTTCAAATTCAATTTTGTTGAAATATGGAAATTAGAATACTATAATCAAATTCCAATTTCTATGATGCATTGTGTCTTCTTCGTGCCTGGAGTGTCTTCTTTTGGCTTAATGTGTTTTGGGGCATTAGAATGACCTAGGGGGGGAAACAAAGGCAAGGTTATGTTTCAGTGGATTGTAATTTAGTATCCATTTCATTGTATGTGCTTATTCTATTTGTCATCTATGTTCTGATCCTATGGGCTCTTGTTGGTTTTTATCTGTTTATGGTATCTTTGTAATCATGTCAATTTCTTGTGTGTTAAACTGCATCTAGGATTACCTGGTTGAATACCTGATTGATGTTTATGTGATTATGAGCCTAGGGGAGATTGATTAAGTGCATCTTAGGGGAGTGGCTTACAATAGGGGCCAGGACCCAAAGTGGTCAGCACCTAGGAAACCTATTGTAGGTTATGTAATTAAGTGATAACATAGTAATTAAAACTTTATAGATCATTTAAGAAGATAAGTTAGAGTATGATTATGATTAGAATTCCTCATTTCTGAGAGAGAGTATTCTAATCCCACATGAATTGTATTGAGGGTCCGGGGCCCAGAGTGGTCAGTTCCAGGGTAACTCAATGCTTGAGGGTCTGGGGTCCAGAGTGACCAGTCTAGGGTAACTCAAGTAAATAGACATGTGATGACACTCCCATAGCATGTAGCCTAGATCATCTCTTGAGTTTTTTGTATATGCCTCCAGATTAGTGTGTTTCACCTTTCTCTTTATTTATGTGTACCTTGAGTAGAGAGCTTTCAGGATTCCTTGCTTAGTGGTTTTATCCTTGTTTGGTTTTGGTCATCTGATTGGGGTTTGTGGTTATCTCCTCAGCACGGTGGGGTAGACCTTTGTGGTTCTACACAGATGGGTGGTAGTGATTCTTTACCATTTGAGATTCAATGTCCTGGTGCCGGTGCTATTGATACTTCTGCAGTTGGATGCTTTCATGGTTCTTCATTGTTTCTTCATTATTGGTTTCTTATCATACCTTCATTTATGTAGTCCTATATTAGAGTATCACATGTGATACCTAATATGGACATTGTACTTCTTTGATAGATTCACTAGTAGAATTTGGGCAATAAATGACCAGGTGACTAAAAATTTTAGTCACGTGACTAAAAATGATCATGTTCTACCCATTTTTTTGCAATTCACAAATATAAATGACTAAATAAATGACCAATTTGGTCATCACGTAAAATGACTAAATAAATGACCAGTTTGGTCATCAGGTAAAATGACCAATTTGGTCATCAGGTAAAATGACCAAATAAATGACTAAATAATTAGTCACTCTAATAATAAAAATGACTAAATGAATGATTAATACTCCTTTATACATTAACATTTGATAATATCATATACTTATATTCTTAGAAGTTGCATTTCAACAATAATGTGTGTTCACCAATATACTTATTATGTGAACATTATTCTATGTGCTCCAATATTCTGTTCACCAATTTTCATTTATCATCATCAATTATTGGCACTTTACCAATCTATACAATAAATTTTCCTCAGGGTATACTGCGTTTTGAATCTGGAGTCTAAAATGTTTGAGTTCACCAGCAAGATCCAAAGGCAAGATCAATGTGACTTGGCTCTGCTAGTATTACATAGTACCAAATCATTTTTAATTTAGATGACGATTATATTTTTCTACCTTTAATAGTAAGTTTGAAATATATATTAAGAGTTGAAATGATATTTTAATGTGTTATATTTTATTTGAATAAATTATTGAAAATAAATTTAATGTAATATATAATTAATAATTAATTTATACATTTGATATAACATTAATTAAGTTATACATAAATAATTATAGGTATTGTTATCGATGATATTAGAAAGTAGAATATTAATTATAATATAAATTAAATTATATATAATATCATCTAAATGCTACTTCAAAATTTATGGCCTGCCAGTTTTAGTGGGTTTTTACATTAGTAATATGCTTAATATTTCTAATAATTTTATTTTTAGTTGAATTTTAAATAATAATTAAAAGTTTATTGTAATAAATTTAATTTGTAATTAATCTTATTTAAATTATATTTATAACATAAATAATATTTTTGTTTCTATTGTAATAAATTTAGTTTATAATTATGTATCTAATAAAAATTATATTTTGGGGTACCTAATGTACACCAAGGTGCAATTACTAGTTTTAATTATAATAATTAAAAATAGAAACTATTATATTATTGTCCTAAATTAAAAATTAAGACAAAAAAGAATGCATTTTTATTTAGGTGGGAGGAAGAGGAAGGCAGGAGGAAGAGGCAAAAGAAGGCAGGAGGAAGCCATGAAGTAAATTTTTAGAGGAAAAGCTAGAGATTTTGTGGACTGGTTTGAGATCATCTTTCATTTGGGCACTTTTCAAAACCATCCGGTTAGGTCTTTGGAGAGAGAATTTTATCGACACGGCCTGCAATCTATTTGTATGCCATTGCTCTCTATTAACAACCTCTATTCAAAAGCTCATTTTTTATATTCTTGCTATTTGACAGAGAAATCTCTCTCCATTGCTCTAGCTATACATAGGGTTTTGAAAGAGTTTGAGTCATTGTTTTGTGATCTTGATTCACCTCCTTTGATAATTTTTGCAGATCTTGGATATATGCAGGTATGTATTTAAATATAACATT
Source organism: Chamaecyparis obtusa (assembly GCA_027943335.1). Lineage (NCBI taxonomy): Eukaryota > Viridiplantae > Streptophyta > Pinopsida > Cupressales > Cupressaceae > Chamaecyparis > Chamaecyparis obtusa. The sequence goes on from BSBK01007931.1 coordinate 103,959, forward strand.
TTCCTTCAATCTTGACTTGTAGAAATCCTATTAAATATTTTGCTCTCTGTATGATTCTTCCTTAACCGCTTCCTTTCCTGTGCTGCTTTGAAAAAAATTAATGACATAAGGGCTTTGCATTGTATATGGTTGTTTTCTTATGTCAAGATTCATGTAGACATTTCATGTTTTTACTTGGTACTCGCAGGTTTCTTTGAGCTCCCTATTATGATATAGGTCGCGACCCTTTGAATGAAATTTACCTCTGTGATGCTCTTTATGCTTCTTGATTCTGGGTATGTATTTGGAGCTTTTAGAGACACAAAATACTTTACGAGCCCTTTTCTTTTAAACATGCCATGACTATACATTTTTTGAACTTAAAATTAGGGTTATTCCTAAATTTCTAGTTAACCAACCATGTTCTCCAATTTTTTTTTGGGTATATGAGTATATACAATCCCCAAATAAACCTCAAAAGATAATGGTGACAACTTATAGATATGAGTATTTTTTAAGAAAATAATAAAACTTCATACACCTTTGAATCTCTATTTTTATTTTCTCATCGGGAATAAAAATGGTTTTGCACCCTAAATAGAAATGATCTGAACAAAAAATAACTACATCAAGCAGCATTTAGTTACTTCCTCTATGAAGAAGAATTGATGGTCCAATTCTTGTTCAGTTCATTGTGTTGCCTAGGTTACCAAAAATAGAATAGCCAAGGTCCATCACATTCCAAAATTTGTTTGGCAAGAAACCAACATTTCTAATTCCATTTCTGGCCTCAAACAAATGACTTAACAAATCAACAATAAAAAAAATAACAAGAAATTATATTTGTTATCTGGTAACCATTGCAACATCTATACATAATAATTACATTCTTATATTATTACTCTAAGCTCTACATTGCATGAGATGAACTCAATGTACAATCATTCTTTTGTTGCAATTTTGAATAGTTTTTTGCATTATATTGTATATTCTATATTTGTACCCAAGTTGTAATCCAATGCAAAACTTGTAGCAATGAAGTTTATCATCCGCTATGAACTGAACTTCATGTTTATCAGCATTGGGAGTGAGTCAGAGTATGGTATATCTTTCTACTTGTAGAAAGTTGAATGATTTGTAGGTTCTATATATATATATAGCTGAAAAATAGAATTAATTTTAGAATTTCATATACTAATATTGTTATATTTTGATGGATATCTATACCCCATTTCAAAGCTCCCATTTTATCATACGTAGGGAGGACACTGGAAATTTTTTTTCTTTATGTTGCCAACTATTTTTGAATCCCTTTCAGCAAATTCATTTTTGTGCATGTTGTACACCAACCAACCACATTTTAGCTATTTCTTGTTAATGTAATTCTTAAGAGTTTCTAAAGAGTTTTCAACAAATGCATTTGAGTGCATTCTGCAATCATTATAATTCATGAGACAACATCACTCTAAGGATCTTGTCTAATAGTTGGTGTGCATTGTTTTATGCTTCTAGTTTTATGCATTAATATGAAAAGGAATTCTTTTGTTTGCTTTAATGTATCATGATTCATAATCATTAGGCAATAGTCTCTGCTTAAAATCTTTGTCCACAATTGGTGTTGGTTCTTCGTTGCAATTGTTCTTTCTTGTTTGAGGTAACGATGATTGGAAATTTGAATGGTTTGTCAAAAGGATGAACTTGAGAAAAGAAACTGTTTATTAATAGTTTAAAGTTTAAACTAAATACCCGCTTGTTGTTGTCTTTTGCGATTTTGAAGATTTAGAGAGTTGGGTTCACTGATGTTTTTATGGAAAAAAAACCTTAATTTCTTGATTACACTCATACAGTTTCATGTATCAGGTCCATGGAGATACTGTGTTCATGACTGGGAAGTTCAAGGAATTTAAAGTAGAAGAGTAGGTTAACAACTGCTGGAATCAAAATCATGCTGCAGCTAGCACAACAGTAAGTATCGGAAAGTTGATCAATCTTTATTTGGGATGAACATGATTTAAATTAAAAATGTGTAATTGTATTTGATTTGGTATTTTTCTTGGATTTTAGGATTATATTTCCTTTGTGACAAGTACACAGCTGTTAGACTCAGCACTTAAGTAAGTCTTCAGTATTGGCTTAACTATTATCAAACTTATTTTTAGTATTGTCTTCAATAAAATCTTGGAAATGTTGAATTTTTTTTTGTCCATTTAGTAGCAAACACATGAATCTATTTAAAGACTTAGAATCCACTTCATGTTCAGAAATGCATTCATTTAGAAGCTAGTTTTACTTTTAAGGCACTAATCTCTAAAATACATGCTAATTAGGAGCATGTTTTTAGAGCTTATCATCAGCCGAGACTTAAGTATAAGGATTTTATCCAAAAATATACTGAAAAGGAGTCTGTGTTTTGATTTTGATTTTGATTATCATCAACCATTGAATATATAATGAGCTCAAGCTTAGTTGTGATGTTGAACTATTTTTCCAGATGGTCTAGTATATTGATGATTTAGTGCCAGAGAAAAGCCTAATGTGATGTTGAACTCTCTTTGTTGATCCCTTTTTGATGTGTGATTTTTTTGATGCCAAAAAATCTAGTGAAAAATCAAAAGCACCTATTGATTCAACAAAAGGATTCACAACCTGTGTCATAGCTGCAAATGTAGTACATGATTTTGACTATCAATAGTGTGATATTAAATTTTCAGTATCTAAAGAGTTTTGATGCTTCATTCTCTTTGATATCATGTTGCTTTTTCTTTGACATACTATTTTGTTTTCTTAGGATATGATTCTCCATTTGGGTTGGTTAGTTGATTCCTTAGGACTTAGAATTTAATATATTTTTTGCTAATTTATGATGAGTTGAATGATACAACTTTTTTCACACCAAAGAACATCCGTACAATTGGAATTTTTGTTCCATTTGTAATTCTATAGATAGAATTCTAAGAAATTTCTTACCACTTAAACACCATGCTAGTGGTGCTTTTCTTTTATCAATAGCAGTGCATAGACACAATTATTGTAGCTCCCCTCAATTTGGTAACTATCTTTCTAGAGTGCATCAAATGTTCCTACAGGGAACTTCATGGAAACATATTTTTTCTTCTTGATCATGTATCACATTCTTCCCTGTAGAAATGGCTAGGTGGGTAAATGTGGTGGGCATGATGTCAAAAAAGAAGTCTTACAAGAAGATTTCTTGTCATAGTGCGATTGTTCCTCTTATGTGATTGAATTGAGCAGGTTCATAAATAATCAATTTTTTTCTTGCATTATTTCTTTCTACTAGTTTTTGAATCTCATAATTTTACTTAAGTTTGTAAAATTAAATTGGATACATATACTGGCAACTCAAATGTGCATGGTCAAAGAGTAAATCACTTTAAAGTTTTTTTAAAATTTTGTAATTTATTTTGCAGTTGCCTTCCAAAGATTATAAAGACTGGCTTTGTTGCGATAAACCTCATCTACTTTTTCACTGCAGGGCCAGATGAGGTACACCTTTTTAAAATTCAAATGCTCTATAGTCCAAACACGAGGGAGGTGATGCCTAAACATTATTCTTGCAGTGCAGTGCTGCAAACAAGGAAATGCAACTTGAGAATTGCCATCAACAATGGAAAGTGAAATCATGACAGAAATTGATACTGTCATCTCAATGTCAATCTAAAAAATAGAAGCAAAATAAATGGCCATCATACCATTTTTGAAGATGAAAGTGGTGACATTGTTTCATTCTCATCATGGTTGAAGTAGATTGAATAACAATGCACATATTTCATGCTTCAAACATACTCAAATGATGCCAATTCCATTAAAATCCGCTGCCACTCTCAATCTCAAGTCATCATATAGAAAGGATTAGTTGAAGGAGGTGCTAATTTTGCTTACAACACACGTGGCCCCTATAAACCCTTCTACATATTTTAAACTATTATAGACCTACATTGCCAATAATGTGCTTTCATAAGGTACACAAATCCACTCTCTCATCACTCACAGGAAATTTCCATTTGTTACAAGTACACTTTTTCAAAATAAGCTTATTGACATGTATGTCAAATGCGGAAGTTTGGTAAATGCTCAAAAAGCTTTTGATGACATGAAAAAATGAAATGTCTCCTCATGGAATACCATAATAGCAGCTTACCAAAGACATGGGTTCCCTCATGAGGCATTGGCATTGTTTCACCAAATGCAACGAACAAGGGTTGAACCAGATCACTTCTCCTTCGCTACCATACTACCTGCTTGTGCCAAAACCAAAGATTTGGAATAGGGGATGGGCATCCATGAAAGCATAATAGAAAGGGGATTATTATCAGATGTTGTAGTTGCAAGTGCCCTACTTGATATGTATGCAAAATGTGGAAGCATAGATAAAGAATGTGAACTATTTGACAAAATGCCCAAGAAAAATGTGATCTTGTGGAATGCAATGATTGCAAGATGTGCACAAAATGGTGATCTTGACGAGGCTCTAAAGATTTTCAAAGAAATGCCTCAAAGGAATGTGGTTTCATGGAATGCTGTGCTTGCAGGATATGGACAAAATGGATTTGTTGAAACAGCCTTAGAGGCATTTAAGCAAATGCATTTGGTAGGCATAAAACTAGACCAATCGACCTTTTCCAGCATTCTACTAGCCTATGTTGAAATGGGATCTCTTGAAAGGGGTATGGGCATAGATGAAAGCATAATCAAACTTGGATTTTTGTAGAGTTGGTAGTTGCAAATGCCTTGATAGACATGTATGCAAAACATGGAAGAATACAAAAGGCACACCAAGTGTTTAACGAAATGCCTAAAAAAAATGTAGTTTCATGGACTGCAATTATTGTGGGATATGCACAAAGTGGTGTTCTTGAGGAGGCTTTAAGGATTTTCAAAGAAATGCCACAACCAGATCTCATCTCATGGAATACCATCATTGCAGGATATGCGGTAAATGGGTTGGCTGAAAAAGCCTTGGAGGCTTTTAAGCAAATGCAATTGGCTAGTGTAGAGCCTAACTCCACAACCTTTGCCAACATCCTCCTAGCCTGTGCCAAAATGGAGGCTTTAGAATAGGGAATGGACATTAATCAAATTGTGATAGAATGCAGATTATTGTCAGATGTTCTAGTTGTTAATGCCTTGATAAACATGTATGCAAAATGAGGAAGCTTACAAAAGGCACATGAATTGTTTGAAAAAAAGCCTCAAAGAGATGTGATCTCATGGACTGCACTGATAGTAGGATATGCACAAAATGGTGTTCTTGGTGAAGCTTTACATCTTTTCAAAGAAATACCTCAACCGGATGTGATCTCATGAACTACAATGATTGCAGGATTTGTGCAAAATGGGCTTGTTGAAGAGGCCATAGCATTCTTTAAGAAAATGCAAGTGACAAGTGTAAAGCCAGACTCCACAACCATTTCCAGCATCCTCCCAGCTTGTGCCAAAATTGGAGCTTTAGAATAGGGTATGGACATCCATCAAAGCATAATGGAAAGTGGGCTTTTGTCACATACTACAGTTGCAAATGCCCTGGTAGACATGTATGCAAAATGTGGAAGCATACATAAAGCATGTGAATAGTTTGACAAAATGCCTCAAAGAGATGTCTTGTGGAATACTATGGTTGGAGGATATGCAAAAAATGGCTTTTGCAAAGATGCTCTCAAAATTTTTGAACTAATGAAGCACTCTGGAACACAACCTGATCATGTAAGCTTTACATGTGTTTTATTAGCATGTAGCCTACATGGCTTAGTAGATGAGGGCTGTAAATACTTTAATGGAATAAGTGACTCACATTGCACTTTACCTACACTTGACCATTATGTGTGCATGGTTGACCTTCTTGGCCATGTCGGCTATCTTGAGGAAAGTCTAAACTTTATCATCAAAATGCCAATTAAACCTGTGGCGGTTGTGTGGATGTGTTTTCTTGGTGCCTGTAGATCATATAAAAATATAGGGTTGGGAGTATTTATAGAAACTCTTCCTTTTGAGCTGGATTCTAAAAATGCTGCCACATATGTTCTTCTATCAAACATCTATGTAGAAGTGGGCAAGTGGATTGAGGTTCAAATGATAAGGAAATTGATGAAAGATAAAGGAATTACCAAAACACTTGGATGTAGTTGGATTGGAGGCCATGAAGTTGTACATGCTTTTTGTGTAGAAGACAGATCACACCCACAAGCACAGTAGATTTTGGAAATGTTGGAATTTTTTTTTAGGAAGATGAAGGCAGTTGGGTATATTCCAGATTCAAGACATTTGCTAAAAGATGTGGTTAAGGAAGGAGACATATTTCTCTACCTCCATATTGAAAAGTTAGCAATCACACCTGGAGTGTTAAACATCTCTCATGGAATAACTATTAGACTCGTCAATAACCTTTGAGTGATTGCTAATTACACTACAACCAACTTTCTTTCTGAAATTGTTGCAAGACAAGTTGTTTTGATATATGTGAACCAGTTCTACAATTTGAAATAAGGAGAGTGTTCTTTTAGTGATACTAATTGCAGCAATTGTGAACATGGGTTTTCATGCAACATGTTGAGGGCAGCAGTATCTCATGCAACATGTTGAGGGAAGCAGTATCACATGTTTATACCATTGGGTTGGGACCATTACATGCATGTATTTGGGATTGTTACATGAGTGTTGTTTTAACAGGTTGGTGAATACCAAGGAGCTTATAAGGTAACTTATTTGTGGAGGTTTTATCAAAATTTTATACCAGTGAGATAAGGACCCTTTGGTATTGAAGAATTGACTAAAAATTTGATACTTTGAGATATTTGTATTTTATATACTTATATTCGGGTTTCTTTACAGATTTCCAAAGGCCTTATGCAAAAGTTTGGACCTGATAGGGTTCTTGATACCCCAATTACTAAGGTTTGTAAGCTTGTGGATGTTATATGTGCTAATTGAAACTCTCACAAAAGATTTATTTTGTTTATATCTTTTATTTTTAAAATATAGCCAATTTATGTTTGCATGTATTCTGCCATTGTAGGTTGGTTTTACAAGCATTGGTAGTGGATTTGCATTTCATCTATAGCTTGTGTGGCAGGGAAAACAAATTCTCTACAGGGTTGTGTGAAGAATATGAAAATTTTGTGAGTGCAACAATAATTGGCAAGGTAGTGTGGTGCTATTAGGTCCCCCACTCTTGAAATGATATTGGATAATATCTGATGCTAGATATTAACCTTTTCACAATGAACCAGCCATATTCCTTTTCACTACCAGATCTAAGCATTTCAGAAATTATCATTATTGAATGGCTAGAAGATATTACACAAAATCAGGTTATTCTTCCCATCCTTGAATTTTCCGTATGTGGCGCACTTCAAAATTTATTGATGCCTTTTAGAATGCTATTGATAGAATTACTTAAACAATATGATATGCTAAATAATTTTTTATAATTCTTACATTGTGTAGGTGAAGATTTTGCTTAGAGTTGCAGATTTTGCTTAGGCTTTGTCTTAGGGATTAGGAGCTTTGTTTTGGTAGAACTATAGACAACCTAGATAGAAGGAGAGTGTTTTGCATTTAAGGTCTGGTCTCTTGTTTAACTATAATATTATATATATCTAATCCATAGCAAGTCAAAAACAAGAAATTGGTCTTTTTAACTTCTTTTTCACTCTACTTTGTTTGGGATTTTTAGTGTGCTTGATCATTACCTCTGTAATCTAAAGTGTTATTTTTTTTTCTTTTTGCAGAAATCTATTGATAAACTCAAAGAAGGGGATAAAGTTAATGTGTTAGATCTATATGATGGTGTTGTTGTGGGTATTGGGAGGATTCACTCCTTGTCTATTGTACATGGAGTCAACTTGAAAGGAACTAGAGATGAAAATGTAAACATTTTAAAGGTCACAAGTAACTTACCCCTTTCTTATGAAGACAAAATAGATGGGGCTATTTATTTGAAAGAGAGAGAGGGAACCTTCACATGGTGGCCACTAAAGTATTTGGCAAAGATGGCATAGTTGATCAACAAGTTTATTATGTGTTATTTGCTAGAAATTTTGAGTCACCGCTTTATATTACAATATTTTCAATGTGTTGTTTAGAGATTTTAATCATCAAGGTGTATTTGAAAGAGTTGGAAACTCTTAGACAACTTTGATATTTTTTATTATATTTATGTATATTCTCTTTCCACAACTTTGACATTATAATTTAATATATATTTGAATTAACTTTTCTTATTGGAGATTACCTTTATTTATCATCATGATGTTGAATCAATCTTTTAATTCTAGTCTGTCGCAACTTGTTCATGTGTAATACTCTTATTTGCTTTTATGATTATGATGTAGTTCATTTCATAACTACATTAACTACCAAATAACATAAATGACTAAATAAAATACCAATTAAATGACCAATTAAATGACTAAATAAATGACCAAATAAACTACCAAATGACTAAATTGACTAAATAAATGACTAAATAAGTGACCAAATAAATGACCAAATAAATGACTAAATAAATGACTAAATAAATGACCAAATGATCAAATAAATGACCAAATACACTACCAAATGACCAAATAAATGACCAAATAAACTACCAAATGACCAAATAAACAATCAAATGACTAAATAAATGACCAAATAAACTACCAAATGACCAAATAAATGATTAAATATATGACCAAATCAATGACCAAATAAATGACTAAAATAGTTTAGTCATAAATTTGGTCATGAGATAAATGACTGGCAATAAACTACCACTGGTCACGTGACCAAATTTGGTCATTTATCTACAATTTTTGGTAGTTTATTTGGTCATATATTGCTATTTTTGTACTAGTGATTTACTATTACATACCCTGCGACATGTGCAGTGGATGTCAGTTTATTAGTTATCATGGATGTCCATGAGGATTGTATTAATTGTTGTAAGTTGTTATTGTATCATTCATGATATGGAATCTTTTGTTATCTTGCTTTAGTTGTATCTTTGTTCTTAAGTAATTCTACATTATGGGACCCTCGAGTCTTGTTATCTGTTTTGGTTGTTGGTTTAATGTGAGTAAATGGTAATTGCTTCCGCACTGTTGTGTATCTTGTATGTTAACTTTTAAAAAAAATGTTCACCAAACTTAGTAGCAAGTTATAGGTTATTCTCTCTTATCCCTGGCAGGGCATTACAGGCTGCAAGCTAGGGAGTCATGCATTGTTTATGAGCTCACTGTTTGAGCACCTCATGTCCTTATTTGATTGGTCGGTGATCTGTTTGTTATGTTGATGCTATTAGATCAAATAGGGACATCAGTAATAAAATAGGGACATCAATAATAAAATAATACACTTACTATTTTGAATTTGAGCTCTAGCATCATGAAATGTTATTCTGGTCAAAACAATAAGTGAATTAATGTATGATCTAATAGTAGCAACCTCATTGATCATTACCTTTGAATCCTCCATCATTATAGAAGAGATAACTACCTATAATATATTTCATAATTCCTCCTTTGAAGTCATAGGTTAGTTTACAATGGAGAGGGGTCTCAAAATATCATAAGTAAAAACATTACATAGTGACATTCAGATTAAGTACAATATGAATTCACATGCCTTTAATTATGATACACTTTTGAAATTATCACTCATTGGTCATTTGAAAATTCAAGATATAAGTATACTTGTGCTTACCACACCATACTTCAGCATCATAATGCTTATCATTTTCAAGCTTGAGTGAGGCTTCATACCACACACCGTCCATAGATTTGTATGCAACATTGATCTTGTATATTGCCATGTTATTGAGGTTGTAGATGTCCTTTTACTGATATTGTATAAACAACATATATACCATGTTGACTCACATCCCATGAGGTGTTTCTTGATAACACATTTAACATCATACTTTTTGCTCTATTTTGGTCTTGATTTACTCACTGCATGAATATGTTTCTTGAGTGCACATGTTATGTAGCATACTTCATTTTAGAAGTGTATGGCTTGACTATGAACATGCATAATTGTAGATTAGGACCAGTAATAGGGTGCCATGCATTGCTTAGATCCTTTGGATCTAGCCCCATCTTTTCCTTCCTTGCAAGTTTTGGATCATACAGGAGCATACTGGATTGAACCCTGGGTCACCATTTCATTACTTCAAGCAATGTTTGGTTCATTCATTATTTATGTTCATCCACTTATGTATGTTTACATTCATTCATATTCTTCTAAAAGTTGGCTATTAGTGACCATATAGGACCATTCTTGATGTTTTTGGATCATTTGATGAAAAGATGTAAATAGGGACATCAGTAATAAAATAGGGATTTCTTAATCTTTATGAGTTCAAATTCAAAATAGTAAGTATATTATTTTATTACTGATGTCCCTTTTTGATGTCCCTATTTTATTACTGATGTCCCTATTTTAAAGTTTTTGATCGTTTCTATTACCTTCAAGGCATTATGTGAAGTGTTTGATCTCTCTTTATTTGTTTTGTTGTGCATATACCTTCTCTGATCAACTCTGATATGCACAGGTGATGAATATTCATATTTTTCTAAGCAGTACTATGAGCTTTCCTTCCAACACATGTACTATTGTGAAAATCATCACCAGTCCATTTTTTGCAGGAAAGCTTACAGTACACATATCTGGATGTCTACATGTTTCTCACATGTTCATATACCAAATGATGAATGCTCAATTGTTGTAATGGTGAAACATTAGAACTATCCATATAGGACCTTCATTATTTATGTTCATCCACTTATGTATGTTTGCATTCATTTATATTCTTCTGAAATTTTGCTATTAGCGACCATATAGGACCATTCTTGATGTTTTTTGGTCATTTGATGAAAATATGTAAATAGGGACATCAGTAATAAAATAGGGATATCTTAATATTTATGAGCTCAAATTTAAAACAGTAAGTGTATTATTTCATTACTGATGTCCCTATTTTATTATTGATGTCCCTATTTGATCTAATAGCATCAATATAACAAACAGAGCACCAACCAATCAAATAGGGACATGAGGTGCTCAAAAAGTGAGCTCATAAAACAATATATTTTGTCTTAATAAAATCTTATAAAACAACATATATTGTGTGAAGTGTTTGATCTCTCTTTACTTTTGTTGTTGTTGATATTCGCTAGCTATGTGGTACACCCCGTTTATGATCATTTCATGAGGAAATATCTTGATGGATTGTGGGCTGCAAGCTAGGACATCAAACATTGTTCATGAGGTCACTATTTAATACTGGCATTGTTTACATCTTTTCATTTGGAATGATTGATGACCCGTGAGATTTGAGAGCTAGGGCATCATTTCTATTACCTTAAAGGCATTGTGTGAAGTGTTTGATCTATCTTTATTTGTTTTTTTGTTGATATTCACAATGTGGTACTCCCCATTTATGATCATTTCATGAGGAAATGTCTTGATGACTCACTGGTTGCAAGCTAGGGCATCATGCATTGTTTATGAGCTCACTGTTTGAGCATCTCATGTTCCTATTTGATTGGCTAGTGCTCAAATAGTGAGCTCATAAACAATGCATGATGCCCTAGGTTGCAGCCCATGATCCATCAAGACATTTCCTCATGAAATGATCATAAACGGGGAGTACCACATAGTGAATATCAACAACAAAACAAATAAAAAGAGATCAAACACTTCACACAATGTATGATGTTTTATAAGATTTTATTAAGACTAAATATATGATGTAAACTCATAATTATAATTGATATATATATATATATATATATATATATATATATATATATATATATATATATATATATATATATATATATATATATATATATATATATATATACTTCAAAGAAGGAATTATGAAATATAGTTGTAGGTAGGTATCTCTTCTATAATGATGGAGGAGTGAAAGGTAATGATCAATGAGGTTGATGCTATTAGATCATACATTAATACACTTACTATTTTGAATTTGACTTCGGGCATCATGCAATGCTATTGTTGTCATTGCATGCTTGTTACTATTGTGCACCATATATTGTTTTATACATTGTTTATTTCATTGAGACTGTGAGCTTGGCATTTGTAATATATTTTCTATTATTGGATCGATGTCACCATGTTGTTGAGGCTGTAGATGCATTGAATCACCACTTCCATTCTATTTTGATAGAAGCAATATAACAAACAAAGAACCTTCCAATCAAATAGGGACATCAGTAAGACATTTAATGCATTATTACTTCATCATGATGATAAAAATTTCATTGGCTCAAAGAACATAGAATATGGGTAGCTTCATTACTTCATTAGATCTATAACTTTGTTAATTTCACTAGCATCGTGCAGATTTCTTACTTATCCTTTAAAATGCAGATTCAAATATTTTCCATGTCATAGCATTAATGAATAGATGATGCATATTTGTGTACCTCTTTGTTTTGATGTAGCTTACGCACTGCATGCAATGGGGCCTCCTTGGGGCTGCCAACCATGTTGTGATGTTATGATCTTTACTTGAAATCCATGATGTACTCCTCCCTTAATATGCATATTTGATGCTTTTCTCCTTTGATTTGATGATGATGTATGCCCCTTCCATTGCTTACTCATGCTTTCTCATGACTGCCTTGTGCTGATGGGAATGGTGTGTGACTGTTGTGGGTGCATCATTTAGAAATGATGTCATAGCAACACCAGATGATGTAGTCACAATAGTGACTCACCAGGTGTTCATGCAGACATAAATGCAGCCATTTACTCTTTATAACATTCTTCTAAGTGCACAGGTCTTGTAGCATAGTTTTTCTTTCAGAAGTGTATGACTTGACTGTGCACATGCATAATTGTAGATGAAGATCAATAATAGGATGTCATTCATTTCTTAGAAATTTTTTATCTAACCCCCATCTCTCTTTTCTTTGTAGGTTTTCGATCACACAAGGGCACACTAGATTCATACATGGGTCAAAAATTCATCACTTCAGACAATTTCTGGCACCCTTATTATTTATGTTCATCCTCTTATGTATGCCTGTACTCTTGCATTTTCTTTTGAAAGTTATTTTCCTTGTAAACACTTTTCTTTTTTTTGCAAAGCAATTTCCACTTTCAAGCATTGCCATTTACTTTTCAAAAATAACCTTCCATGTTAAGGAAATGAGTGTTTGATGATCTAGGATAGCGAACATTTAGTCTAAACTAGGTTCAATTTGGAAATGAATACTTCTTGGCATGTTTGAAGGAGTGTTTTTCAACACTTCCTTAGAGCTTTTAAATTATTTGAAAAACCTTGTTAAAGTAAGTGACGTGGAAGCAATCCACTTGTATCTGTATCCTCTCCCCTTGCCTTCACGGATCTTGGGTGAAGAGAAAGATCAAGTCTGATTGATAACACTTCTAGTAAGGCTTGTCTAGAGAGAAGCACTTTCTCTTTAGAGAACGACCTCAAACTGGTAATTCCCCAATCGATATATAAATAAGGTGTTGAAAAAATCTCACCTTATCCCCTCAAGCTCAGGTGAGGCCTATTGATGGTAGCTAGAGGTAGGTGAATACTACAATTTTGGCATGTTCAACTAGGCTCTTAAGTGAGTCACATGTGTACAAAATGATTGGGGGGACACCACAGATCTTACTAAAAGCCATTAATTAGAGGCCCACCTGATCTACTCCCGAAGGTATCATAATATTTGTGCAAGAACTGACCCAAGCGGTTTCCTAGGTCACCTGAAGATTACTCACCATCTATATTCCTCTTTTGGGATACCAAGTTGTGGACAAAGGTTGTGATACTAGCCTGTCTTGTAGGTAGAAATTACTTGTGCATGTTCTCAAAGTTATGAGACCCAGTAAAAACATTTGTTCAAACATACACAAATCAAGGTTATAAAGTTCTTTGCCAAAAGAGATCATCTACCTATTCTTCCACAAGATTTATGTGTCTCTTGTTGGACTATTTGTCAAACTATCCTAAATATATTATTTTATGAGCTCACTATATAAGCACCTGATGTTCTTATTTGATTGGTTGGTGCTCTATTTGTTATATTGATGCTATTAGATCAAATAGGGTCATCAAATAGGGATATCAGTAATAAAATAATACACTTACTATTTTGAATTTGAGCTCATAAGGATTAAGATATCCTACTATTTTGAATTTCCATGTGCTTTGAGCCAATGAGATTTTTATCATCATGATGAAGTAATAATGCATTAAATATCTTACTAATGTCCCTATTTGATTGGATGGTGCTCTATTTTTTATATTGCTACTATCAAAATAGAATGGCAATGGTGATTCAATGCATCTACAGCCTCAACAACTTGGTAGCATTGATCCAATAATAGAAAATACATTACAAATGCCAAGCTCACGATCTCAATGAAATAAATTATAAAATAATATATGGTGCACAACAATAGCAAGCATGCAATGATAGAAATAAAATTGCATGATGCACAAGCTCAAATTCAAAATAGTAAGTGTATTATTAGGTCTTAATGTATGATCTAATAGCAACAACCTCATTGATCATTACCTTTCACTCCCCCATCATTATAGAAGAGATAACTACCTACAACTAGGGCATCATGCATTGTTTATGAGCTCACTATTTGAGCACCTCATGTTCCTATTTAATTGGTCGGTGCTCAAACAGTGAGCTCATAAATAATGCATGATGCCCTAGCTTGCAGTCCACAAGCCATCAAGATATTTCCTCATGAAATGATTATAAATAGGGAGTACCACATAGTGAATATCAACAACAAAACAAATAAAGAGAGATCAAACACTTCACACAATATATGTTGTTTTATAAGATTTTATTAAGACTAAATATATTGTTTTATGAGCTCACTATTTGAGCACCTCATGTCCCTATTTGATTGGTTGGTGCTTTATTTGTTATATTGATGCTATTAGATCAAATAGGGACATCAATAATAAAATAATGCATTTATTGTTTTGAATTTGAGCTCATAAATATTAAGATATCCTACTATTTTCAATTTCTATGTGCTTTGAGCCAATGAAATTTTTATCATCATGATGAAGTAATAATGCATTAAATGTCTTACTTATGTCCCTATTTGATTGGAGGGTGCTCTATTCGTTATATTGTTTCTATCAAAGTAGAATGGCAGTGGTGATTCAATGCATCTACAACCTTAACAACATGGTAGCATTGATCCAATAATAGAAAATACATTACAAATACCAAGTTGACGGTCTCAATGAAATAAACAGTGTATAAAATAATATATGGTGCACAACATCAGAAAGCATGCAATGACATCAATAACATTGCATAATGCCTGAGCTCAAATTCAAAAGAGTAAGTGTATTAATATATGATCTAATAGCGGAAAACTCATTGATCATTACCTTTCACTCCTCCATCATTATAGAAGAGATAACTACCTACAACTAGGGCATCATGCATTGTTTATGAGCTCACTATTTGAGCACCCCATGTCCCTATTTGATTGGTTGGTGCTCAAACAATGAACTCATAAATAATGCATGATGCCCTACCTTGCAACTTGCAAGTCATCTAGATGTTTCCTCATGAAATGATCATAAACGGGGAGTACCACATAGTGAATATCAAAACAAAAAAACAAATAAAGAGATATCAAACACTTCACCCAATATATGTTGTTTTATAAGATTTTATTAAGACAAAATATATTATTTTATGAGCTCACTATTTGAGAACCTCATATTAGTATTTGATTGGTTGGTGCTCTATTTGTTATATTGATGCTATTAGATCAAATAGGGACACCAGTAATAAAATATTTCACTTACTATTTTGAATTTGAGCTCATAAAGATTAAGATATCCTACTATTTTGAATTTCTATGTGCTTTGACCCAATGAAATTATTATCATCATGATAAAGTAATAATGCATTAAATGTCTTACTTGTGTCCCTATTTGATTGGAGGGTGCTCTATTTTTTATATTGTTGCTATCAAAGTAGAATGGTAGTGGTGATTCAATGCATCTACAACCTCAACAACATGGTAGCATTGATCCAATAATAGAAAATACATTACAAATGCCAAGCTCACGGTCTCAATGAAATAAACAGTGTATAAAATAATATATGGTACACAATAGCAGCAAGCATGTAATGAAAATAATAACATTGCATGATGCCTGAGCTCAAATTCAAAATAGTAAGTGTATTAATGTATCATCTAATAGCAGCAACCTCATTGATCATTACCTTTCACTGCTCCATCATTATAGAAGAGATAACTACCTACAGCTATGGCATCATGCATTGTTTATGAGCTCGCTGTTTGAGAACCTCATGTCCCTATTTGATTGGTTGGTGCTCAAACAGTGAGCTCATAAATAATGCATGATGCCCTGGCTTGCAGCTTGCAAGCCATCAAGACATTTCCTCATGAAATGATCATGAACGGGGAGTACCTCATAGTGAATATCAAAACAACAAAATAAATAAAGAGAGATCAAACACTTCACACAATATATGTTGTTTTATAAGATTTTATTAAGATTAAATATATTGTTTTATGAGATGACTGTTTGAGCACCTCATGTCCCTATTTGATTGGTCGGTGTTTTGTTTGTTATATTTATACTATTAGATCAAATAGGGATAGAATTCAATATCAACCTATCATATATCCATTCCAAATGATATAACTCCATTTGAATAAACATACAATTTATTTTGCAGATATACACATTAAGTATCATGTCAGATAATACAAGGGAATTCAATCAAAATAGGGAGACAATTGCTAGATTGTTGTCTAACTTTCAAAGAGAAGGTGATGTCAAATTTTATTGTCCATGCAAGAGTTGTAATGGCTTAAAGATAAGAAGAATCAAAATCAAGACAACAAAGAGACATTGTAGGGAGAATGGTCACATTGAAGGGGGGTTTGATTATAATCCAGTGGTAAGTTGTTTGTTATATTATTTTCACAATTAATATACATATGAACCATGGAAGGAGGTTTGATTATCACATTGAAGGGGGGTTTGATTATCATCATTTTTATATAGGTCAATCTCCCTAGTGTGAATATAGAGGAACATGGAGGTGTGAATATTAAAGTTGAAGATCATGGTCCTATGGAAGATGATGATCATGCACCACTGGTGCTGCTAATGATGATGACTATGATGAGGATGACATTGACGAAATCCATGATATACCTCTACTTGAGAAGGTGGACATGGCTTTTTATGAAGGCTCCCAATCTACTCTTCTCACTGATGTATTTTTGTTGGTGAATTTGAAGGTTATGAATGATTTATCCAACATAGTAATGTCATGTATGCTAAGGTTTGTCATATATGTCATTATAGTCTATAAAAGGTGAAACATGTACCATTAAGGTTGTTTATAGTAATGACTTATATTATTTGTTGTAGATTGATAGGTGACTTTCTGTTACCACCATCAAATGTTCTCCCTCACTCATACTAAGAATTATGTGCCACTATGAAACATATTAGAATGGAGTATCAAACAATAGATGTTTGTCCCGAAGATCATATTATTTATTATAAAGAACATGAAAATGCAATAGAATGCCCTAAATGCCATACGAGTAGATATCAAGATGATAAAATGATAAAAAAGGTGCCTTGCAAGGTTCTTCATCACATCCCCCTTATTCCACGTCTAAAATGATTATGCAGGTGCAATAGCTTGGCACAATTTATGGATTACCATGCACACAGCAAGAGTCAAGATGAAATTATTCAAATGCCTCTGGATGGTTCATCATTTATGAACAAAGAGGAAAAGTGGCCACACTTTAAAGAGGAACCTCAAAATCTTAGACTTTCTCTGGTAGCAGATGGTGTCAATCCACATGGAGAGATGAGATCCATTTTCTCAGTGTGGCCTATTTTGTTAGGAATAGTCCCAAGAGATAATTAAGAGGGGGGGGTGATTGAGTTATCTACAAGTTTCAATTCTTTATCCAATTAAGTATACTTAAACATAAAGCATAAACACAATGAAAGAACACTTGAACTCAACACAATATTTTGGTTATGGGGAAACCCAAATAGGTAAAAACCTTGGTGGGAATTGACACCCACTAATATTCTGCACTAGTGTATTATGATCCTTGTTAGAAGATCCTTAACCCTGTTAGGAGTTTCTTTATAATATATTTAGTACAGTAGACCTAGTCAAGGGTCAGACCCTATTAGGAGTCTTTTACAATTGTCCATGTTAGGGGAGAGGATGCACTATCCAAGAGCTCACTGCTCAAAGGGGCAAAGGCTACAACCTTCTGAATAATAGATACACACTATATATGGATCTTGGTGAACTACACTTAGACCTATTTCCTGGATCAGTTCCAATGAATAGCACAAATACTTTACTTGGTCACATAGACCTTCCTCTGATGGTTCAACACTTCACACACTCTGCTCTGCTCTGCTTAATCAACTATGAACCACACTCAAGAAATCACAAATGACTACCTATAAATATCTTTCCTCTAAATGATATGATCAAGTCGACCTATTAGAACCACCTTGAAACCATATTAGAGAAACCATAACAAAATCTAATAAACATTCAGTCGGCTCTACTATGCATGCAACACATTCTGGGACATGTCCAATAAGATAATTGTAGATGCACGCTACACACTTTCAGCTCTACCAAAATAACTGAATCTTTCTTATCAAGCTAAATTACTTCATGCACTCTTAATCAAACATCCATAAATCTTCTCTAAGCTTAACTCCAAGGGTGCATACCCCAAAGATAGGTGCAACTCCAGAACCAATAAAATCTCTATCAACTCTTCTGAATAAACACAAGAAACTGCTACCGGCGAATAGAGACTGCATAACTTCACTTCTAATGATCATTAGACTATGTGTCCATGAATGTAACATCACTAATATGTCTTCAACATATATCAAAGCATGAAAGGCTCTATGATAAGTGTACAGACAACCATACATAGAACACTGCATGTTACTCTGTTAGGAACATTGCTGACACAAGCTGCTATATAACTGTAGATAGAGCGCTGATAAGAGCTTCTTTGGATATTGCATTATGATGAAATAATTTATTTTTCTTATCAATAGCATCATCCTTTGCAAGGTCTTCTGAGGATGGGATCTTGACTACTTTGATAGTTACATCAAAAACTTCAAAAGCAAAGCACTACAAATGAGTCACCATCTTGTTCTTTCGATCAAGATAATTCTCTCCAACAAACTTGGGACTTTCTTCTCTAAAGTATGCCATCTGATCAACCTCAAGCTATTAAAATTTATCTCTGAGGCACTTGGCTCTGATACCAATTGTTAGGAATAGTCCCAAGAGATAATTGAGAGGGGGGGGGGGGTGAATCAGTTATCTACAACTTTCAATTCTTTATCCAATTAAGTATACTTAAACATAAAGCATAAAAACAATGAAATAACACTTGAATCAACATAATATTTTGGTTATAGGGAAATCCAAATAGGTAAAAACCTTGGTGGGAATTGACACCCACTAATATTCTACACTAGTGTATTATGATCCTTGTTAGAAGATCCTTAACCCTGTTAGGAGTTTCTTTACAATATATTTAATACAGTAGACCTGGTCAAGGGTCAGACCATGTTAAGATTCTTTTACAATTGTCCCTATTAGGGGAGAGGATGCACTGTCCAAGAGCTCATTGCTAAAAGGGGTGAAGGCTACAACCTTCTGAATAATAGATACACACTATATCTAGATCTTGGTGAGCTACGCTTAGACCTGATGTCTGGATCAGTTCCAATGAATAGCACAAACACTTTACTTGGTCACATAGACCTTCCTCTGATGGTTCAACACTTCACACACTCTACTTTTCTCTTCTTAATAAACTATGAACAACACAAGCAATCAGAAATGAATTCTTATAAATAGCTTTCCTCTAAATGATATGATCAAGCCAGCCTATTAGAACCACCTTGAAACCATATTAGAGAAACCATAACAAACTCCAATAAATATTATGTCAGCTCTACTATGCACGCAAAACATTTTGGGACCTATCTAATAAGATAATTATAGATGTATGCTACACACTATTGGCTCTACCAAAACAAATGGATCTTTCTTCTCAAGCTAAATTACTTCATGCACTCTTAACTAAACATCCATAACTCTTCTCTAATATTAACTCCAAGGGTGCATACCCCAAAGATAGGCACAACTCCAGAACCAATAAAATCTCTGTCGACTCTTCTAAATAAACACAAGAAACTGCTACTGGTGAATAGTGACTGCATAACTTCACTTCTACTAATGATCAGACTCTACATCCATGAATGTAACATCACTAATATGTCTTTAACATATATCCAAGTGTGCAAGGCTCTATGATAATTGTGTGAACAACCATACATAGAACCGTGCCTGTTACTTTGTCAGGAACACTGCTGACACAAGCTGCTATACAATTGTTTGTACTAACAGTTAACCTCTGTGCCCATGATATCATGCTGATATCATGTCCATGCTACATATACCGAAAGCTTACTACATAAGACTTCCACACATGCTACTTTCCCTATGTTGTCATCAATGATAAACATAGAGTCAGTACTGGCCTGTTGGCAAATCTTAAACATATTTTTATTGTAAACAATAACCTTCCTCCATGGATGTCAATAAAGAGAAAGCACATTATGTTGGAAATGATTGTTCTAGGTATCTTATTATTTAATAGTTATCTACATGTAATTATAAGTATTGTAGTGAAATGGCCACAATAATTATTTGATATTGTTAATTCAACTAGGTAAGTACCAAGTGAAAGATATGAATGTATATATTGCACCTCTTATCAAAGAGTTCTTGGTGTTATGGAATGGTTTCACTATGTATGACATCTCCCGACCAATTGGACAAAGACAATTTTAATTCCATGCAATGCTTGTGTGGACAATTCATGATGCTCTAGGGTTCACACATTTATATGGTATGTTATGATGAATTCTAGTTGTACGTGATAATTCTAATTCTAAAAATATACATATTTAATCCAATTGTATCGTTATCTTGTAGGTTTTAAAATAAATGGAAAATTTGCATGTCCAATGTGTGGTCCAAAGATGAAATCTCATCATTCCAAAAGTTTAAGAAAGAAGGTGTTTGATGAGTATAAGCAGTTCCTCCCTAGAAATCATAAGTATCGAAGTGCGAAAATACATATTTTCAATGGGAAAGAAGAGACTACATCAAAGCCCAGAAGAATGACACCTCACCTATGACAATTGGAATATAATAGAATTCAAGGAAATATCATTCCACATAATGGTCGATGTTTGAAAATTATATATTTTGATTGTGTTTTGTTGGCTAATTATGTAGTTGATGATCTTGAAGGTTATGAAGGCATCACCGACCAACTTCCAAAGGGACTAAAATTTTATCCCAAAGAATTTAGTAGGCTGCCCTACTAATTGAGTCTACAAATTATGCATTTGTTTGATACTATGCATATTGGAAAGAATGTAACAGAGACACTGTGGAAAATATTGGATCGAAGGCATGACAAAGAAAAACTTGACAAAATTTGTAGTAGCATTCATGATTCCAATCATGCAATAAAAAATATCATTGAATCAAATAGCAATGGAGACCAAATTAATGCAAGTGCTCTTCCTTGGTTATTAATAGAGCAACAAAGTAATGCCATAAAAGAAATGATCCAAAAAATTTGATTTCCTATAGGATTTGCTGCGAATATAAGCAATCTCATAACAAATAAAAATGATTTTGGGTCAGGGATGAAAACACATGATTGGCATATCTTTGTCAAGGTAAGTCATAGTCTTTTGTATTTACAATATATATGTGTAATTGCATTCAATTTTCATTGTATGAAATGATTAGTTGACAATTGTTGTAGTATTTGCTACCCCTATCTCTCCCAGAGAACTTCAACAATAATATCAAACAAGTGATATATGATCTTGGAAAATACATGAGGTAAGCAGTGATATTTGTTCAATATATCAAACAAGTAATATATTGTAAAGTCTCGTATTTATATATTTATGTCTTAAATCCCTTGTAGGTGGTTTTCATCTAAAGAAATCCATAAAGAAGATATAAAATATTGGAAGAAAAGAATTTTTTTGATTAATGTGTGAAATGCAAAAGTGTTTACCTCCCACTATTTTCAATGTACAAGAACACTACCTCATACACCAAGTTGAGGAAATTGAATTGTGTGGACCTGTACATGCTAGGTAAATGTGGATGGTTGAGAGACACTTGAAATGTTTGAAGGGGTTGGTACAACAAAGAGAACATCCCGAGGGTTCTATGGTTGAGGTATATATGGTATACTAGATGATGGTGTACATTACTCAGTATCTTCCTAATCTTGTAGCAAAGACCCATATAGATTGCATTTGGGATCTCAACTCAATTAAAAAATTTGAAGGGGAGTATTTGGTGGGCAACAGTAGATTTAGGAAACTGAAAGGTAATAAATTATGAGATGTTATTATAGTTAACTAATTCTTAATCTTCAAAATAAATCTGTTGTAAGTCATCTATTTACTTTTGTACAGCTGCTAAAGAGTGGGATGCAATACATTTGTTTATTGCAAACAATCAAGATTGGATGACAGTATGGATTGAACGATGTTAGCATGATGGTCATAGATTAACATGGGAATATGTGTCTTCATTGGTTATACAAGCTCATCGTAATGGAGATCCCAATGTTACACAAAAGAAAATAAATTTAGCATATGGTTTAAGAGATCACCAGGTAATTATAAATTTGTTAATTAATCAACCATATGTTTTTCAACTCGTTATGTAATAGTTTATACATGTTTAACATTATTGTAGGTGAAACACCACAAGGCTATGTTTTGCAATGGTTATAAATTTTGCATCAAAAAGTTGGATGACATGAAGAGAAATTGTGATTCTAGGATAAGTGCAGTGTTACAAGTGACTAATATTTCATCTAGAAATGAATTACATCCTTGAGAGTCACAAAATTGACACTATGGTATTTTGGTTGATATACTTGATTGTGACTTTAATTCCTTCAAATTATTTCTCTTCATTGTGAAATGGTATAGACTACGACTCAATAAAAATGATCTTGATAGAACTATTATTGAACATGACAATGGATTTTAAATGATTAATACAAGATTTTTTGAGCCAGTTGGAGAAGAGCCCTATGTTCTTCCAAGCCAATGTGAGTAGATATTTTACTCAGAGGTTCCATATAAACTAGGTTGGTCATTTGTTGTTAGACATGATCCAAGAGGAAGACCGATAAATTATAATGTGATGGAAGAAGATACCAAGGAAGGTGAAGAAGTGGAAGATGATGTAGATGATGATCATGATCGAGAGCTAGTCAAAGAAGAATATGAAGAAGAAGATGATGATGATGCTGCTAAATAGGGTTAAAATGGACTCAACTCTATTCAAATGTAAAGGGAAGGGAAATATGAGATCTATTCCCAAACCCAAATTCCCAAACAAGAGATCCAATTTGATCAACCAAGAGGTTAATACACAATTGAATCAATTTATGGAGAATATGGAAGAGAGAGAAAGTAAATCCAATATTCTCCTATTGAAGGAAGTTATGCTTGAAATATGGAATAATTGAAATACAAATACTAACGTCACATTAGGTTTGATCGGGAAAATGTCAAATTTTGATGTCTGTGTGTACTTTCAAGAAATTTTGAAACCTATTTTAGACTAGAAATGCCGAGACAGAGAAAACCCAAAAATCTTTCTCCAAGCTGAGCTCAGATCAGGTTTGACCCTCATAAAAGGTCAAATACTACATTCTTTATTTGAAGTTTGATTTGAATTCTGTTCATAGATCTTAGAAGTTTGTTGAAAAGGGTATCCAAATTCACTCTTAGATCCAAAATTCTACACTTGTACTTGCAAGAAAATAGGGGTTTTTTTTGTATGGGGGGTTTGCCTTGGTCAAACCCCAATTTAAGAATTAACCTTGAAATTAAATTGAAATATAGTGTGCATAAACAAAGTAATTGAAGAAAATCACCTCGCTTATGTTGAAGTCCTTGTAGAGGATTCTAATCCTCAAATCCACAAGTTGGAATGATTCAATGGATGTAGGATGAATGTAGGATGTCTCCAATCAATGACATTTGATCTTCAACACCAATCTTGACTTGATCTTTGCATATGAGAAGGCTTGAATGAATATGGAAGGATGGATCATCAAAGGAGGCTCCAAAGAGATTGAATCCTTCAATAGCTAACAATGGATCTCCTTGATGGATGGATGCTTAAACACTTGAATGCTTGAAGAATTTCTTGAATGCTTGAGATCTTGAAATTTCTTGATTGTGGATGAGATGTGAATAATGTATGTTGGATCAATCACCTTGCTTGAGAGTGCTTCAGCATGAAAACTTGATGTGAAAATGAGAGAGGAAGGCCTCCTTTTATAGTGAACTAGGGCACAATCCTCTAGAGGGGCCACCTTGGATAATTAAAATTCCAATTAGGTCCTAACCTTTACAAAATATACCTAGATTAAATGCAATTAAAGGATTTATCATCCTGAAACTTGAAATGGCCAACCCGGAGGTGTGAAAATAAATATCCTGAAAGCCCGATACTCAGAAATCAAGGATCTTTGAAATTTGAATGAGGAGGGGGAAATTGAGGTTGGACCTCACCTAGTCAGGTTCAACCTTAGTCTTGACCTACTTAGGTTCAAGCTTGATCCTGACCTAGTCAAGATCAACCTCAAATTTGACCCTGTGCCCAGATCCAATCAGAATCAAGATAGGAGGTCCTGGGGATGCCCAAAGACCTAGAAATGAAATCAGATAAGGATAGAATGCCAGGGATAGACATAAAATCCTATGATGACTATGATGAAATCTAGGAGGACCTATTTCTAAATCCTACCTAGAAAATAGAGCCATGGAAGAGGGAAATTAAGGAGAATCCTCAGGATCCTAACCCTAATTTC
Source organism: Chamaecyparis obtusa (assembly GCA_027943335.1). Taxonomy (NCBI): domain Eukaryota; kingdom Viridiplantae; phylum Streptophyta; class Pinopsida; order Cupressales; family Cupressaceae; genus Chamaecyparis; species Chamaecyparis obtusa. Next base: position 128,973 of record BSBK01007931.1, read on the forward strand.
ACCTAGAATGAAGAAATCAAGTGCAAGGAAGAAGTGGAAAGTGGGGAGAAAGCCAAATACATGCAAAGACCTGATCAAGGTGGTTAACATGACCCAAAACCACTTACTTAGAGGGATAAGCATTCTTATCATTGAAGTCCTTCCATTTTAAGATGATACATTAAGCCCACACTTTAGCAAGAGTATGGACTTGATGCAAACTCTTGGTAAAGGAGATCATAATGAAAAGATAATCTTATTGTAATCCAAGGGACAAAGAGAAACCTTAAGCCCCCAAGGATGCAAGTCTTCATCGACTCCTAGATCACAATAAGAGAGACATCTCTAGAGAGAGAAAGAAGGTGTGATTACCTCACCTAATGAGAACTTATGTCCCATTGTGAACCACACAGGAAAAATGGTGCAACTGGAAAGATGGAATTGAACTGCCTAGTGAATGTGGCTACTCACTAGTCAACCCATCAAGGATTCATCCTTAGGAACATTCTATTCCATAAGAATAAAACCAAAAAATAAAAAGAGACGCAATCTTAAGGACACCTCCGACCTTAAGGGATCAAAATATGTGTATTTGAAATTGGAGGGATCAAGAGATCCTAAAATATGAAACCATTCTTTAAGGATTAATTACTAATCCAAAAAGGGAAAAAGTATCTTGAAAAATATGTGTGTATTGAAAAGTGCGTGTGTGCAATAGGTGAGAAGAGCATATGCCTCCATGTTAAAGTCATTGCTGACACTTTAACAGGAGCAATGGCTTTAATGAAAACATAAACAACTCCATTAATTATGTTTCCACGTTGAGATGCCCCCAGATGAAGACAAATCAAGGGAAATATCAAAAAAACATACATAGAACATAGAAGGGATCTACCTACCGTGGGGTCAGTATGATCATAAGATAATATATAGATGATATTATTGCAAATGAATTGACATCATTCCCCAAAGAAAGTAGAACTACAATCACAAAGGAGGAAAGATCACATAAGATATATGAAGGAGAATCTTTTCAGACCATGACATGGAGACCAAAAAGAATTAGTGCTACCATATCTTGAATCCAAGAAGATTTCACAAGGAAACATTTACAAATAATAGCATAGTTACAACATAACAATGCATAGAAGAATAGAGATACATATAAAAGAATTTGCACAAAAGTTTCAATTCTTTTATCACCTTGTACCAACTGAGTAACAAGGATCATATAAAAGAATCTAACAACATTTAGCAAACACATTACAGGAGAAGAATAGTACAGTAGGCAAACACACAACAAAACTACCATGAAGGACAAGTCGATCAAGCGTGCCGCCTACTCTCCCCATCTTGTTGTATATCATTTAGGGAAGGTGGGTAACTTGCAAGAGGGACTATATCAAACACAATAGGAATGATAGCCAGTTCCAAACAAGGATCCTCTTGAGAATCACTATGTTTGACACTAGGTGTAAGAGTCAATTGTGATGAAAGCATACTAGGTAAATCAATGTCAATGTCAATAGTTTCATATTCATCATTAACATCATCAGTATCATCAAGAGTATCTTCTTCATCCAAATTAATCAAAATAGGATCTAAGATATGAATAGAATCATCATAATCATGCATGTGAACATCATTATTAGTAACAATCTATTCTACCACATTATGCATAGCTTTATCCGTAGAAGGCAAAGATCTTTGAGCTTTAGCATGAGCATGATGCTTTTTACGATGCTCATTAGCAGATCGATTACATTTTGATTTATTTTAAATAGGTTGAGAACTAGGAGGAACAATCATAGGGTCCTACATAGGTTCTTTATGAAGATTAATAGGATTATTAATCATAGGAGAAAAAATCACAGGATGTTTGATAGGTTTGGTAGAAGGAATTTGATTAATAGAGCTAGAAGTCATAGTTAAAGGAGGTATAGAAGGTGTAGGTAAAAGACCATGATTAAGATCCCTAGGAGGTGAACTTAATTCAAGAATTTTATGATGTTTATAAGCTTGATATGATTGAAAAAGATTATCAGGTCGAGGAGGACATGAATTAGGTAATGAAGGCCAAAAGAAATCCAAAGCAGCACAATCTCTAGGCCCGGAAGATTGATATAGACTATGATTAATCATCTTCACTTCTTCATCATGAATGAATTTAAGACACTTATGGATAGGTGAAGCAACAACATGCATGGTAGTTAACCAAGGAAAACATAGCTTAACTTGAAATTGATCAGAAGTAGGAACAACAACAAAGGTAGTGTTCACAATTTTTCCACAAAGTTCAATCGGTAAAGTAATAGAGCCAAATGATGGAAAAAGAAAACCATTGAAAGTTTGAATCCACACATTTGATGTATCATAAAAGTCACATTGTAATCTTTTCATAAAAAGATTTTCTTCAGTGATAAAATTGACTAAGGATGTAGAATCAACAAGACAACCATGAGTAGGTTTCTGAGCAATCCTAGCAGCAATGTAAAGGGGACCATCAAGAGCTTTAATAGTCTCAGAGTCATCAAAGGTAATCAAGAGTTCTTGAGGTCTCTTATTCTTAAATTATTGTCAAAGTTTAGGTTGAGTTTTCATTTTAGGTTTAGGTTTTGGTTGAGGTTGAGATTGAACTTGAGGTTGAATCTGAGGTTGAGGTTGAAGTTGAGGTTGAGGTGGAGATACAGATTGATCAACATGCTCCACTTGATTAACAACATGATTGAGATCATCCATCTTTGAATCATACATAATTTACATAGTAGATGGTTCAGCAATAGTATTAGTATCATGTGTAGGTAAAGGGTTCGTATAGATTTGAAGGTTCTGATTAGGAGAGACAGATTTATTCCCACTACTATCCAGATTATCAATAGATAAAGCCTTAGAATCAATTAGATCTTGAACCTTATATTTTAAAGAATAACATTTCTCAGTATCATGACCATTTTGATGATGATATTGATAAAAAGCATTTTGATCAAAAGATTTAAATGCAATTGTAGTAGGTAAAAGAGGTCAAATAGGAGGTAAAGTAATCATATGAGCAGCTAACAACCTATTCATAATAGCATGTAAAGATTCAGAAAGAGGAGTAAATGCATAATTTAATCAAAAAGAAGTGGATGCAAAAGTGGCATTGTGAGATGCAACATCAACTTTATCAGCAACTGCATTCACTTGTTTGTTTATCTTGACATAGTTGTTGAATTTTTTAAATTTGTTTGGATTAGGAGTAGCATCACTCTTATCAATTGGAACATGAGCCATTAGAGTGTTCCTCTCAAATTGACTCACTTGTAATTGATAATGATGAAGTACTACACAAAGTTGTTGAAAAGAGGTAAATTCAGTAAGCAAAATCTTATCTCTAATATCCTTTTGCAAATTTGAAATAAACATACGTTGAATATCAATATCAGGAACATGATAGGAAATCTGAGCATACAAATGCTTAAATCTACAAATAAATTCAGTCAATTTTTCTTTAGCACTTTGTTTAAAATACATCAAATTAAGCAATGACACTTGTGAGCCAATATTATTTTGAAATTTTTGAATAAAGGCATTAGCAAGTTGTGGAAAGGAATCAATAGAATAAGGAGGTAAGGATCAATACAATTGTAAGGCCTTGTCATAGAAGGTTCTATCAAACAGTTTGGATAAAATCCTATGGTCATGAGCATAATCACTACAAAGTATTTGGAATGTTTTAACATGATGAATAGGATCTCCTTTTCCATTATAATTCTCAAGATGAGGCATCTCACCTTGCTGAGGAATAGGATTACGAATGATGTCTCGAGACAGGGGACTCCCCATGTCACATGTAGGGAAACTTGTTTTGTGTTAAGGCAGTAAGTTGTTGTTGTAAGGATGATATAGTTTGAGGCAAACTAATGATTTTTGAATCAGTGGAGGAAATAAGAGGAGTAGCAACATTAGAAACACTAGGTAAAGTGTAAGAAGTTGTAGGAATAGAAGACACAACTGGAGGAACACTAGGAACTACAGTTGGAAGTGGATTGGAATAAGTGAAAGGAACATTATGATATGAAGGTTGTGATGTAGGAAGGGACACAAGAGGAACACTCATAGGAATAGAGGGAACCATCACAATCACCAAAGGAGGAGTATAGATAGAAAGACTAGGTAAAGGATTAGAAGAAGGCTCAACACTAGTGATAGGAGGAATCAACCCTAAATCTTGAGCTTCTTGAACTAAAGGTTTAACATTGGAAGGCACAAGGTGAGTAATACCACGCAAGAGGTTAACACCTTGATCATTATCATGGAGAACTTTCTTAAGAGCCTCTATAGCTTGAATGGAATCTTGATTATGGTTCTCTTGAAGAAGCCAATTACCCATTTTATCAAGTTCAGTGGAAAGTTTTTGGACTTTCTCAAGAGGAACTCTTAAAGTGTCATCCTCATCATGAGATGAGTGAGAAGATTTTTTCTCCATAGTAGGATTGGAATCATGAAGAATCAAGTTATCATCTGGGATCCTAAGGAAAGGAGAATAAGATTCAAGATCAAAGGCACCCATGAGTCTATGACTTCTTCTAACTGGAATATTATAAGTAGGACTAGTGGTAGTAAAGCTCATAAACCAATGTAATGCAAATGAACTAAACTAAGAACACATAAAGTATGAATATCAAATCTAATTAGCATGAAAGATCTAACACAAAGGAAAAATCTAATACTAACAAGATAAAAAGGATAGCACAATAAGGCATCCAATTCCAAAATAAGAATAGAGAGGAATCTAACACCGAAAAAGAAAGAGAGTAAGCTAATCGGGTTCACCAAAATGAATAGGGTTAAAATGGATTCAACTCTATTCAAATGTAAAGGGAAGGTAAATATGAGATCTATTCCCAAACCCAAATTCTGAAAGAAGAGATCCAATTTGATCAACCAAGAGGTTAATACACAATTGAATCAATTTATGGAGAATATGGAAGAGAGAAAAAGTAAATCCAATACTTCCCTATTGAAGGAAGTTATGCTTGAAATATGAAATAATTGAAATACAAATACTAACCTCAAATTAGGGCAGATCTGGAAAATGTCAAATTCTGATGTTTGTGTGTGCTTTCAGGCAATTCTGAAACCTATTCCAGACTAGAAATGTCGAGACAGAGAAAACCATAAATATTTCTTGAAGATGAGCTCAGGTCAGGTTTGACCCTCATAAAAGGTCAAATACTACATTCTTTATTTGAAGTCCGATTCAAATTCTATTCACATATCTCGGAAGTTTGCCAAAAAGGGTATCCAAATTCACTCTCAGATTTGAAATTCCACACCTATACTTTCAAGAAAATGGGGGTTTTTGTTGTATGGGGCATTTACCTTGGTCAAACCCTAATTTAGGAATTAACCATGAAATTGAATTGAAATTTAGTGTGCATAAACAAAGTAATTGAAACAATTCACCTCGCTTATGTTGAAGTCCTTGTAGAGGATTCAAATCCCCAAATCCATAAGTAGGAATGATTCAATGGATGTATGATGAATGTAGGATGTCTCCAATCAATGGCATTTGATCTTCAACACCAATATTGACTTGATCTTTCCATATGAGAAGGCTTGAATGAATATGGAAGGATGGATCATCAAAGGAGGCTCCAAAGAGATTGAATCCTTCAATAGCTAACAATGGATCTCCTTGATGGATGGATGCTTAAAAAATTGAATGCTTGAAGACTTTCTTGAATGCTTGAGAGCTTGCAATTGCTTGATTGTGGATGAGATGTGAATAATGGATGTTGGATCAATCACCTTGCTTGAGAGTGCTTGAGCATGAAAACTTGATGTGAAAATGACAGAGGAAGGCCTCCTTTTATAGTGAACTAGGGCAAAATCCTCTAGAGGGGCCACCTTGGAGAATTAAATCTCAATTAGGTCCTAACCTTTAGAAAATATACCTAGATTAAATGAAATTAAAGTATTTACCATCCTGAAACCTGAAATGGCCAACCCGAAGGTGGGAAAATAAATATCTCAAAAGCCCGATGCTCAGAAATCAAGGATCTTGAAAATTTGAATGAGGGGAAAAAAATCAAGGTTGGACCTGACCTAGTCAGGTCCGAGCTCGATCCTGACCTAGTTAGGATCAACCTCAAATTTGACTATGTGCCTAGATCCAATCAGAATCAAGACAGGAGGTGATGAAGGGTGCTCCCCTTAATACCACAAGCACATAACAGAAATAGAGAAACAACAACAATAATATGCAAGAACATAAAATTGGCTTCTTATTATCTCCACAAATGTGGAATTACAAACTTTCAGAATTACAATATGCAAAGCCACATGGGCATTCCCTTACAATATTCTGTAGGACAAAGCCTCGAATCAATACTTAGATCTACTACCTAGAACTGCCCTAGACAACACTACGGGCCTTCTTTATATAGGCAATTTCCACCGCCCGAGAAGGTTTTAGAAATTTAGCCCTTAGGGCCGACCAAACTTAGAATTATTTTATTTTACAATTTATTACATCAAATTTGGCTCAAAATGAGTTTTGAAACCCAAACAAAAATTTTGAAGAAAAATTATTTTCTGCCATTTCAGGTGACCCAACTTCCAAAGACCATAAGTCATCGCCCATTGACCTGATTGGCTATTATAACCCCATTTTGGAAATGCCAAGAAGTGCTCTACAGGCTTGACTGGTGCAAACCACTCATCACCCAAATTTTCAACCTCATCTAGTGCCCCTAAAGCCTTCAAAAGTGAGTTTGAAGTTTCTGTACCCTACTGCCAATACCGAAAATCTTCAATATCTTCAAAACTACACCTGATCTAGCCATGAAACTTTGCTGGCAGGCTGATATGACTGAGATGAACCTCCATATGTAAAATTAGACATTCTTAGATCATAAGACCAACTTACTAAAAATAGCAAGTTTCCATAAATAGCAACTCTGCACAAGATAGCCCTTATTGAATACAAAAACAAAAATATTTTTGGGTGATGCAAGATTGCTCTTACACCCAGGATGCTCCTGCATCAGACACCTGGGGTAATTTGAGAAGTGACCCTGTCATGATTCAGGTGTGTAGAGGAAATCCAAGATAGTTAACCTCCTCCTTTGTTAGCCATGATAAATCTTCAATAGGTCATCCTTTCCATTTGACCAAATACTCTTCATATGTCCTGTTCCTTGTGCTTCTGCCAACAAGACTGTCCAGTATGTCTTCAATCTCCTTAATATCTGAACTGGTTGCTGGAATACTCCACTGTGCTGTTGCAACCTCATCTTCAACACCTCCTTCATGATACTCTGTCAAATCTAAAATGTTAAACACTGGTGAAATATTCAGCTCAGTAGGCAATCCTACCTCATATGCATTTCCTGAATCATGCTTCTTCAGTATCTTACATGGTCCAAACTTCTTCATTTTCAGCTTGTTATATGTACCAACTAGAAACCACTCCTTTTTCAAATGAACCATGACTTCATCCTCAACCTGAAATTCCTTATGCCTCCTTTTCTCATATGCCTTAGTCTTATACTACACATTCATCTTGGTAATATGCTTCCTCACCTCCTCATGGATGTTCTTCAAATGTTCTAAAAAATCCTCAGCTTCAGCACTACTTATTTCTCCTTTATCTATCTTTCTCAACTCAGATGCATTTCTTGGACTACTTCCATATACAATCTGGAATGGTGATTTACCAGTGCTACTGTTGATAGAATTATTGTATGCAAATTCTGCCTGTGGTAAAATCAAATCTCATCCTGTTGACTTATCTCCAACCAAACATCTCAGCAGATTTTCCAAACTTTTATTCACCACCTCTATCTGTCCATCAGTATATGGATGATGTGATGAACTGAACTTCAAATCTATCTTCAACTTCTTCCACATTGTCTACCAGAACTATCCAACAAACTTAGTATCTCGATCTGAAACTATGGTCTTTGGCAAACCATGCAGTCTCACCACTTCTCTGAAAAACAAGTCTGCTACATGAACAACATCATTAGTCTTCTTGCAGGGAATGAAATGTGCCATCTTCGAAAATCTGTCAACTACTGCAAAAATTGAATCATGTCCCCGGTGTGTCCCCGATAAACCAAGAACAAAGTCCATACTGATATATTCCCAAGGCTTCTCTGGTATAGGTAATGGCTGATACAACCCTATATTTTTCTTCACTCCTTTCACCATCTGACATACTCTGCAACTCTTTACAAACTTCTTCACATCTTGCTGCAATTATGGCCAATAATAATTCTCACCAACCAAAGCAAGGGTTTTATCATGACCAAAATGTCCAGCCAATCCTCCACTATGTTTCTCCTTGATGAGATTCTCCCTCATAGAACTTCGTGGAATGCACAACTGACTCCCTCTGAATAGCATATCATCTTGGATGATAAAATCTGACCATTTCGTCATGTCTAGAGTAACAGGTTCTGTACAAGCTTTCTAAGCTTCACCAAAATCAGGATGCTCTGGATATAAATTGTTGAGTTCCTTGAACCCAACCACTTCAATCTGCATCTCTATCATCAATAGTTGCCTTCAGCTAAGAGCATCTGCAACCCTATTAGACTTTCCACTCCTGTGTTTCAAAATAAATGTACAACTCTGCAAAAACTCAACCCATTTCAAATGCCTCTGATTCAACTTTCCTTGACTATTCAAATATTGCAACGCTTGATGATCAGTATAAAAAACAAACTCCTTAGGAAGTAGATAATGTCTCCACTTCTTTAATTCCTGAACTATAGCATAAAATTCCTAATCATAGACAGAATATTTTCTCTTGGCATCATTTAACTTCTCACTGAAATAAGCAATAGGTTTACCTTCTTGGCTCATAACAGCTCCTATTGCAATACCACTAGCATCACAATCTACTTGAAACACCTTATTAAAATCTAGAAGTGCTAAAACGGGTTGTTCTGTAACCTTTTTTTTCAACAATTGAAAACACTTTTCTGCCCCATTAGTCCAATTAAACTCTTTTCTATTCCCTCTCATTGTTTCAGTCAAGGGTCCACAAATACTGCTAAAATTTTTTATAAACTTTTTGTAAAAGCTAGCCAAACCATGAAAAGATCTTACCTCAGTAGGACTCTCCATTCTTCATTAGTGCTAATACCGCTAGTATAGCACATGGACTTAGACTCTCTCAAACCAAACCCTTCTGCAATAACTCATGTACTTGTCTGTTCAACTCTTCACTTTCTACTAGTGTCATTCTATGTGCTGCCTTGTTTGGCAAACTAGCTCCTGGAATCAAATCCATCTGATGACTAATCTTCCTTACCACTGGTAATCCATCAGGTAAATTATCAGATACAATATCTTAAAACTCATTCAACAAATCTGCAACCTCTATAGGTACATCCTCTACTTCTTTTTTACCAACTTTTGGAATTAAAGCAAAACACACATGCTCATGCCTCATACCATCTAAGAATTTTCTTCCATCAACAAATGTTATTCTTGCATTACCACATACCTTTTCTTTGGTCTCCTTCAATGACTTTAGCTTATGTCGCACTCCCTTTGTCAGGGAATAGGTATTTGCATGACCATCATGTACAGCACATCTGTGAAACTGCCATGGTCTACCCAACAACATATGACATGCATCCATAGAGATGATATCACATAGTACCTCATCTTGGTACCCATTGATCTTAAACTTTACCAGGCACTATTCACTGACCATGACCTTGTGGTCATCCTACACCCAGGCAATCCAATATGGATGTGGGTGTTTCTATCTCTCGAACTTCAACTTTGTCACCATCTCTTCTGACACCAAATTGTCAATGCTTCCACTATTGATAATCCCATCACAGCATTTACCCTCACACTTGCATCTAGTGTGAAATAGGCTCCTCCTTTGTTCAAGTTCATTCTCACCACTCAACAAGACTCTTCTATTAATTAGCATTTCTCCTCTTTTAGCATTTTTAGAATTTGATGATCTAGCATCTTCATCTACATGTGCAACTCTGGCCTAGCCTTCATTTCTCCTATCTATTCTACCTTGGCACTAAGGACATTCAAATGCCCTATGACCTTCTTCTCCATAGTGAAAACATGTTCCACAGAAGCCTCCTCTTCCAGATCCTTGTCCTCTTCCTCTTCCTCTTCCTCTCTGATCTCTATTACTTTGATCTTGGAAATGATTGGAATTATTTCCTCTCTGATTCTGACTGCTACTAGCCTCATCCTTCTTTTTTGGATCTTCATTTCGGCCACCATATGACCGTCCACTAGATCTTCCACCATGACCTCTTCCATTTTGTCTTCTCTCAAACTTTTTGTTCAACTTTTCCTCTACTTTTAGGGCAAATTGGTATGCCTCCTCAATACTGTTCATTCAAACCAGATTCAACTCCTCCTGAATGCTTGGCCTTAACTCATTAAGGTATCGGGCAACTTTCTCCTTATCAGCTTCTGCATGGCCTATTCTGATGAGGAGTCGATAGAACTCCTTTGTATACTCCTGAATAAATCTTCCTGCTTGCTTCAAACTTTGCATTTTCTTTAGTAGGTCAATTTATCAACCATCTGATCCCATCTTGTGATTTTATCTTTCCCTCTTCTATTTTGCTCTAATTAAATTTTTTGCCACTAGATCTTCGCATGACCATTCAATCTGGCCTTCACAAATTTGACCCTATCAGGATCCTCAACATCTTCATACTCAAAATATTCCTCACATTCACTGATCCAGTCGATCAATTCCTCTGGGTTAAGATTTCTAAAAAATATAGGAACCTCAATCTTAGGTCTTTTCCCAATCTTGGAAATCGCTCAAAAAAGTCTTTCTTCCTCTTGGTTCACAATTTCAACTTCTCTTTCTTGATATTCTTCTTCGGCTTCATCCTCGCTTTCGTCTCTGACATTAAGATTCATTCCTCTGTGAATCTCTTCTTGCAATGCTCACACTTGTCTCTGCATCTCTCTAACCTCAAGTGTCATAGCACCAGCTCTTCCACCACATTCTCTTCGTGGAGGCATTTTCGTGATGTACGCTAAAACCCTAACCACGATCCTGGTGCAAACTACCTCATAGTGGGTGATCTGTTTACACACTCAAGAACTTATGCTTTGATACCACTTGATGATGGGTGCTCCCCTTAATACCACAAGCACATAACAAAAATAGAGAAACAACAACAATAATATGCAAGAACAGAAAATTGGCTTCTTATTATCTCCACAAATGTGGAATTACAAACTTTCAGAATTACAATATGCAAAGCCACATGGGCATTCCCTTACAATATTCTGTAGGACAAAGCCTCGAATCAATACCCAGATCTACTACCCAGAACTGCCCTAGACAACACTACTGGCCTTCTTTATATAGGCAATTTCCACTGCCCGAGAAGGTTCTAGAAATTTAGCCCTTAGGGCCGACCAAACTTAGAATTATTTTATTTTACAATTTATTACATCAAAGTCGGCTCAAAATGAGTTTTGAAACCCAAACAGAAATTTTGAAGAAAAATTATTTTCCACCATTTCAGGTGACCCAACTTCCGAAGACCATAAGTCATTGCCCGTTGACCCGATTGGCTATTATAATCCCATTCTAGAAATGTCACGAAGCGCTCTACAAGCTTGACTGAGCAAAGCACTCATCACCCAAATTTTCAACCTCATCCGGTGTCTCTAAAGCCTTCAAAACTGAGTTTGAAGTTTCTATACCCTGCTGCCAATACCAAAAATCTTCAATATCTTCAAAACTACACCTAATCTAGCCATGAAACTTTGCTAGTAGGCTGATATGACTGAGATGAACCTCCATATATAAAATCAGACATTTTTAGATTGTAAGACCGACTTACTAAAAATAGCAAGTTTCCATAAATAGCAACTCTGCACAAGATAGCCCTTATTGAATACAAAAACAAAAATATTTTTGGGTGATGCAAGATTGCTCTTACACCCAGGATGTTCCTGCATTAGGAGGTCCTGGGGATGCCCAGAGACCTAGAAATGAAATTAGATTAGGATAGAATGCCAGGGATAGACATAAAATCCTATGATGATTGTGATGAAAGCTAGGAGGACCTATTTATAAATCCTACCTAGAAAATAGAGCCATGGAAGAGGGAAATTAAGGAGAATCTTTAGGATCCTAACCCTAATTTTACCTAGAATGAAGAAATCAAGTGCAAGGAAGAAGTGGAAAGTGGAGAGAAAGCCAAATACATGCAAAGACCTAATCAAGGTGCTTAACATGACCCCAAACCACTTACTCAAAGGGCTAAATGCTCTTATCATGGAAGTGCTTCCATTTTAAGATGATACAGCTGCTACTGATGATGATGATGCTACTACTCATGAGGATGACGATGATGATGATGATGATGATGTTGATGGTGATGACGATGATGATGCATATGATAGTGGTGGTGATGATGTCATTGATGATGATGATCTTGATAATGAGATGGATGAAGAAGAATATCAATGACATGAATGAAATGTACAATTATGCCAGATGTTTGGCATGTTCTAACGATTGTTTTATATGTACTACTCTTATTCACCTTGTTTTATATGTCCTACTTATATGAGAGTTTCATCTACTAATTTTTTATTTCCTTGCACATCAATGATGTTAAATCATAGCGAATTCTCTTTGTTCCCTGCAATGGAGTGAGATAATTCTAAATTGCTTAGTAATTTCTTTTTATTGCATGGTTGTCTTTGGTTTGTCATTTTGTTTTGAGTGTCTAGTGATTTAAACCAAAGACTTTGACTTAGCCAAAAAATGTGCAATTCTACATTAGTATGTTTCTTTTTATTGTAATTATAATTAGTATGAATGAACAAAATAATGACAATGCAATATTTGTGATAATGCAATATTTGACGAAATAGCATTGATGACTTTGGTCAATGTGCCTATGTGTCAATGTGGTGTTGGCCCATACATGTTGAAGATGTCACACACAACAAGTAATCCTGGGTGTCAATTTTGGGTTTGCCCAAATAGGAAAAGGTCTGGATATGTAATTATATTTTATGTTTAAAAATAATGTGACAACTAATTAATCATTTTATGAAGAACTAATGTACATTTGGTATTGCAAGGAAATAGTGGATGTCAATACTTTCTATGGTTTGATCAAACTACATTTACATCTACCCCATCTACATATATACCTGATGTAGGAAATGAGTGCACCTTGTGCAAGGCTCGAGAGGCAACTAGTGCCGCCAAGATTGCTTCAATGGCGAAAGCAGAAATCATATTTTTGCGATGCCTTCTTTGTGTAGTTTGTGCACTACTTTGTTGGAACCATATGCATAAATGTGGTTAACAAAGGGCTATTGTAGATACTAATTTTTTTTTAGAATTTCTAGCAGATACACATAAAGAACATGCACATAAACATGGCAAATCAGAAACATAAATGTAGATATCACAACAACTAAGAAACATAAATGTAGGCATCATGGTCATAATTTTTTGGAGACATGACATAATTGAATGGTATACCTAGACAATGCAACACAACTATATATCACTCCTCTAGTTCCAAGTTTATACACTGTAGTAAATAAACCTATAGATAAAGAATAAATTTAGAGAGTGGAGGAGGGCCATAACGACCAAAATAATACAAGGTCCCTATATTATTTTGGTCATTATCGCTCTCCTCCTGCGCTCTCTAAATTTATTTTTTATCTATGGGTTTTGTTTATTGCAATGTATAGACTTGGAATTAGAGGAGTACTGGTTGCATTGCATTGTTCGGGTATACCACTCAATTATGTTGTGTTTCCAAAAAATTGTGACCATGATGCCTACATTTATGTTTCTCAGTTGTTGTGTCCCAGGACCCCTTATGACCCTTTACAATCCTTAAGAATACATCTTAGAGGTCTTAAAATATCGTAAAGGGTCATAAGAGGCTCCTACAAGGGGTCAGATGAGCTTCCACCTTCACATGGTTGACCTTGTTAAGTAGAGAATGTTAAACTATTCTCGAAACAAAGAGAAGCTCAATAATTTAAGATCTCAATCCCTGTATGACAAATATATATCAATCCATATCAATGGCTACCAAATCAACAGATCTTTGCCAAGAACCCAGTCACAAAGAAACACCACAGACCACACTGTGAACCCTCTATGAAGAGGAATCCAATATCTCATAAGTCACATCAAACGAACCACTTTCTATAATCTAAGTCTCTCAGCTTGGTTCACCAAGAAGAAGACTTCTCCCAAGTCATCACGGACACCATAGTGATCTACGAATCTCCAATGTGCAAGTCCTGCATGTCACTCTCTCGACATCACATCTAACTCATTCAAAATTGTGGCAAAAATAGTAGATGATCCTAGTGATCCATCACAACCCGATCTCAACAACAACGCAAAGAGTAGCTCGATTCTATCTTCAAGATGATCAATGCACAGTCTACTCAAACTCCAAGTCAAGTCACTATGACACTCTATAGGAACAAAGCACATCCAATTTGGACCAAAGAAGTCAAGGAGTCACATGAATTAGATCCAGTTGCAATCAGGTCCACATATATCCCACGAACACATCAGGAAGAATGCATCTCTAATCGCCACACTAGCTTCTTGTTGGAGCAGTCGCTATTAGAAATCTTGATTCAATAGGATCCATTCCAAATCCAAGTCTCTAGACTCGACTCAATAATCCATGAGCCGCTACCGAATCTACTGCAAAGTCATCTCTAAATGATCCATAGGGTGACCCACAATAGTGGTTTACACTTTTTTAGACATGTTGATTTTTGCTGAAATAACTCATTTTTAATAAAATATGACAATTTAAGCCTTGAGAGGTTCCATTTCAAGGAATTAATTACAAATGGTTAGCTCAAAGCCTCTTAGATTTTTAAAAAGATTGATATAACATCTATACTCCTCATCCTTACCAACAATGGAGTCTCCTTCGCACCTATTAAAATGTTGACAAAATATCACTTCGAATTTATCTTTTGGAAGATCAAATGAATCTATTTGACAAAATTATCTATGTAGTAAGGTACTACTGAGAAAAATATTTCCAATGATTATAATGTTAATATATATTAAGTTTATTATGACTTTGTATTTTTAGTTTTACTAAACATAGATATTTCACCGTATGTCTACCTCTATGTTTGATGCTTATGGAAAAATAGTAAATGAGAGAAAAAAAATTCTAAAAAATATATACGCCCTAGGTATTGAAGTTATCTTTCTATAAAAAAAAATTTAAAAAAAATTGGATAAATACACGACAAGTTATAAGCTATGTAGTCAAGGTATGTCAAAATTATGATTTAGTCAACTTCAAATGTTAATAAAATATGCAATAATCATGATAATGTAATCAAACCAATTGCATGCCCTCTATATGGATGTTAAAAAACTAAATTCGAAAGAATCACATTGATATATCTATTTTAGAAAAAAAATTATGCTCTATGAAAATAATGTAACTCTTTGAAAATGACATTTTCAGCAACATACCAGTTTTTGTGGGAGAAAAAAAAAACCATTCAAATAAATTAAAAAATAAAAATAAAAGATATATTTAAAATCTAGAAAGAAAATCCTAAAAGACTCTAATTTACTTCATCTTCCTAATTCAAATATTTTAACGACAATATGCATCCAAATCTAAAATCTTTTTACAAAATGTACAGTTCAGTGTCCATTTAGGCAAAAAAGTGTAACCCATTATTATGGGTTCACCCCATAACCAAATCACGAGTAGGACCAGATATGCAAGAACACTGTTCAAAATCGATCCCCTTTTTGTGACATCCATTATCGTTGTAATTACGATGCACATCAAAATCGTCATTTTTTCAACTTCAAAACTACAACGGTGGGTGGTGTCACTTTATCGATGATAAACAGTCATAATTACAATGGTAGGTCGTTAGAAAAAGGGCTCAAATGTACTAGTGTGTTTTATTAAAGAAACATCCACATTTATCTTACGTAAAAATTCAATGCTACAAACATTAAGACTAGCTCCATTATCAACTAAATTTCTTAAAATAAGATTACCATTGATAAGGACAACAACCAAAAGAGAATCATGTTCATACAAAATATCCTTAGGAGGAAAATCATCTTGACAAAAAAAAATTTGATCTTTTCTATTTTTCACATTCATCCATTCTAATATTGGTTATATTGTCTTGCCTATGAGGTGGAATCATCACATTTCTCAAGGCTTGTTGTAACACTTCATGTTGATGTTGATACAAGTACATGAAGTTTGAAGATCCCAAAGAGATATCTTTGTTGGAGTAGCATGGATTTTATCTACTAAATAATATTCCTTTCCAAAATTTTGAGGGAGATGAGGTGTAGGAGGAAGCACTAGTTGAGAAGCAAGAAGAGGAGAAACAACCAAACTTATAGGTTATTTATTATTTCTTATGTTATAAGTGTGAGAAACCACGTAATAGTCAATTCATTCAGTTCCTTTCACCACAATGATTGGTTTATTTTGAGGTTGAGGGGTACCTTAAAGATAATAGACAATAACCTTAGGATTTTCCTTACCCAAAACATTGGCAACATTGACTTGATCAAGCCCTTGATTTTTCAAGGGTTTATCACTAGAAGGGAAAGCATCAAGAAAAGTAGTAATGATATCATTATTTTCTTTCAAGGTATTCTCATGATTAGGAAAACCTTTAAAATTGGGTTTAGGGATTTCCATCAATACTTCATCTCTAAGAGGGATGCCATTTAAAGAAGGTAAAGCTATATTAAGAAAGGTATTTATAATGTCATCCTCTTGATCCAAAATATCCTCATAAAGGGGGAATGTCATGAATGTGTCATCTATAGAGGGATTAGAAGAAATGTTAACAATAATATCATCCTTTTTTATTAGGGTTGCATCATGAGGGAAAGATAAAATTCAGCATCATTGTCTTGTGGTTCATCCCAAATAGGGAGATCATTCTGAGTAGAAATAGAAAAAAACATTAGGAGAAGGATAATTAAAATTCATTAAAGGTTCATTCCTAAAGGTAAGTCATGTAGATGAATATAAGTTAAGGTATCATATGGGAAATTATTAAATTTAATCAAGGTATTCTCATTGGGGAAGCACATATCAAGAGAAGAGTTAACATCAATCTTCAACACTTCTCCCAAAAGAGAAGATTATTAAAAGAAGGTGCTAATATGTCCTCATGGAAAGAATGCATGAAAACACATAAAATGAAACAATGTAATGTACACTAATCTAGATGTGAAAAACATATAAAATATATGATAGAAACAATGCATACAAATGAGATGTAAACACCAAATCAAAGTGGAGATTTCATACAAGAAGGATCTAACCACCAAAATTAAAAGAGGAAATAACATTAGTTGGGTTCACAAAAATTTAGAATATGAAAAGGGGATCACATAAAAAGGGATAATTTACCCATTTCATATGGAAGATTGGAGTACAAACCCACCTCAAGACAAATATGAGTAGTTCCACTTGGTAAGAAATATGCCAATGCAATAGCTATGATTGAAGGTTTTTTATTCTTTTACTATTTAGAATTGACAAGGAGAGGAACTATATTGATATGAAAAAGAAAAAATAAGATAATATATGATCTAATCCAACTAAAAATAAGATGCCTTGAAGGTAATGGAGAGGAATTTGAATGCACCTGAAAATGAAATAGAAGGAATAAGTTTTTAGATCCGAATTCATGACTATCAAAATCTTGGAAAGACCTATAGCTATAGAACTAAGATCTAGACACATGTATCTTCCTAAATCTCAAATTTCACTAAATATTAGGGGAAGGGGTGGGATGCAAATGACATTTTGTACCATAGGTTTTGGTTTTAATTTCACAGGTGTGCTCCATCTAGTCCCAATCTTCTTGGACCTTATTTGATAGCTCCTTAACTTGTTCCTGCACATAGAAAAATGGGGAATAAGGTTGGATTTATGGTTTTTCCTTAGTCAAACCCATTTTTAGAAATTAACCTTGAAAATGAAAGGATATTGCATAAGGAAAGATAAAATAAAATTTAGATCTGAATTGTAAATCACTTTATAGCTTGATCATACAGTGCCTCTTTGGATGTGATCACAAATGTCAATGAAATATCTTAATAAAAAAGGAAACCATGAAAGATATTCCTTTGATTATAGATGTTTTAGTTTTCAATAGTTATTTATAAAGAAGAAATAATTCTCTGAAGGGTTAAAGACTTCGATGCTCATTCATTCAAGAGATCTTGAACTCTTATTGCTTGATTGATCATGAATACTTGAAAAATTGATAGTGAATGCTTTCACTTGATAACAAATACCAAAATAAGGAGAGATATGGGATTTATATACTAAATCCATCATTTTAGGGTTTAAAACTTCAGTAGGCCAACCAAAGGATGAAATCTCTCACAAATACCTTGATATAGGGCCCCAAACCAAATCTAGACCTCAATCATTAGGGACAAAATGTCATTGGTGTCGTATCTTAGGGACATGATGTCATTGACATCCTGTACCCACTAATTAGGGCTCAAATTTGGAATATGGGCCCCAAAATGTTAGATGGAACATGGTTTTATCAAAAAACTAGTTTCAAGGTTGGGAGAGAATGCAAATGCCATAAATGGTAAGGTAGGTCCTAGGAGATGAAATGAATTATTTGATTAGAGCAAAATTTACAAGAGAACACTTAGAAATAAGGGCTAACCTTGAGTTTAGAAGAAATTGAGTCAATACATGACTTATAATATTAATTGAAGGTCTAATACGTGTTAGGAGAGCGTGAAATAAATGTGAGTAGCCATACATACTAAAATGGGGCTAAAATGAGCACCTAATTAAAGGTGCTTAATTTATAGGATCGTACAATTATGTTAAGCTTTCTATTTTTAATTTATTGTATAAGTAGGTCTATTTTTTTTATCAAAAACCAAAGAGAAGTATTTTGGGCATATATTTTGGCTTGTTCATTGAGTTTTGAAATAAATTACATTTTTAGGAAGCAAACTCCATTCTACATGCCTAGTAAAAAAAGGAAGTTTTCATTTTTTACTAGTTTTCATCTATTTCTAGGGGAAACATGTTGAAATTTCATGTTTGCAAGATGTGTCAACTTCAAAAATTGGTAAAATTTCATATATTCATAAAAAAAATAGGCCATTAAATAGGGGATACACTACATGGTGTTAGATAACTTCTCACTTAAGGGATTGAAAAAAAAGTTGACATTTTACGGGGTGCCCACTAGATGTTATGTTATGTGTTTTTGCTAAAAATATGAATAATTTATTTTCTCCCCCTTTTTGAGGCCATTAATCTCAACCATTTTTTAAAAGTATTTTAGAAACTAGATTCAGATTACTATAACTACTTGTCTTGTTGCATCGTCAAATTTTGATTTTAACTATCTTGATTTTCTTGTTGAAATTCAAAGTTTGTTGATTTCAGAAAAATATGGAAACTTATACCCCCTTTCTGGTCCCCCATCTTTGTGCACATACCCTTCTACTAGAGACAAAGATAGGATGGATTGAAATGACTAGGACTCCTGATCATGAAAATTTCCTTGAACTGTTATATCAAGTGACCAAACTCATGGAAAAAACAACACACACATCCAATACATTAAAACTCCATCATACTGAAAGATATTATCATGAAAGGGCATCACAAACTGATTTTCACACTTCTTCTTTACCATATATTCTTCCACATTATTCATAATTGATCTACTCTTTAATTCACACATACATACATCTAATAGTATTAATGTATTCATCAAGCTACACCTTGTTTGGCCATAAATAGAATAAGCATAACTCAAAAAAAGTTGACCATCATAAACAACTACTATGAATAGAGTCCAACAGAGATAGAATGATATGATCCTCAAATGATCAGATTCAATGATGATCAATAATCAAATTATAATAGATAAATACAAAGTAGGCGTGCCTGAGTATATAGGTAATGCATGATAACTAGGACAAATGCAAATGTAAACCTATCAACTAGACAAGGTGTAATCACATGTCCACCAAAGGTGGATCATCCTACATTGTACCACAAAGTATGTGCAACATGTGCAACAATGAGAGGATGATAATCTGATAAGAGAACTAAAGGAAGATCTCACACATAAAGTGTATATTATCCCACACCATGTGCTAAAATAAGATGCAAACTCTTAGGTGTCTAAATGACAACTAATATGCAAATGTATTATCCAAAGTAAACTAAAGTAAAGTAAAACAACACCCCTCATAAGTGTGACTTACAGAAATGCACCTAATCTTATAAAGCTAGATGAAAATGCATGATGGGTCCTAGCTACTAGGCCATGTTAGGTACCCATGTACAATATGCAGAATAAATGCAATCTCTCATAAAGAAGAGAAGAGGGAAAGCCTCATGGGAAAAACCCTCCCCTAAAAAGATATATGAAATAATATGCATGAGTGTATCGAGTAATCAAGACCCCCCATTACAACATACATCATGTATATACAATGAATAAGGCTGAGAAGGACAAAACCCCATTTGAGGAAAGAGTATCCCCCATAAGAGAGAAGTAGTAGTAGAAGAAGAAGAGAGACATGGTAGCCTCCTCTAAATGTATAATGTCCATTAGTGAAAGCTTCTCCAAGATGAATGTAGACATTGGTCCACGAATGTTGAACAGTGTTCCTCCCCTTAGGAAGGAACAATGTCATAAGTGCTTACCATTTTACCTTTGAAGTGGATGGAGATAAATCATTGGAAGCATTTGGCACATTGATTTTTTCCTTCTTAAGTAAGTTTTCCAACTCATCAATTCTCTTAGTCTTTCAATGGTGCTCATCATGATTTGGTTTCTTGCAATATGCAAAAAATAGAACTTATCCTTCTTGTAATTGTTCTCCTTCTTGTTGAAAGAAGAATTATCTTGTTGTGAGGAGGAAGATTGTTATGTCTCTGATTGTGATTTTGGCTTCCACTTTTTTTTTGTTGGAACTTTTGCCACCAACATGAATAATGTAGTAGTTTGATAAGTCCACCCAAAAGTATAATCCAATATAACTAATTAAATGTTGATCTTCACACACCATGGTAAGATCCATAATAGCATCTAAAATCAACCTCTAATGCATATCTAAACTAAAATAATGTCATGCCCTTGACAGTTCCAGGCTTTACTTTTCTATGTTATGTTATGTTATGTTAGATTTCTATGAGTTCGAACTCTGACTGCGTTCTTTTGAACTTTGTTATTTGGATTAAATATGTTATCTCTGTAATTCTGCCAGACACTCAGAGAATTATGTCTATTTCTGTCACTTTATGAGTCCTTTTCTGATGACAAAATTGGCTTAGACTGAATTTGGAATATTGGTTTGATTATGAAATAAGGACAAACTAAATGGTTAGTCAATTGTCTGATTATTGATTCATTGTTTTGGAATCCTTAATAATATGTTAGATATAATTAGAAATGGTTATGTTATTATGGTTAATTATATCTTATGATTATAGATGGTATATAGAGAATTATTGTTATTTAATGTTAATCTAATTCTAAATATATATTTAATGTTAATCTAATGTATATATGTATTTTTATACATATAATTATGAGTGAATGTCTTAGTAAGTATGTGGTATTTCATTTACTAAAATTATATGAATTAACTAAGTTAGTATATCCTATTTTGTATGTTAATAGGAGGTTAGTGTGATGAAGTGTTAGTTATTTGGCATTGTCATGCGCTGTTATCTTAGATGTTTAAGTTAGTAAATTGACTAATGTTATTAACAAAGATATGTGTTAATCTATCCCTAAGTCTTTTTATTATATTCTGGCTCGAAACATGACTTAACGGCAGGGTTTTAATGCACTTTCATTGCATTGAGGTGTTAGTGGGGTTTAAGCTATTTTTCGGGTTGTGGAATTGTACTATGTTGGACATTTGGCAGGAAATGGGTTTTGTTTACTACAAGAGATAAGTTTTCATTGAATGAACTTATCGATGGAAATTCATTGTTGTGTTTGAAGTCCACCATTAGCTCTGGTTAAGGAGTTGTAGTTGTATATGACTCCATTTTTTTTCACCATGTTATGCTGCGGCATTTTGGGTAAACAGTTGGTTATGGACCCGTGTTACTGTGGTATCCTTCATGATAAGTGGCTTGGAATGGAAGGGGTTATCACGAAAAAGTTAAACCCTTCTCTTCATGGTCATTTAGGAAGTTGGGTGTTTTATACCATTATCTCTGCATTTTGGGCTCTCTTGCACGTCATTTTGGCAGTCTGGGAAGCCCACCAGATAGGGGCTAGCTTCGGCATTTCGGTTTTGGATATCTCCTCACATAAATACCAGGCAGGGGCATCTCTTACCTTATCCTCTGTTTCCATTCTATGTTCTACAAATGAAAATTAATGGAATGTAGATTACTACTGTTTGTTAGTCGATGAAATGTGAAGATTTGTGTTTGTATATTTTGTGAGTTTCGGTCATGAATCGATCTTTTTCTTTCTTGGAAAGATTAAGAAGTCAGTTTAGTTAAACAATGTTGTGATTTATTGGAGAAACTTGGTAACGAACGACTGTTTAGTAAAGAGATTGGTATTAGTGTGGTATTTAACACTTGTCTTTAATATGCTATTTTCGAGCATAATGTGTTAAGGGGTTTTCTCTGTACTGAGTTTGGTTTTGGTAATGTTTTAGTTAAGTCTGTGCTGAGCTATGGAATATAGTTATGTAGATGTTATATGGTTATTTCCTTGTGTGTTTTGGTGTCGATGTTTACTTGCTTTGGACAGTGTTAAGGGAGTTAGTCGGGTTTGAGAATCGGCATATTAATACAGTATGGAACCAGCATGAGTTTTCCTTGTTAAAAACTTCTTTAGATCTTCTCACACTGTACCTGTTGTTAGGAGCACTGTAGCTTCATAATGTATTCAGTTTGTATAGACTTGGTTATAAGGTGGAATCAGGTTTTTCTACCACAGTCATTAACCGAAGTTGGTATCGATGTTTTCTTTGAGCTGTATTGTGGAAATTGGGGTTAGTGGTATTCATAATGCTATCTGTTACCTGTTGTATGTTGTATTTACACTTGCAACATAGGTGTGGAATTGAAGTATTTTTCTGGGTGTATTTCATTAGTTATCTGGTGTCGATGTTTTGTCAAAAGGGGTTTGTCACCGTATGTATCAGTCAATAGAGGAATGTGGATGTCTTTGGTTATGTCAAAACTTGATTGCAAGCTTTATGATTCTTCAGTATTTATCACCAGTGTGTAATATAGTTGTAATGACATTAGGAAATGTTAAGGGATTTATAGGAAAGTCAATTACTATCTTGTTCAGAGAGTAAGGAAAAAACACTTTGGTATTTTGTTTAAGAGGTAGAAGTCGATTATTATTATTATTCTGTCATTATTTTATGTATTCAGCAGATTTAGTAGTATATTAAGGTCGATGTATTCTGTGACAATTTGAATGGTTTTTCCAATTGCATACTTATGGACTTAAACTATTAATTACAAGTTCATGCAATTAGATATATAAATATATATACCTGCTGGGATATGTATATATATACACAAGCTGAGGTGTATACATGTACATATGCCAACATGTATATAATAGATGTTATGATTGTCATTCTGAACTATTAATTACAAGCTTATATAATTATATAAACATATATAAATATATATATATATATATATATATATATATATATATATATATATATATATATATATATATATATATATATATATATATATATATATATATAGATATAGACATAGATATAGACATAGACATAGACATAGACATAGACATAGACATAGACATAGACATAGACATAGACATAGACATAGACATAGACATAGACATAGACATAGACATATACATATACATATACATATACATATACATATACATATACATATACATATACATATACATATACATATACATATATATATATATATACATATATATATATATATATATATATATATATATACCTGCTGGGATATGTATATGTATACACAAGCCATGGTGTATACATGTACATATGCCAACATGTATATAGAGGTATAAACTTGTAATTAATAGAGCAGGATGTATGGTCAAATAGTTTAATAATTCAGTTATGGAAAGCTTGTATGTTCGTTATAAGCTATGGGTGTTGTGTTGATTCAGTTGATATATGAATATGTTAGTTCTTTTCTATTCAATGGAAACATGAATTTGATATGGACATTTTATTGTACAATTTCAGATTTAATGTTAAGTTAATGCAAAGATTATTTTGATTGGATTTGTGATGGAGAAAGAGTTGTGATCTTTTCTTCTTTCGAGAAACATCATGTTTATGAATGTATGTTAAGGAATATGGTAATATGGTTTTATAATAGATTTCTGTTTGCTGTTTCAATTTTGTAAATTGATGCAATAGAAACAAAATTTTAGTGAAATTGTGTAATGTAGTTCATTTCACTACTTTCGTTAATTGCTAGATCAAGTGTTTTTAAGATAATGCAAGTATGATCCTTAGATTGGGGGCTGACACTAGTCTAGTACCTTGTGATGATAGAATTTCTGTCAGTTGTGACTGACACTAGTCTATATCCTTATGGGAAAGAATTTCTATCAGTTGTTTAATTAAATGATAATTATAAAATTCAAGGGTCATGGGTTTTCAATTAAAAAAGATAAAACATTATGGTTTCATCAGACATAATGGATTACTACAAGGTTTCCTTATGGATACATAGCGTAGGTCCTTATGTGGACACCCATGAACTATTGGATCATCACTTGTCATTTTCTTTGCGAGTTTATTTCTATTAGAAAGAAATTTAGTGCTTGATGATTTTGGTGTAAAAAAATGGAATTATGTCATTTAGTTTTCAATTACATCTGTATTTAAATCTGCATAAATGTTATATTGTACTGACTTTTATGATTGCAGATATTTGGAGATGATTCATTTTCTTTATCATTGTGACTGAGCCCTGTTTGCTATTTGCGTTTGTGTTCATTTTGATTTTTAGGTTTTAGATGGATAAATCAATGAGTTTGGGACAGTGGATAGCAGTTGTTAAGTTTTATGGGAAACAGATCATTTCATGGTTATTAGTTATCAGATCTATTCGTAGAATGTAATGATTTTGGAAAGAAGGAAATTTTGTTTTTGGAACTTAATCTTTGAATAAAGAGTATTATTATTACTCTGATGTAAATCGATTGTAAACTATAAAGCTCTTAGAAGCGGTTGCTATGATTGTATGTAATAGTTTGTAATTTTAAGGAAAAAAATTATTACTGTGGTTTTATGTGAATTTTATTTATGGTTGTTTCTTCTTTAGTATCATCTTTTATCTTTAAGTATAGATGGCGGGTGTTACAAATAATATGGTCCAACTAAGATAAACAAGTTCAGTCAGGCATGGACCAACACAAGCAATAATGCTAAGAAATATAACATCACAACTTTACTTGCAAGGTAAACCAACTCTTGCAAACTAAACTAGAATATTGCATGAACAGTTTGAACATGTCCTCGAAAACAAACAACTAGAAACAAAAATGTAGAGAATTCTCAAGACCAATCCTGATAGAGAACCTCAATATCAATGAAGTGCAACAACCAACATCAACATCTAAATTAATGATGACTAGAAAGCATAATTATGCAATATCCATAGAACATGGACAATATATCTAGAAGGGAAAGCTATCATCTTTAAATGTAGAGGGATGCAGAGCATTCTCTTGTATAGACTTCAAATACTTTTTTATACATATTCAAGCTTCCAATTCTATCACCTTGTGGAAATACCACAAACTCACTCAATATCATTATTAGATATCATAGCAACATCTAAACACAAATTTTTAGACATCTATTAACTACCACATGTTTGGCAGACATCAAGTAGGTATCAATGACATCACTGAACACATATTGTTCACGCAAGATTCAAATTAACTAATTAAACGTTTTACTATGAATTTGAATGATATCAACAAAAATAATTATTTTAGATTGTAAGAATTCTTACCAATTCTTTATCATAGCTTCAACAATTTTTCCTACATCTTTTCTTTTGTCACTTTGATTTGATTTGATTTGATTTCATTCTTTTATAATATGGCTTTATATGTATAAGTTTAATTTTTCTATTTAGATATGTTGACTATGGTTTCTAGGCATGTTAGCTATAATTTTAAATGTGTAGTTTTGGTTCCTCTAAAAACTTGAAAATATTCCTTATATTTTGGTTTTTACATACACAGAACTGACATAGTTTTATATGATTTCTCAAGTTTTGTCATATATATATATATACATATATATATATATACATATATATATATATATATATATATATATATATATATATATATACATATATACATATAGATATAGACATATATGTATATATACACATATATGTAGACATATATATACACACACACATATATATATATATACATATATACACACACACACACACACACACACACACACACACACACACACACACATATATATATATATATATATATATATATATACCTATATATACCTATATACATATACATACATATATATATATATATATATATATATATAGATGCCTATATACATATATATATATATACATATGCCTATATACATATATATATATATGTATGTATATATATATGTATGTATAGATAAAAATATATATATATATATATGTGTGTGTGTGTGTGTATATATATATAGATGTATATATGTATATGTATATATATATAGATGTATATATGTATATATATATATAGATGTATATATATGTGTGTATATATATATATATATATAGAGAGAGATAAACATCTATATATATATATAATATATATATAGATAAACATCTATCTATCTATCTATCTATCTATATATATATAGATGTTTATCTATATATATTATATATATTTATATAGATGTTTATCTATATATATATATATATATATATATATATATATGTATATATATATATATATATGTATATATATATATATATATATATATGTATATATATATATATATATATATATATATATATATATGTATCTATATATATATATATGTATCTATATATATATATATATATATGTATCTATATATATATATATATGTATGTATATATATATATGTATATATATATGTATATATATATATATATATATATATTTATATCTATATTTATCTATCTATCTATCTATCTATCTATCTATCTATCTATGTATATATGATGAAGGGTGCTCCCCTTAATACCACAAACACATAACAGAAATAGAAAAACAACAACAATAATATGCAAGAATAGAAAATTAACTTCTTATTATCTCCACAAATGTGGAATTACAAACTTTCAGAATTACAATATGCAAAGCTTCATTCCCTTACAATATTCTGTAGGATAAAGCCTCGAATCAATATCCAGATCTACTACCCAGAACTGCCCTAGACAACACTACGGGCCTTCTTTATATAGGCAATTTCCACTGCCCAAGAAGGTTCTAGAAATTTAGCCCTTAGGGCCGACCAAACTTACAATTATTTTATTTTACAATTTATTACATCAAAGTCAGCTCAAAATGATTTTTGAAACCCAAACAAAAATTTTGAAGAAAAATTATTTTCCGCCATTTCAAGTGACCCAACTTCCGAAGACCATAAGTCATCACCCGTTGACCCGATTGGCTATTATAACCCCATTCTAGAAATGCCACGAAGCACTCTACATGCTTGGCTTGTGCAAAGCACCCTTAACCCAAATTTTCAACCTCATCTAGGGCCTCTAAAGCCTTCAAAACTGAGTTTGAAGTTTCCGTACCCTGCTGCCAATACCGAAAATCTTCAATATCTTCAAAACTAGACCTAATCTAGCCATGAAACTTTGCTGGTAGGCTAATATGACTGAGATGAACCTCCATATGTAAATTAGAACATTCCAAGATCGTAAGACCAACTTACTAAAAATAGCAAGTTTCCACAAATAGCAATTCTGCACAAGATAGCCCTTATTGAATACAAAAACAAAAATATTTTTGGGTGATGCAAGATTGCTCTTACACCTAGGATGCTCCTGCATCAAACACCCATAGTAATTTGAGAAGTGAACCTGTCACGACTTAGGTGTGCAGAGGAAAACCAAGACAGTTAACCTCCTCCTTTGTTAGCCATGATGAATCTTCAACAGGTCATCCTTTCCATTTGACCAAATACTCTTCATATGTCCTATTCCTTGTGCTTCTGCCAATACGACTGTCCAGTATGTCTTTAATCTCCCTGATATCTGAATTGGTTGCTAGAATACTCCACTGTGCTACTGCAACCTCATCTTCAACACCTCCTTCGTGATACTCTATCAAATCTGAAATGTTAAACACTGGTGATATATTCAGCTCACTAGGCAATTCTACCTCATATGCATTTCCTGATTCATGCTTCTTCAATATCTTACATGGTCCAAACTTCTTCATTTTCAGCTTGTTATATGTACCAACTGAAAATCGCTCCTTTCGCAAATGAACCATGACTTCATCCCCAACCTGAAATTTCTTATGCCTCTTTTTCTCATCTTCCTTAGCCTTATACTATGCATTCATCTTGGTAATATGCTTCCTCACCTCCTCATGGATGTTCTTCAAGTGCTCTGCAAAATCTTCAGCTTCAGCACTACTTATTTCTCCTTTATCTATCTTTCTCAATTTAGATGCATTTATTGGACTACTTCCATATACAATCTGGAATGGTGATTTACCAGTGCTCCTATTGAAAGAATTATTGTATGCAAATTCTATCTATGGTAAAATCAAATCTCATCCTGTTGGCTTATCTCCAACCAAACATCTCAACAGATTTCTCAAACTTCTATTCACCACCTCTATCTGTCCATCAGTATGTGGATGATATGATGAACTGAACTTCAAATCTGTCTTCAACTTCTTCCACAATGTCCACCAGAAATATCCAACAAACTTAGTATCTCGATCTGAAACTATGGTCTTTGGCAAACCATGTAGTCTCACCACTTCTCTGAAAAACAATTCTGCTACATGAACAGCATCATTAGTCTTCTTGCAGGGAATGAAATGTGTCATCTTTAAAAATATGTCTACTACAAAAATTGAATCATGTCCCCATTGTTTCCTCGGTAAACCAAGAACAAAGTCCATACTGATATCTTCCCAAGGCTTCTCTAGTATAGGTAATGGCTGATACAACCCTATATTCTACATCACTCCTTTCGTCATCTGACATACTCTACAACTCTGTACAAACTTCTTCACATCTTGCTACAATTGTGGCCAATAATAATTTTCACTAACCAAAGCAAGGGTTTTATCACGACCAAAATGTCCAGCCAATCCTCCACTGTGCTTCTCCTTGATGAGATTCTCTCTCATAGAACTTTGTGGAATGCACAATCGATTCCCTCTGAATAGCATATCATCTTGGATGATAAAATCTAGCCATTTCATCCTGTCTAGAGTAACAGGTTCTGTACAAGCTTTCCAAGCTTCACCAAAATCAGGATCCTCTGGATACAAATTGTTGAGTTCCTTGAACCCAACCACCTCAATCTGCATCTCTATCAGCAATAGTTGCCTTCTGCTAAGAGCATCTGCAACCCTGTTAGACTTTCCACTTCTGTGTTTCAAAACAAATGTACAACTCTGTAAAAACTCAACCCATTTCAAATGCCTCTGATTCAACTTTCCTTGACTATTCAAATATTGCAAAGCTTGATGATCAATATACAAAACAAACTCCTTAGGAAGCAGATAGTGTCTCCACTTCTTCAATACCTGAACTATAGCATAAAATTTTTGATCATAAATAGAATACTTCCTCTTGGCATCATTTAACTTCTCACTGAAATAAGCAACCGGTTTACCTTCTTGGCTCATAACAGCTCCTATTGCGGTACCACTAGCATCACAATCTACTTGAAACACCTTATTAAAATTTGAAAGTGCTAAAATAGGTTGTTCCGTAACTTTTTGTTTCAATAATTGAAAACTCTTTTCTGCCCCATTAGTCCACTTAAACTCTTTTCTATTCCCTCTCATTGTTTCAGTCAAGGGTCCACAAATACTGCTAAAATTTCTGATAAACTTTTTGTAAAAGCTAGCCAAACCATGAAAAGATCTTACCTCAGTAGCACTCCTTGGAGTAGGCCATTCAAGGATAGCCTTTACTTTCTCTGGGTCCATTTTTTAGACCTTCGACTAAAATTACAAATCCCAAATACACTAACTCTTTCTTCACAAAACTGCACTTCTTCAAATTAATCAACAATTTTTCATCTCTCAACTTCTCAAACACCATACAAATATGCATCATATGTTCCTCCAATGTCTTGCTAAAATCAAAATATCATCTAGGTAAACAATGACAAACTTACCTAGAAATTCTTTCAGAACCTTGTTCATGAGCCACATGAAAGTGCTTGGTGCATTGGTTAGCCCAAAAGGCATGACTAACCACTCATATAGTCCTTCCTTCATCTTGAAGGTAGTCTTCCATTCATCTCCTTCTCTGATCTAAATCAGGTGATATCCACTCTTCAGATCTATCTTTGAGAATACACAGCTCTACTCAAACAGTCCATAATATCATCCATTCGTGGCATGAAAACTTATACTTGATTGTGATCTTGTTTATTGCTCTAGAATCTGTACACATCCTCCATTCTCCATTCTTCTTTGGTGCTAATACTGCTGGTATAGCACATGGACTCAGGCTCTCCCGAATCAATCTCTTCTATAACAACTCATGTACTTATCTGTTCAACTCTTCACTTTCTGCTGGTGTCATTCTGTGTGCTGCCTTGTTTGGAAAACTGGCTCCTGGAATCAAATCCATCTAATGACTGATCTTCCTTATGGGTGGTAATCCATTAGGTACATTATCAGATACAATATCCTAAAACTCATTCAACAAATCTGCAACCTCTACAGGTACATCCTCTACTTTTTTTTTACCAACTTTTGGAATTAAAGAAAAACACACATGCTCATGCCTCATACCATCTAGAAATTTTCTTCCATCAACAAATGTTATTCTTGCATTACCACATACTTTTTCTTTCGGTCTCCTTCAATGGCTTTAGCTTATGTCGCACTCCATCTTTTTTCAAGGAATAGGTATTCGCATGGCCATCATGTATAGCACATCTATCAAACTACCATGGTCTACCCAATAACATATGACATGCATTCATAAAGATGATATCACATAGTACCCTCATCTTGGTACCCCGCCGATCTTGAACTTTACTAGGCACTATTCACTAACCATGACCTTGTGGTCATCCTGCACCTAGGCAATCTGATATGGATGTGGGTGTTTCTATCTCTTGAGCTTCAACTTTGTCACCATCTCTTCTGACACCAAATTTTCAGTGCTTCCACTATCAATAATCACATCACAACATTTACCTTCACACTTGCATCTAGTGTGAAACAAGCTCCTCCTTTGTTCAGGTTCATTCTCACCACTCAGTAGGACTCTTCTGTTAATTAGCATTTCTCCTCTTTTAGCATCTTCAAAATTTGATGATCTGGCATCTTCATCT
This sequence comes from Chamaecyparis obtusa, assembly GCA_027943335.1. Classification (NCBI taxonomy): domain Eukaryota; kingdom Viridiplantae; phylum Streptophyta; class Pinopsida; order Cupressales; family Cupressaceae; genus Chamaecyparis; species Chamaecyparis obtusa. The sequence continues at coordinate 160,604 of BSBK01007931.1, forward strand.
ACATGTGCAACTCTGGCTTAGCCTTCATTTCTTTTGTCTATTCTTCCTTGGTGCTGAGGACATTCAAATGCCCTATGACCTTCTTGTCCACAGTGAAAACATGTTCCACGGAAGCCTCCTCTTCCAGATCCTTGTCCTCTTCCTCTTCCTCTTTGATCTCTATTACTCTGATCCTAGAAATGATTGGAATTATTTTTTCTTTGATTCTAACTGCTACTAGCCTCATCCTTCTTTTTTGGATCTTCATTTCGGCCACCATATGACTGTCCATCAGATCTTCCACCACGACCTCTTCCATTTTGTCTGCTCTCAAACTTCTTGTTTAGCTTTTCCTCTACTTTTAGGGCAAACTGGTATGCCTCCTCAATACTATTCATTTGAACCAGATTTCAACTCCTCCTGAATGCTTGGCCTTAACCCATTAAGCTATTGGGAAACTTTCTCCTTATTAGCTTCAACATGGCTTGTTCTGATGAGGAGTCGATAGAACTCCTCTGTATACTCCTGAACAGATCTTCCTGCTTGCTTCAAACTTTGCATTTTCTTTAGTAGGTCAAGCTCATAATCAATAGAAATGAACTGTCGCTTTAATTTATCGACCATCAGATCCCATCTTGTGATTTTATCTTTCCCTCTTCTATTTCACTGCAATTGAATTTCTTGCCAGCAGATCTTTGCATGACCTTTCAATCTGGCCTTCACAAATTTGACCCTATCAGGATCCTCAACATCTTCATACTCAAAATATTCTTCACATTCATTGATCCATTCGATCAATTCCTCTGGGTTAAGATTTCTAAAAAATGTAGGAACCTTAATCTTAGGTCTTTTCCCAATCTTGGAAATCACCCGAAAAAGTCTTTCTTCCTTCTGGTTCACAATTTTAGCTTCTCCTTCTTGATATTTTTCTTCGGCTTCATCCTCGCTTTCATCTTTGACATTAAGATTCATTCCTCTATGAATCTCTTCTTGCAATGCTCACACTTGTCTCTGTAGCTCTTTAACCTCAAGTGTCACAGCACCAACTCTTCTGCCACGTTCTCTTCGTGGAGGCATTTTCACGATGCGTGCTGAAACCCTAACCACGGTCCTGGTGCAAACTGCCTCATAGTCGGTGATCTGTTTACACACTCAAGAACTCCTTCTCTGATACCACTTGATGAAGGGTGCTCCCCTTAATACCAGAAAACACATAACAGAAATAGAGAAACAACAACAATAATATGTAAGAATAGAAAATTGGCTTCTTATTATTTCCACAAATGTGGAATTACAAACTTTCAGAATTACAATATGCAAAGCTTCATGGGTATTCCCTTACAATATTCTGTAGGAAAAAGTCTCGAATCAATACCTCGATCTACTACCCAAAACTGCCCTAGACAACACTATGGGCCTTCTTTATATAGGCAATTTCCCACCACTCGAGAAGGTTCTAGAAATTTAGCCCTTAGGGCTGACCAAACTTACAATTATTTTATTTTACAATTTATTACATCAAAGTCGGCTCAAAATGAGTTTTGAAACCCAAACAGAAATTTTGAAGAAAAATTAGTTTCTGTCATTTCAGGTGACCCAACTTCCGAAGACCATAAGTCATCACCCGTTGACCTTATTTGTTATTATAACCCCATTCTGGAAATGACAACGAAGCACTCTACAAGCTTGACCTACACAAAGCGCCCGTCACCCAAATTTTCAACCTCATCCGGGGCCTCTAAAGCCTTCAAAATTGATTTCAAAGTTTTGTACCCTACTGTCAATACCGAAAATCTTCAATATCTTCAAAACTAGACCTGATCTAGCCATGAAACTTTGCTGGCAGGCTGATATGACTGAGATGAACCTCCATATGTAAATTAGAACATTCCGAGATCATAAGACCAAGTTACTAAAAATAGCAAGTTTCCATAAATAGCAACTCTACACAAGATAGCCCTTATTGAATACAAAAATAGAAATATTTTTGGGTGATGCAAGATTGCTCTTACACCCAGGATGCTCCTGCATCAATATATATGTATATATATATGTATGTATATATATATATATATGTATATATATACATCTATATATATATATATATATGTATATATATATAGATGTGTGTATATATATAGATGTGTGTGTATATATATATATATATATATATATATATATATATATATATATATATATATATATATATATATATATATATACATATATATATACATAGATGTATATATGTATATATATATATATATACATATATATATATATACATATATATATATGTATATATATATATATATATATATATATATATATATATATATATATATCTACATACATATACATATATATATATGTATATATATATATACATTTATACATCTATATATATATATATATAGATGTATATATGTATATATATATATATATACATATATACATCTATATATATATATATATATATATATATATATATATATATATATATATATATATATATATAGACACACACACACAGATATATATATATACATATATGTATATATATATATCTGTGTGTGTGTGTGTCTATATATATATATATGTATATGTATATATATGTATATATATATGTATACATGTATATATATATATATACATTAATATATATATATATATATACATCCATATATATATGTGTGGTGTGTGTGTGTGTGTGTATATGTGTATATATATATATATGTATGTGTATATATATGTATATATATATATCTATATATACATATACATAAATACATATATATACATATATATATACATACATACATACATATATATATATATATATATATATATATATATATATATATATATATATTAGAAATTTAGTTATGTCGACTATATTTCACAGGTACATCGGGTATCAATTTAAATGTGTAGTTTTTGTTTCCTTTAAAATAAATATATTCACTGTGTTTTTAATTTTTATGTAAATGATCATGACATGATTTCATTTGATCTCGTGTTGTTTTCACTACATTTATATTTGTAATTTTTTTAAAAAATATTTAGTTATGTTGGCTATAGTTTCTAGGTACAATCGACTATCCATTTAAATGTGCAGTTTTAGATCCTCTAAAAACAAATATATTCATTGTGTTTTGATTTTTATGTACATGATCATGACATATTTTGATGTAAGTTTTGTTTTGATATTTAGCTATGCCAATTATAGTTCTAACTTCAACCACATTGGCCATCATTTTACATATATAGCTTTAGTCCCTCTAGTAACAAATATATTCATTTTGTTTTTACTTTTTATATACATGATCATGACATATTTTGATGTAATTCTTCTTTTCTATAATATGCATTTTTATACATAAATTTTGTTTCATATTTAATTATGTTAACTATTGTTCTAACTTTAGTCACATCAGCTGTCAACTATTATTTTAAATATATAATTCTAATTCTTAAAAAAATAAAAATTCTTGTGTATGTCATTTTTTAATATACAAGATGCATCACCCTCACTATAAGATACCTAAAATTGATCTATATATATATATATTCAATACTTAATTATCTTTACCTATCCCATATTGAAAAAGATAATATTCCAAGCAATTTTATAGTGGAAGTTTATGATATTCTAGTGGCATGAACTATCAAGACATCACATCAACCATGGGAATTGATGTACAATCTCTGAATCTAAAAGGAAAAGCCCAAATCAATGTTCCAAGTGGGATGTCCCCATCTCTTATTAACAAAAAGAAATAAAAAAGATATTATGTAAACAACATGTTGTTAGAATAATTATTAAATAATCATTAAGGGTAGGCACAAGATGCCAATGACATTTTATACCCTAGGTTTTGGTTTCAAATTCATAGGGGTGCTCTATTTGGTCTTGATCTTCTTGGATCTTGTTTGATAGCTCCATAACTTATTCCCACACATAGAAAAATGGGGAATAAGGTTGGATAGATGGTTTGACTTAGTCAAAACCTATTTTTAGGAATCAACCTTGAAAATGAAAGGAAATTGCATAAGGAAATATGAAATAAAAGCTAGATCTGAATTGTAAATCATCTTATACCTTGATGATGCAGTGCCTCATTAGATGTGATCACAAATATTAAGGCAATCTCCTAATAAAAAAATGAAATCATGAAAGACAATACTTTTATTATGGATGTTTTCATTTTCCATAATTATTGAAGAAGAAGATGAAATAATTCTTTCAATGATTAAAGACTTGGATGCTCAATTATACAAGAGATATTGAACTCTTATTGCTTGATTGATCATGAATGCTTGAAAACTTGATAGTGAATTCTTTCACTTGATAACATATAAAAAAATAGGAGAGATATGGGGTTTATGTACTAAATCCATCATTTTATAGGCTAAAACTCAAGTAGGCCAACAACAGAATCAAATCTCTCGTAAATACCTTGATATAGAACCCTAAGCAAAATCTAGGCCTCAATCCTTAGGGACAAAATGTCATTGGTGCCCTTTCTTAGGGACATGATGCCATTGATATCCCATGCCTACTAATTAGGGCTCAACTTTGGAATATGGGCCCCAAAATATTAGAGGGAACATGATTTGATCATACAACTAGTTTCAAGGTTGGGAGAGAATGAAAAGGCCATAAATGGAAAGATAGGTCCTAGGAGATGAAATGAATTATTTGATTAGAATAAGGGGTAACCTTGAGTTTAGAATAAATTGAATCAATACATAACTTATAATATTAATTTGAAGATCGAATAAGCATTAGGAGAGCATGAAATAAATGAGGGAACCCATACATACTAAAATGGGGCTAACATGAGCACCTAATTAAGGGTACTTACTTTATAGGATGGTACAATTATGATAATGTTTTTATTTCTTATTTATTTTATAAGTAGGTCTATTTTTTGTCAAAAACCAATGAGAAGTATTTTTGGCATATATTTTGGCCTATTCATTGAATTTTGAAACAAATTACATTTTTACAAACTAGACTCCATTCCACACACCTAGTAAACAAATAAGTTTTCATTTTTTTATTATTTTTCATCAATTTCTAGGGGGAGCATGTTAAAGTTTTATGTTTGTAGGATGTGTCCACTTAAAAAATTGGTAAAAAATCATACATTCATAAAAAATAAGTTGTAAAATAGGGAATAAACTACATGGTGTTAGCTAACTTCTCACTAAAGAGATTACCACAAAAGTTTGACATTCTAGGGGGAGAACACCATATTATATGTTATGTGTTTTTGCTAAAAATAGGACTACTTTGTCTTCTCTCCCCTTTTTCAAGCGGTTAATCTCAACCATTTTTTTAAAAAGTAGTTTAAAAAACTATATTCACATTACTATAAATTTGTTCTTGTTCTATCATCAAATTTTGAGTCTAATTATCTTAATTTTCTTTTTGAAATTCAAAGTTTATTGATTTCAAAAAAATGTGGCAACTTATACCCCCTTTCTAGTCCCCCATGTTTGGGCACTTACCCTTCTACTAGAGACAAAGATGGGATGGTTGGAATGAATAGGCCTCCTAACGTGAAAATTTCCTTGAACCAGCATCTCAAGTGACCAAATTCATGGAAAAAACCAAACACACATCTACTACATTCAAAATCCATCATACTGAAAGATATTATCATGAAAGTGCACCACAAATTGATTTTCACACTTCTTCACCATATATTCTTCCACATTATTCATAATTGATCTACTCTTTAATTCAAACATATATACATCTATATGTATCAACGTATTCATCAAACCACACCTTGGTTAGCCATAAATAAAATAAGCATAACTAAAAAAAGGTTGACCACCATAAACAACTACCATAAATGGAGTCCCCTCTAGGAGTCTAAGGGGACCCAAATACATCATAAGTCATATTCCTAAGATGAATTTCTGATGCAGGAGCATCCTGGGTGTAAGAGCAATCTTGCATGACCCAAAAATATTTCTATTTTTATATTCAATAAGGGCTATTTTGTGCAGAGCTGCTATTTATGGAAAGTTACTATTTTTGGTAATTTTCATATGTGCTCAGAATGATCTGATTTCTTTCTTGGAGGTTCGTGTTGGTCATATAAGTCTGCCAATAAAGTTTCATTGCCAGATCAAGTGTATATTGAAAGATATTGAAGATTTTTGGTATTGGCAGTAGGGTACAGAAACTTTGAACTCAGTTTTGAAGGCTTTAGAGGCCCCCGGATGAGGTCAAAAATTTGGGTGACAGGCGCTTGTGTTGGTCAAGCCTGTAGAGTGCTTCGTGGCATTTCTGAAATGGGGTTATAATAGCCGATCGGGGTCAACTGGTGATGACTTATGGTCTTCGAAAGTTGGGCCACCTGAAATGGCGAAAAATAATTTTCTTCAAAATTTCTGTTCGGGTTTCAAAGGTTATCTTGAGCCGACTATGATGTAATAAAATGTAAAATAAAATAATTCTAAATTTTGGTCGGCCTTATTGGCTAAAATTCTGGAACCTTCCCAAGCGGTGGAAAGTTGCCTATATAAGGAAGGCTGTATTATTGTCTTAGGCAGTTCAGAATAGTTCTGGGTAGTAGATCTGGATAATAATTCGAGGCTTTATCTTACAGAATATTGTAAGGGAATGCCCATGTGGCTTTGCATATTGTAATTTTGAAAGTTTGTAATTCCACATTTGTGGAGATAATAAGAAGCCAATTCTCTGTTCTTGCATATTATTGTTGTTTCTCGGTTTCTGTTTATGCGTTTGTGGTATTAAGGGGAGCACCCTTCATCAAGTGGTATCAGAGCAGGAGTTCTTGAGTGTGTAAACAGATCGCCGATTGTGAGGTAGTTTGCACCAGGACCGTGGCTAGGGTTTCAACGCACATCGTGAAAATGCCTCCACGAAGGGAACAAGGCGGAAGAGCTGGTGTTGTAACACCTGAGGTTAGAGAGCTGCAGAGACAAGTGCGAGCATTGCAAGAAGAGAGTCATAGAGGAATGAATCTTAATGTCAGAGACGAAAGTGAGGATGAAGCCGAAGAAGAATATCAAGAAGGAGAAGTTGAAATTGTGAACCAGGAGGAAGAAAGACTTTTTCGGGCGATTTCCAAGATTAGGAAAAGACCTAAGATTGAGGTTCCTACATTTTTTAGAAATTTTAACCCAGAGGAAATGATCGACTGGATCAATGAATGTGAAGAATATTTTGAGTATGAAGATGTTGAGGATCCTGATAGGGTCAAATTTGCGAAGGCCAGACTGAAAGGTCATGCGAAGATATGGTGGCAAGAGATTCAGTTGGAGCGAAATAGAATGGGAAAGGAGAAAATCACGAGATGGGATCGGATGGTGGATAAATTGAAGTGACAGTGATGTAGTGCAAGGTAGGAGGATCTCCGATGGAGATGTCCTAGCCCCCAGCAAATAACCACACACAAGAATATAATAACAATACAGAGATATAGATCCACACAATGCCAATACTCATAGTAGAATCATTATATTCTTCATTCAACATGCCCAGCTGTAAGGCCTTCCGGGTTACGGCCAAATACAATGCAATTACAATAGAAACTCCACAAGATCTTGCAAGATCCAAACCAAAACCCTAGCTAGCCCAAATCCACACACTGGTAGGAACTCCCAAGGAAGATCTAAACTTATGCTCGCAAGCCCACCAAGCAATCTCCTTGTTTCCCAAGCCGCAGCTACTAGCTCTCCTCAAAACTCACTCCACAGCCACCTCCTCTTCTCCCAAGTGGATGAATGAATGCCTAAAGACTTCCCCCACAACCTCTACTTATACCAATCTAAGCCACAGGTCGGCCCAGAAAATAAATTAAATACAAATACCGAAATTAAATGCCACAAGTCGGCCAACAACAACAATTAAATTCTCAAAATAGATGTCTTAGTAAAATCATGATATCTCCTAGCTCCGGATGAATTAGAACTTGTGCTTCGAACCGTAGGTAGAAATATAGGCCCTCTTCAATCCTTGAAATTTGTAGCCTCTAACTCTTTATGGAAAATTACTTATATGACCTGTAATTGGC